>CM069459.1:6726632-7262629 GCA_035610835.1 Ophiura sarsii | reverse complement strand
ATAGTTTGAATAAACGTATAGTGTAGCGAGCAAGGAATGCAACAATGGGTAATAATTTAGAGTAAATACTATCTTCTTGTGAAAGCATTTTATTTATTTAATCAAAAAAAGACTGTATACATGTATATCGACTACACACCACACACAAACACGGCAGGCAGCTACTTATGTAAGCAAGATATTGCCGCCGCGATAGAATGGTTTCGCGCAATAGCCATAGAGTTTGCACAATTTTCATCGTATTGGGGCGCAATTTTATTACAAGTTTTAATGGAAATTAAATAGCGGCCATGTGTGTCATAAATGTCACACCGTAATAGCATCTAAGCGACAACAAGCAAGTTTTAGTTGCAGCGGAAAATTCTATTTCGGGGGGATGTTTTATAATTGGCGGGGCCGCAAATACTACTGTACTGGCGGACTCTGTATCACATCATATTCGGGGTGGGGGGGGGGGTGGCGACGTGGAGTTATGTGGGGCATTTATTTTTATTTGCGGGTCTAGGGCTTTCGGTTGGGGAGGGGGCTTTCTGTTTGGAGCTTTCTGTCGGGGGCTTTCTGTTGGGGGACTTTCTGTTGGGGGCTTCCTGTTTGGGGAGGGGGGCGGGGGCGTTTTACGGACGGGGGGATTTGTTGTCGCGCCGGTGAATTGTGTTGTCGCGTCGGAATTGGGGGGGTTTCTGTTTGGAGCTTCCTGTCGGGGGGGGGGGGGCTTTCTGTTGGGGGGGGGGGCTTCCTGTTGGGGGGCGCATACGGACGGGGGGGATTCGTTGTCGCGCCGGTGAAATTGTGTTGTCGCGCCGGGGAATCCGATGATATTTATTTTTTAAAAGTTCCCCCGCGGCGGTATTTTTTGACGTCGCGGCGGAAAATTCTCTATCGCGGGGGGCTGTTTTAGTAGCGGGGGGGGCAAATGGTTCAACGGCGCGCGCAATTCCTATTGGGGCGGCGGGGGTCCCGTACCGATTTCCGTAGACGCTCACCCTACCCCCCCCCCCCCCCCATCCCCACCCCACCCCCCCGATCCCCACCCCCACCCCCACCCCCAAGTGATTTTTTTTCCCTTTTTTTTAATTTTTTACGGATGGCATAATCATGACATTACTCGATTGTGAATTAAAAGTACACTTTATTTTGTCAAGATGATGAAACTATCTCTTGTTAATTATACCGTTGTATTCTTCTTTCATTTACTGTAGTGGTTCGGTTCAGTTCGGTCCTGTCACCCGTATACTACGCCACAAATAATGATTTTCAGCAAAGGAGTAACAATCACGGAGAGGGTGTCCAGTAATCAATTTTATTTGGTCAATCCACCGGGAACGAGGTCTGCCTTTCTTACGCTTCCCTTCAATCATGCCTTGCATGAGGCATCTTCTCTAGGTTGTTACTCTTGCGACGTAAGATATGTCCGAAGTAGCTCAGCATTTGGGTGTTGATGGCATGAAGAAGTCGTTTAGAACCCCTATTTCTTCAATAATACTGGCATTGGTCCTTGAGATACGAAGCATACGCCTCCAACACCACATTCGAGGTACCACCTTGGTATGCTGCAGCAGCTAGTCATCATAGGTTATCTTTGAGGTTTCCATGGGCGTGTACTGATGGCAATACATACCACGAGGTGGGCTCCTCGGCACTGGGATAATGCTTAATGTAGTATACAAGTATTTACTACAAAAGACATGATTTTTAAAATGAAAATGTCTTCACAAAAACCCGCACAAGTGATCGTTTTCCACACATTTCAATCTAGCTGAAAAATCGTTAGCCCTCTTATTTTAAAAATCTATTGTTTTCCGCACATTTTGATATTTTGAAAAACTTTTGTTCTTCATTCATTTAGTATACAAGTATATACTACAAAAGTTATCTTTTTTTAAATGAAAATTTCTTCAAAAACCCGCACATAATATGATCACATTTCAATTGTTAGCTCTCTTATCTTAAAAATAGATGTTTACTGTAATATTACATTCACTTTTTATTCATTTAGATTAAAACATACTAAAACGATACTTCACTTAAAATTAAAATGCCTTCCCAAAACCCGCACAAATGATCGTTTTCTACACATTTCAGTCTAGTTGAAAAATTGTTAGCTCTCTTATTTTTAAAATCTATGTTTCCGCACATTTTAATAATTAAACTTCATTCATTCATTTACTGTAGTATACAGTGGAGTTGAACATTTAAGGGGTGTGGACTCTCAGGTACAGCCTCCGTAAAACTGCCGTAACTTCTTCAATATTAATTTAATCTTTATAAACATAACAGTTTTTTGCAGAAAAGAGTTCAATGAATCCAACCATGATAATGAAATTGACCATTTTGGGACAAATTATTAAAAAACACGTTTTTTGACCCATTTTAGGTTTGGAAAAGATAACTCAAAATATATTTTGTCAAATGTTGTCATACTAGTTTTATAATAATCCTGATAACATTCCCCAGGAGCGGTTTTTTTTTAATATCTTATTTTTTTTTTGAGTTACAGACCAAAAAGTGCAAAAAAATGTGACTTTTTTACCGCCAAAATCACGAAAATTTGACTAAATATTTTTTGAGTTATCTTTTCAAATCCTAAAATGTGTCAAAAAACGTGTTTTTATAATTTTTCCAAAATGGTCAATTTCATTATGCTGGTTGGATTCATTGAACCCTTTTCTGCAAAAAACTGTATAAGTTTATAAAGATCAAATGAATATTGAAGAAGTTACAGCAGTTTTACGGAGGCTGTACCTGAGAGTCCGTCCCCCCCCCTTAAGGGTGAACTTGGTTAGTGGATAGTATTAGTCAGTGGAGTAGAGCCGTAGACATGGTAGAGGGTGTACATAGTCAGAGTATATTATATCAAAGACGGTAAAAAGAGTTGAAGAATTGATAGACGGTTCTGCAATAAGAACTATACACAAGGGTATACCATTTTTAGTGCCTTTGATTTTGTCACTTTTAAGATCTTTTGAAACTACAAAGACTACTACACCTCCGTTATTATACCACTGATTTGCACGAAACAAAGTGTATTGTGCAACGAAAGAATTGTATTAACTGTAACGAAACATAAAACAATAATAAAATGAAAATTATTTCTATAATAACGTTTTTAGAACCGTATATTTTGACAGTCTTATAGTGCACCAAGGTTCATCGAATCAAGATATTATGTTATATACGTTTTGCGATCACCGTGGATACTGTTGCCTGTTCTATCCTTTCTGAACGTAACTCTGTAGAATTTGAACTACGTCTATTCGTGCATAATGCCGGGCATCCAATTGCCTGTCGAAAGGCCTCCCGATAGCGTGGACTCATGATATTAAATATGATTGGATTAACGCAAGAGTTCAGGTAAAGCATAAACCTTCCAATCCGTGATATTTGTGTCACGGTGCTAGAGGTTAACCAAAAGTTACCGCTAAGTTGCATTGCCCCGTTAAATATAGTAGGTAAAAAAAACTGGAAACGAAAGCAGAAAAAACACTATTCCATTAACCACAAGCATTCTGGCAATTTCGTTGCGTGTCTTTATGATATGAGATGAGGCGTTGGTTTGCTTCCCATCCTCCGACATCGTAACTGTACGACGACTTAGTTGTATTATGATCCGGACATAACAGAAGATACTGCAGAGCATGGCAACGACAAATGGGAGCGGTTGAACAGCAAGGAAATATACATTCTGGTAGAATGGGGTGGCGTGGTTTGCACAGTATGTTACAACAATTGGAAAGTCGTTAAATGCATCTTCGCGAGGCCATATGATGCATAATGTAACGACTTTGGAAATTGTTGGAATTACAGGTGATGCCAATAGAGCTGCAATTACCCAAGAAGCAAGTACCAGTTTAAAACAACGACGTTTGGAGTTTATTGTTCGATGATACATGGGGTGGCATATGGCTAGATATCGTTCGATAGACATCATAGTAACGAAGGTCATTGAGCCGAAGAAAAATGTATTACCTGCCCAGAAAAACATGATACATCCCCAAGCTGATGTAAAAGGCACGTTGTTGTTCACATGAGAATAGATGGCATTCCAGAGACCAAGACCGAGTGTGCTAGCAAGAGCAAACATATCAGCTATTGCGAGGTTGCAGAGATATAAATTGACAAACGTTCGCATTTTCTGTACGCGAAATAGTACAAATATGAAAGCCATATTGCACAAGATTCCGAAAACAGATACCATGGGTATGGGGTAGGACACCAAAAGTTGTTCCACTGGACTGAAGATTAGACCTAACAAATCTGCTACTTCTTTGTTAGGTATCACAAAGGTATTGAATTCATTGCAGGAATCCGGAAGGTCCAAAGTTTCCTCGTTTTTGTTGAATGCAGAGATATTTGCCATCGTCGTGCGAAGACTGGCTTGAATGCTCGGTTTGTCGTATGGTCTTGATAACAGACGCAGCACCTCTGATCTACGTGTCGTTAAAATGGTTATGGGACTAAATCAACGCAGCTTTTATATATATAATTGTAAATGTTGCATTTTTGACTGTGCAAAACGTAAGTTAAGAACTTGAATCGATCGCTGGCGGCTCACTCCCGAGTAACGTGACCAATCTCGGCGAAACCCAGGCGAAACATAGGGCGAAATTGTCATAATGGCTCGATGTACGGCAGACAATGGTGGACATGATTTTCGTTAATTGCTATTCGCATCGGTGTAACACGTAATCGCGGATACTCAAAATGAAAATTATAAATTTCTCATTCGTACATACCCTTATAAAAAAGACGCGATCATATTATGATCGTAACGACCATAATTATGGTCGTAACGATCTAATTTAGATCGTTACGACCATAATTATGATCGCTTATGATCGCGTGTTTCGATACGACCATATTATGGTCGTAATTTTACGACCATATTTCATGATTTATGGTCGTAATTAACTCGGACGCGATGTAAGATTAAAGATGGATGAGAACGCCATGCTTGAAGATGTTTGACGGGAAAGATGTACTTGTTAAAATCGGGGTGAATTCCCTTGAAGTATATAATAATAACTTTATTAATTTACAACTCACAAAGATATGCATGTTCATAAAATTTTGAAAATAAAATTATCTCTTTGAAAATGGAATACATGGAAACAAAGTACTTTACAATAAAAAATGATGGTTCAACCTTGTCTGCAGGCTGAATAATAAAAAAGTTATAACCAAAAGTAGTTTAAGTCATGCACATTTTAAAACCATTTTAGGTAAATAAAGGGTTTACTTTCATGATGTCTAGTTGCTTGTGTGGGGTTATTTATACATCAGTGAATACCTCCCATCCCAGCAGTTTCGTACTTTTCCGCTGAATTTAAAAGAGGTAAACATGAGTTTTCTACATATTTTGGTCAAATATGTCGCCCTCTATAGTCAATGATATGAACATCCCTAACAAAGACTCAATGGTTCATAGTCTAGATCCGATGTGGGTTTAGAACCTTTTGAAAAGATATTTTTTAATTTGCACAGAATCTGAGAATATTCACATTTATTTCAATAATTTGTAGGCCTAAAAAATAGATCATTTATTTATCATGTATGTTTATTTATTAATTTCAATTTGAATTTCTTACTTTGATTTGATTGATCGGGATTTGATTCCATGAAATGATGAAAATAGTAAGTTGAGCCCTGATTCTTCACTTGACGTAAGTGCGTGATCAACATGAATTAATAACAAAGCCGTATATCATTGTGAAAATACACACGACTTTGAATTTATTTCAGGCCAGTCACACATGACACACGATGCAGAACTGTCGAATTCCTCAGTCATCCATGGACTATCGATGCCTGCGTAACTTCATACTTTTTTCGCAATAATATCTCATCTTGATCTTCTACCATCTAAGCTATCGTTTCAGGAGGTCATCTTTTTCCTATTTTTGCAATTTTATCTGTCGTAACTGTCATCAAAAAGGTTCAAAAATCCATCTAATTACCACGAATATGATGATGATCAAACAGTATACAGTGCAAGCAGCGATTATATTGTTGATAGTGTTTCTAGAAGTTATTCCAACTTTTAATTTATAGTTTTTACATCTTTTCATTTGAAACCGTGGTCTTAATAATCCAAAAGAAAGATAGGAGTATAATATAATAATGTAACCAACTAGTTTTATTTTTATTTTTAATGTTAAATTGTAAGTTTGGCAACCAAATATGAGAGTTGAAATTAAAAACATGTATTTTTTCTAGCTCTGCTTTTTACCCAGAGTGCAACACACACACTTCCTGTTACACAATTATGAAATTTATCAACTCAACCGTTGTTACGATTTGTTAGATGAAAATTCAAAATTGGCAGTTAAATAAAAGGAACCCAGGTAGTTATCATTGTATGGAAAAAAACATGTTGTTCAGGAATTACACTGCAACTTTTCTGTTTCTAGAATATGACTGCAGAGTTTGTTAAAAATGTGTGTGTAGGCCTAATTAATTTTGGCTCTGTGCAGTGCGAGTTGTGTGCGAGTGCATGGACTGGACTGGAGTGTGTGTCATGTAATTGTAATGTGTGTTTGGTAGCAGAATAGTGCAATCTACAAGGACTGCTGAGTGTAAACAATGGATCATGGAAGGCCTTAGATGTATATGGTAAGGAAGTGTATATGCTTTTCACAAGAATTGTGCATCATAATAATTAATATTGGCATTGTTTCTGTTGATTTGAAATCAATTGATTTCTTTTATAAAATTAAAAAAATAATAATTGTACAAAATTAAAAAAAGCTTTTCATTTCACAATCAGGCCTGCACGTTACTACTAGTAGTAGTACTATCGTAAATAGTTTCCACACAGACACAGATAAACAATTCAACTGTGCTGTGGATGTGCTCAACAATAGTAGGCCTAGGCCTATACTGGATATTATCTGGATAGCTTTTATCATGTTTTTGAAGTTATGAGGACCTAAAAGGCTGATTATAATAACGTATATATTTGAATAATAAATAAATGAGACCTGATCACTTATTATCATGATCCATGACATTATAATGATTGGGTTGCAGATATTCATTTATTTCCAACCAATGCACCACTATTTTATTACTAAAGTAAATAGCTCTATTTCGTCACTGTAGTATATCATATGCATGCTAAAACACATTCTACATGTAAGTCAACATTAACGTCATATTGCTATCAAGGCACACACATTTGTACACGCATGTGTGTACGCATACACTGTTGTACAGGCAGCAGACCTCTCATCTAGGTTGATCAATCGGTTGGGCCTTTTTTATTCTTATTTTTTCATTGAAAATGACCGGGTATAAATAATGAACTAATCTGTATTTTCGTCAATTCTAAAACAAGGTCGGTTGGGTCTGCATTTTAACTAGGTTTTTGGTTTCGTGTGTTGGGATTTATAGTTCATAAATTTAATTTTTGTTTTATAAATATCATCTTATTTACAGCAGGATGCAACTGAGTCTGACTGATGGGGAGATGGATCATCTATAAAAGGTCAAAGGGAATGCAGAATTACAAGAATTAACACACCAAAAACGTACAACTGCTTAGGACTGAAATGGATGACCTACACATACGTAACAATAAGGTACATACTACATACAAATAGTTCTAGTTTAGACATAATTGCGATATTCTCAACACCATTACCGAAACACCAATTTCAAATTATCCCTAACCTTCCCAGAGGCCACAAAAGGCTACAGCAAATAATCTTGTGGCACACAAAAGGCTACAGCAAATAATCTTGTGGCACAATTACAGCGAGCTGTCAAATGGTCTTGAAAAAGTTACAAGCTCCTCCGTTAGCGCAGTGAGTTAGACGCGGGCAGCCCGGGTTTGATCCCCTGCGTGTGCGAACAGTGATCTTTCCCCCCCCCCCCCAAATTTGACCCGTTTTCTCCCCTGCCCTGCCGCTGAGAGTTATAGTACACCTATCAGTTGTAAGACGCACCCTATGACCCCCGGGAGAGGTGCGTCGTTTACCAAAAAAAATTGACGGAGGGTACGCCCGTGGCAGCCTTTGGTCCATCAAAAAAATGACGGAGGGTGCGTCAAGGTCCGTCACTTTACAAGGGTGCGTCACAGTGTACATCTGTTTACGAACAACAAAATACGACCTTTAAATATACGCTATAGGGCTACTATACCACATAACTCCTTAATACCGCCAACCAGGCTCCACTTTAATACCGCAAACATCACTCCGATATTTTATACCGCATGTTCTAAAATGCCTGAAATCACTCGATCATCAATACAAGAGTTTGGCAACGAAAAAAACAAGGAACCGCAGTAGACCGAGAACCTTTCATTTTAAGAGAAGTGTCACGTATACAAGCATCTTCATGGTATAAGATAGGGGATCAGCATTGCGCTCTTCCGCACAAGCGCAGAACAATCTAAGAACACAGAGGTAGTAGGACAGGCCCCCGGAATTGAATTTGGTCGGGGATGTGCGGCAGGAGATTCAAATAAAAAACATAGGCCTACCCGGTCCCGGTCCGGGGTCTATATAATTATTCGAGGGCCAGGGTTGACAACATCGAATAAGGGCAGATCCCCCGTGAATTAAAAGTAGTTTCATTTCCAGTAGATCGTGTTTTATCCAGTTATAGTCAACGATATCTGACGACGGGGTGCGTCGTCATAGTCCGTCAGAATCCACCAATGGTGCGTCCAAAAATTGACGGAGGGTGCGTATTTGGAAGGCAATGGTCCGTTGGTTTTTTTGACACAGGGTGCGTCATGGTACATGAGAAGTCGACGCACCTCGGTAAAGTGACGCACCACTCCCGGGGGTCATAGGGTGCGTCTTATACAACTGATAGGTGTATTAGGGTTATAAATATAACTAGGTGTTATATATCAGAACAGGAAGTGTGGAATAGTTGGTTTGTAAGGGTTTATATATATTTATTAATACATTTTGTGATTGATACTAATTTGTAAATATTTGATTTTTATTTACCATGCAGGTTGATGTTGACGTATACTGAAAGATGAGTGGTGAACTACAGGTTTCCTTCCCAAAAAGATTCTGGAATATACAGCGCCTCTATCGGATTCTAACAGTAACAATCATTTAATCATGACCCAACCTGTCCTGCGCCATTACAAATGTAGTAAAGAACAATGTTTTATTCTGAATTTGCAGACTTACTGCTCATGCTCACTTCACAATTCACATTTGTAATGTTTATTAATAATGAACTGTGAAAAGAAAGGATTGATGATGATAGATTGATATTATGGTGTAAGGTCAAATAAATGTGTTCCTATGCAAATAATTGTGCGATCAAATTTATTCGTTCATTTATTTTATTTATCCTGCATTGATGAAAAACCTCAAAGCTCATATCACTGCATGTTTTGATATGATCTTTGAGGATGGTGTCCTGTAGTTCCTGGTATTATGCTTTTGTGATTTATCCATGGAACCACCATAATGTGCTAAATGAATCATAATTTTGATCGTATTATATTGCGATCATAATTTTGATCGTATTATATTGCGATCATAATTTTGATCGTATTATATTGCGATCATAATTTTGATCGTATTATATTGCGATCATAAATTTGATCGTATTATATTGCGATCATAAATTTGATCGTATTATATTGCGACCATAAATTCAATACGATCATAATTGCGATCAATCTTGATCGTATAATTATTATGGTCGCTGGGGTTCCAAATACGATCATAATTTTGATCGTATTATATATTGCGATCATAATTTTGATCGTATTATATTGCGACCATAATTTTGATCGTATTATTTGCGATCATAATTTTGATCGTATTATATTGCGATCATAATTTTGATCGTATTATATTGCGATCATAATTTTAATACGACCATATTTGCGATCAATCTTGATCGTATTATTATGGTCGCTGGGGTTCCAAATACGATCATAATTGCGATCATAAAAAACGACCATAATTTATGGTCGTTTTTTATGATCGCAATTTATGATCGTTCTTTCTATAAGGGTAGGTACAACTAAATTTAATAATTCCAAAAACCGATGGAGGTTGAGAATCAACTCCAGTATAAAGACACTTTATTGGACAAGAGGGGAGGGGATCAAATGTCCGTCTCGGTTTTGGTAACAATAACATGGGATCAACATTCCGGTAGTCTCAGCATTAGTGATGGGAATGGGTTGAAAATGGGGAGGCAGAAAAAAATTAGGGTAAGATCTGGAAAAGCCAAAAAACTTGTCTTTTATAATATCAAAATTGTCAGAAATTAGCTTAATTTGGTCAGAAATTAGATATTTCTTCCTAAGGTTCTATATGAGTGAAATAGTCATGAAAGTACCAATAATGAACCTAATGAAAGGTACCATAATTTAATAGGTATTTATAATCATTTGAATGATGATGCGCTTTAATCCGTTCATGAAATAACTTATAATAGAACACCCAATTTTAGGCTGCTGATTTAAATGTAATTTCGAATATTTTCGATTGTTTTGGGAGAAATGGGCTTGATCTGACTGGAGCAGGATGATTTAAATGAACAATTTGATTTATGTGATCTGATTAATCACAAAATTCACCCGCCCACAAAAATAGGCTAATATTTATGATTTTCAACGTAAATAAACCCTATTATTTTAGAGAATAATTTCATCAGGAATCCAAGGAAGATTAATAATAAAATTTCATAGAAAAATTCCAAATTTGAACTTACTGTTCCAGACAGTTTCGACGTCCGTTCGGATGTCAGTAGGGGGACCTGTTTTCAGCTTTCGATTTGCACGACGGACGCTTTTACGACGGTAAACAAAACGTTGCCGTCGTCACCACGACGGTTGTTAGTCCCTTCACGCGTTGTAGCATTGAGAGGACCAACGGATGACAAAATTGACGCATGTGCACATGACTCAAAGTGTCATTCAACCGTCCTAGATTCATCGTCGTGCAAATCGAAAGCTCCCTAAGATAGGTCAACGACAGGTCCCAGAAATTGGACGACCGACGGATTGCTAAGTCGACGCATGCGCACATGACTCGAGGTGTCATCCTACCGTCGTAGAAGCGTCCGTCGTCCAAATCGAAAGCTCCCTTTTATCAATGGTGTATGACCGCTGATCCAGCGTTACCAGAAGATGTTGATTTTCTGGTGACGTCACGTGATGATTTTGATGACGTAATCCGGATCAATGGGTCGTACAGGTGACTAAGTTACAACAAAATTGATGAGGCACAATACAAGCACCTATATCCAACCACGGAATATGTCCCGCGAATTTACGCCACTCCGAAAATACACAAACCGAATGTACCGCTGAGACCTATAGTGGATTACACCGGATCGATAGGATATGCTACTTCACGCGCATTATCAGACATATTATCTCCTCTAGTAGGCAACACTCCACGACATGTAAAGAACTCGCATGACCTAGCGGAGGAGATGACTGAAATTTACATTGAAGAAGATGAGAATTTTCTTTCGCATGATGTAATCGCGTTGTTTACCAATGTGCCGATCCAGAAAGCGTTGGAGGTCATTAAACAAAGGCTTACTGATGAAGACACTCTCAAATCACGAACAAATCTCACAGTCGAGGATATTGTTGAGTTACTGGAGTTTATACTCACTACTACCTATTTCACTTCGCGAGGGCAAATTTACTGTCAAAAGTTCGGTACCGCGATGGGCAGCCCGGTGTCCCCCATCATAGCCAATATCATCATGGAACATTTAGAGGACATAGCTATTGCAACAGCTCCGCTTGACTGCAAACCTAGATTTTTCAAACGGTATGTGGATGACATCCTGGAAATTGTAAACAAAGGCACCGAAGACAAGCTCACGGACCATCTCAACAATGTCGACGAGACCGGTAATCTCAAGTTTACATACGAGAAAGAACAGGAGGGGAAAATAGCGTTCCTGGACACACTCATCGTACGCAAACCAGATGGCAGTGTGAAGCTCCTAGTTTACAGAAAGCCCACACACACTAACCAATATCTGAACTTCCAATCGGCCCATCCGCTGCATCACAAACTAGGTGTTATCCGCACTTTGTTAGACAGGAAAGACAAAATTGTCACAGAACCAGACGACACGATCGCTGAGGAAGAAATCATCAGGTCAGCCCTCAAGCAATGTGGATACCCGCAATGGTCGATTGACAAAGTAAAGAAAGCGAGACAACAGCCTAAGAAAAAGGACAGTAAAAATGCCAAAAGTGAGAACAAAACTCTAACTAACGTCACTCTACCGTATATAGCCGGGGTCACGGAAAAGGTTCAGCGAATCTTTAGAAAACACAACATAGGTTCTGCGGTAAAACCACACACCAGCCTCCGGAATATATTAGTGCACGCGAAAAATAAACAGGACAATGAGGACAAAGCAGGCGTGGTCTATGAGATTCCTTGTCAGAACTGTGACAAGACGTACATAGGCGAGACAGGCCGCCGGTTCGGCCCAGGGGGGCCAGTCAAACATAATGGTGTACACACGCGTGACCAAATTTTTTCCAGACACCCCCTAAACAAGTTTTACCCTGCAAGCAAAATTACCCCCTAAACAAGTTTTTAGCGCGCTTTCCTTCCAAATTTTGACCCCTAAACAAGTTCTTGCCAGAATATGACCCCTAAACAAGTTTTGTCTATTTGCGATTATGACGCTGTAGAGACGAGTGACACACATGCATTCTCAAATTGGAAATGAGACGCTCAAAAGAAATCGCAAAAACGGGGATAACATTATTCTGGGAACGGAGAACAAAACAAGTTACCCTAAACACGTTCGACAGGTATTTTAAGCCACCCTTTTTCTTGAAAATCAGCGTTTTTGATACCCTTAACGCGTCACTCGCGTGACGCGTCCAACACTGAAAAAACACCCCTTTTTACGCGTTTTTTTGGTCACGCCTGTGTACACTATTATGTTTGACTGGCCCCCCCGGGCGGTTCGGCACCCGTAAAAAGGAACATAAAACTGAAACGGACAAAATGACCGACCGCAAATTCACCCGCACGGCAAGGAAAGACTCTCAAAACATAGAGATGAAGTCTTCCATCGCAGACCACGCTGCTACGGAAAACCACTTAATAAATTGGGACAATACAAACATTCTCGCGAGGGACGACGCCAGAAATACCAGATGGATCAGAGAATCCATTTGGATCCGTCGAAAAGCCAATAATGACATGAAACAGCACCTAATGAATGGCGACGAGGGGCCTACCAACTTAGTCACCTGTACGACCCATTGATCCGGATTACGTCATCAAAATCATCACGTGACGTCACCAGAAAATCAACATCTTCTGGTAACACTGGATCAGCGGTCATACACCATTGATAAAGACATCCGAACGGACGTCGAAACTGTCTGGAACAGTAAGTTCAAATTTGGAATTTTTCTATGAAATTTTATTATTAACCTATTATTTTAGTTTGTACAAGTAAAGGCCTACAAGGGTCCAAATGTTCTCCATGTATTTATACGTACCAGGCTGATACATGCACATGTATACCCGAATTGAATAGCGTATGCCTGGTGCACTGTACGGCCGTATACATGGTATATGTCAATCAATGTAACATCAGGCCTACTATACATTATACATGTACGTTTGTGGCAATATTAAAACGATAAAATACAACAATTGGAGCGCCATCATTGACAATATTATGGCTCGGTTATGTATGTTAATAATAGTGTACAATCAAGCCTTGAATGTATAAATGTATAAAACTGTGTAAAAGAGGAAATTAATAAGACTCGCTCTCCCTTGACTTTACCTTCGGTGCAAACTTTACGTTCGGTTCAAGTGAGCAGTGTTGCTATAAATGTTGTGAAGGAGCCAATGACCTTTATAATTGACATGGTCCACCCGTCTCACATCATGCAAAATGACGCCCAGTCATGCCCCTTTGCATACGTTTGGCAACATCGTAAAGGGACAGTTAGTTACCCCTGGTTTGCGATACCCTTCGGGTCAAAAATGCAAATTAACATTTCGTAAAAACTATAAACTGAGCAAAAACTAAAAATACTTCGTCGGCCATGAGGGTTTTAATAGTAAATAATGGTTAATGAACACACTTTTAAATATACCGACTTTAAATCCGTTGGGGAAGTCCAGGGGTGATTTCGGTTTCCGAGGGTGAGCGCAAGCGATTATGGGACACAGTGTGATTTTAGGCCATCGGGTGCATTTTACGTGAATTGTAATATATATTTAAACACTGTAACATTTGGTCACGTTTCTTAAGTTGGGACCCTAAAAAGGGTGGACTTGTCACATTTTTTCGCTTATTTGCCATTCAAATGCTTATATTTTTCAAACCATACATCACAATTGAGTATATTTAGTCTCATTTGGAAGATAATTTATTGCTTTAATAGTATTTATAAGAAAAATGTATAAATCAAGTCGAGATTAATTACTATAACTCGTTAATTACAATTAGTCAGGGTGGAGGCGGGTGAGGATGCACGCGGGTGAGGATGCACATTATGTATTCCAATGGGATGGGCAACATTTTTTCGCTTATTTGCCATTCAAATGCTTATATTTTTCAAACCATACATCACAATTGAGTATGTTTAGTCTCATTTGGAAGATATGTTATTGCTTTAATAGTATCTATAAGAAAAATGTATAAATCAAGTTGAGATTAATTACTATAACTCGTTAATTACAATTAGTCAGGGTGGATGCGGGTGAGGATGCATGCATGTGAGGATGCATGCTATGTATTTCCAATGGGATGTGCAAAATAAATGATTAAACCTTGTGTATATTAGTTTATTGAATTATTATTTTGTGTGATTAGTATCATTATTTTCATTACCAAACTTTAATTAGTGTTAATTACATCCCCAATTAATTAATATTAACAAATACCATCTGAAAATGTATCAACGGCAGATTATTACCAATTTCAAATGGTAACTGGGGGGAGGGCAATATCTCTGCAGTCTTTTAATGAAGTTGGACCTGATGTTGAATATTCCTTAATATTCTAGATACTCTTTGCTGATTATATTGATACTAATTACCTAGGAAGTGCTTATTTTATCCACCAAATCCGCAGAGTAATATCACCTTTTAGTGTTTAGGATTAACATGTCCATCGCCGTCACCCTACTAGTATATCATTTTCAAATTGTTCAATATCCAATGCTGATTTCTATAGATCAACAGTTTTAACTATATATGTTAGCAAGATATCAGTGCAATTGATGTCAGGCATAACATTGTAATCAATTCATAATACAGAAATGAGGTTGTAAGTAATCAGCTGAATTTGTTTTCTTCATTTTTGGACACCCTGTATAATAATTTTTTTACCTTTCTACCAGAAAGGTATGTTCATAAACTTCATTTAAGTGTTTCTTTTGAACAAACAACATTTATATATATTTTTGTCATACTGTCCAGACAGAATATATAGGTTTTTTTGTGTGAAAATTGACACATTTTGATCACCCTGTATTTTCGTTTGACAATTAATAAACCCCTACAAATAATATATGACCGGAAGGGCCATGCCGTTGGCTTCTCAAATCTGGGGTTCAATATTTATTTCGATGCCCTATGTTTAAACGAGGAAGCATACAGTAAATTACATTTCATAGTAATATTCCTTTTGTTACACCCTATATATTTCCTAAGTCACCCTGTATACTGGAACAAACACTAGATATTCACAATCCTAGATATCTCAGCTTTCTAACAATGTATAATTTTGCACACTTTGGATTTATAATTTTTGAGTTATTAGGCTTAGAGCATTATCACATGTAATTTTTGTCAAATGTATGCATGTGACGCAATAGGGTCCCAACTTAATAAATGTGACCATTTGTTATTTGTATGTATTTATGTATCGAAATGAGGGCCTGCTTGGAAAGCAGTGCAAGTCACTGAAGCATATTACTCTTAATAAAGAAAGCATAAATACAAATAAATAAAATAAATAAAATAAATAATTACCCTTGCCTCGCCCCCTGAACAGTTTTTAATTTACTGTATTTGATGATGCGTAAGGAAACAAAACTTGTGGCAAATCAGATATCACTTTGGAGAGGTTAGTAATAGCTTATGGAGTTGATTATGCTAAGCAATTAGTATAAAGTATAATATGTAACTCGGAGCAGCTAATTTGCAGATATGGCCATTTTGTAGAGATACCTTAGGCGAGAAAAAACACCCTGTTTTACGGGCCCGACCGACCCACTTTTGCATATTTCAAGATTTTTTATATATATGTTTTTAATATTTGTTCTTCTTCTCAAATCATGTACAATCAGCCGTTTTTTTGCCGGAAATCTGTCGAAATATTTTTTTCATAAATTAGAAGAAACAAATTGGTGACATTTTAGGTTAACAAAATCAATAAAAAATCAATCAATATAATTGACCCGGTCTACTTGACATTTCCGTCGGCCCGTAAAACAGGGGTTCGTCGCCTTTGGGATGCAAAAAGTCACTATCTGTAATAGCTGCCATATGTTATACACTTATAGTGTAATATGGTGCACCCTTGTGAAAATGCAATCTTCACATGGCAGCCATTGTAGATAGGGCCTTGTGGCACCAAACTCTAGATTTGATCCCGCTCGGTTCAACAAGATTGCACGATACCTTGGAAGTGATGGGTTGAATCAAATGAAATATCTAGCACAGTTTATTATCAGGAAACGTATTTTATAAAACATGTTGCATCGTGGGTATGTGATTGATAGATTAATAAAATATGAGACATGTGCAAAGAATTTTGTTTTTGTTAATTTTCAATTAGTAGTATAGTAGTGAAAGTTACGCTTCTCTGTATCAATTTAAAAAGATGAGATAGATTGAATAGATAGCAATGCTAAAAGGGGGGGTGACATTGGAAAGGTTTGTGCCGCCATGAAGACCCCCTTTTTCACCCTCTTCTGCTAGTTCTTAAGCCCCCCCCCCCCTATTTTGAGCCTGCATCAATTCTTGAGACCCCCATTTTATTGGAAATTCAAAAATCACGAAAATTTAAATAAAAAAGGTTTCCATTTTTTTCCACTTTTTTGGTCAAAATTTTAAACAATAATAGGTTAGATTCAACAACAACAACATCGTCCCAAAGTTAGTGTCTTTACATCATCATCAAGCGATTTGGGCATTTTCACTCACAATTATTTTTGTTAGCTTTGTTCAAAAACATTTGGGTCAAAAAAGTAAATTTTGTGATTTTCTCAAAAAATCAACATGTTTGGTCAAAATTGACGCCAAATGTGGATTCTCTGATCCATTTCTTTTTCAAAAGTGTATACTTTTATATGCATTTAATTAATAGTTCAATATTTAGTCCCCCCCCCCCCCCCCCCCCCTTATTTCAGTTTCCCCAAAATGGCACATTGTGCCGGTATGTCAGAACAGCGACGACGTTTTATAGTGTACACATTGAGCTCAATTTATCATAATAATTTTGTTATATAAGCATCTTATTATTATGTTTCTCTCAAAAGCAATCAGTAAATCTGTACCTCATATCCCTGTGGCTTTCTGACAATCATCCGTGATTTCAAGTTCACTGGCACGGAGAATTGTATAGCTGATATTTATCAAATATATATGAGTTCCTAATTTGCACACATTCATTCTGATGTAAGGAAATATCGTTACTTTCATATTTAATACTTTCCACGCGCCTATTAGTTTTACCATAACAGACTTTTCAGAAAGCTTTCCCAACTTTCAAAGTATTATCTCAAGAATTACTGAACCAATAGTAGGCATGTGTGTACTTATTTTAATGCATTTAGTTAATAATGTTTGCCCTCAGCAACCGACCCTAATAGTAGGGTCATAATCTTGGATTCCGTGACCATTTTCTTCCTACCTTTGTTTCATGGTGAATTTGTCAACTAGAACCATTTTTTAAAAAGAAAATGAGCTCCTATGTCCCTCTTAAAAGTGACGGGAACGTTCTTTTATAGCGCAAATTCCAAAATGGCCGCCATACAGGGGCCTGAAAATTCAATTGCTTCACTTAGGCTAAAAAGCATACCAAATTGTTTGGCTGAGCACAAGGATTCCGAAAAAGTATAGTTTGCCCAACTTCCGATGTTTGGTTAACGAGTTATCGGGTAAAACGTAAAAAGGTCGTTGACCTTTGCATATGGGGTCAACATTTAAACTTGCTCCGATTTTGAAAAACAATATATCATATTGATCGTCGTATGATCACATTCGTCCATGAATATTCCTTCAAATATACAGGGTCGAGTGCCACAATTGAAATGCTTCATATCTCTATCTATTTAAATTGCATGGCGACAACGTTAGCATGTTGCGCGATCTTGTAGAATAATTTTTATACCAAACCTGACCTCATCGATGACCACTTAACCTAATTACCCAAGTTTACATAACACACAAAAGTATGAACGGGACCGAATAGGTTCACAAGGATCGATCGTTCATTAGAATCAGATATGGAATGTTCATTTTAATGATCCAGTGTAAGGTACTCACTTCTGTATCCTTTGTCAACACTTTTAGTAGTTATGATCTTGATGACTCGCAACACTTGTTGCAGTCTTGGAGTTGCCAGTTGAATTTGTATCTGGAGATTTTTTGCCAGATGCTAATAGATCATCGAAAACGTGGGGCAATACAACCTCGCCCACGTTTTCGATAATCTTTTATTTTTTTGTCAACAAATTCCCCAGATGATAAATCATACTGGCAACTCCAAGACTGCCAAAGGTGTCATGAGTCGTCAAGATCATCACTTCGAAAATTGTTGACAAAGGATACAGACGTATCCGAAATGTACATGTAAAATAATCATTCCATATGAATGGGATAATTTAAAAACCTGATTTCCATGGAAATTAAGGGCACACTCCCATACGTATCTCTCAGTGCCCCTTTAAAATGTGGGACAAACCTGTATGAGCCGTCTATTCTTAAGTATATATCTGTAGCTTAAATCATGTATTTTGGGAAACTTATTAGGATGATAGCAGTAGGGTAGAAAAAGCACAGCAAATTGTTAATCATTATTCATTGGCAGCCAACAGCGATGTGGGGCTTTTCATTTACGCAGTGAAAAGTCTAAGTTAAGGCTAATGTGGACGTGAAGGACAACTCATTTAAAAAGCTATGCCACAGGCACCGGAGACAAAATACTCTTCCAGCTACTTAACTGTAATGAGTTTGACTTTCTCATCTATTAATTGACTGAGCAGTTTAAGTTGAAGATATGTTTAAACATACACATAGATATACATTACGATTAAAGGTGTATGTTCCGATCACCTTTTTTTGGGCTATGATTTTTTTTCACATAAAGATATTTTGATATCAGAAGAATCCCCATATTTTTCTCATTATGTCTGTTCCCATTAGATTTTGGGGTATTGGTATTACATATTATGGTCATTTACAACTTATCCATTCTGTATTAACTTGCCCAGTAGAAACAGCCACCAGTTAAATATTAACGCCATGTTCTTGTGACCCGGAGGTACACACGTACACGCTGGATTATACGCATTGTGAGGCGGTCTTTTTCAGGTGATGGGGCGGCATTGTTGGTATAACAAAAGGTAAAATGTCGTGGCCAATCGATTAGGACGCTTATAAACTTAAGCGGTAGAATATGGCACTTGGAATATGGCACTTGAAATTGCTACGAAATAGCTTTGTAGCCTTTCCCTTCTTTGTGAGCATTCACAATGCACAAAAAAGGTCCTCACTTAGTTATTTGATCTCCTTCGCCAGGCTGTCAAAGAGCTAGAGCTAGTGTTGTCCTATAATATCCATCACTGTACATTCAATAGGACACATTTGTAATGCATCCACATTGTATGCACACATCATGGAATAATTACATAACAATATAAAAGCCTATCACACAATATAAAGAATGTTTGGAATGTCAAAAACATGTGTATTATCACAAAAAGTGGCCTCAATCCTGAGACTTGGTATGGGGTATGAATAATTTTGGACAGGCATAAAAACACAATTCTTGTTCAATTCTATTGTTATGCAAAAAATGTTGAGCCCAGATATATTGGTTTGTACTTGTAAACTAATTGTCTTTAGTGTAAAGCAAAAGTTCCACCACTCCAGCTGGTATAGATATAAGAAAAACGCAAAAAACTCATATTTTTCAAGGGGTATGAATAATTGTGGGCTTAACTGTATATATCAAATCAAACATGTTCAGTTTAAATTACATACCTATTACATATTTTTACTATAACTTGTATCTTCTATGTAGCTGTAAAATATGATTTTATTTCAAGTCACACATCTCATTGTTACGCACAATCAATGTAAATTGATGCTTCTTAAATCTCAATTAATTTTCTGAATCTCAATTCTGATTTTAAAAGATAAAAGATTGGGATGATTCCAATATCTAAATTTACTTAATGAAAATTTCGCTATCATTATTATGCTAGTTATAAAATACGGTATCTCTATATACATTGCTGAAACCCAAAAAGAACATCAAAATATGTTAAAATTACACGTTTTGATACTTTTAAAGATATAATGGCATTTGCTTCTAACCATATCGGTTGTATCTTCTTACAGAAAAAGACAGAAAAAGAAAAAGTGTTCAACATAATCCTTTTCACAGACTGTTACTAAGTTAGATATGGAGCTAATATTTTTCCTACACCTCACACAATGACAGATGCATTAGCAGGGCAGGCTTTAACAATACATTTCCATTACTTCGGTATTGTAATCTCCGAGACATATCACATACATCATTATTTTCTATTTTCAATTTAAGCAGAAGGATTTTTGTGGGGTAAATATTACTAGTGATTTTCCAATTAAGTGATATCAGTCTGCTCTCTCTTGTTGTAGATGGAATATTATTCCATATTTTATTCCAATTAAAGGAAATGTTTGGATATTTTCTCTGCCAGAAATTTTGGCATATTGGAATCGCAGAAACTGTTTTCATCAGTTCTTTTTTAAAGGTTTGTACTGTTGTCTTATCTACGAGGGTCATTCAATACGTTCTACCTCCTCACTCGTAACATCGCTAATATGAATGTCAGCCTCATGATATTTGTCATGATTATAGCTCTGAATCATAGCTACACATTTATAGTAAATGCTAATTAATACCTATTTTACTTTTGTCATGATGCAATCAAAGCCAGAGAGCGATTTTAGACAACAGACACGGAAAATTACCCCAAAGATAAATACATGTTTTTTCGCTTTCTCTCCGTATTGTGTGATTACATGTAGGTATAACGCCCGATTTAAATACTGAAAATAGAAAACAATGGATGATTTCTGAATATAATGCTATACTATCATGTATAAATCAGATTGTAGGCAATATTAACCTTTGTAGCTTGCAAATAGCATGATATCAACTCGAATGTATTGACACGCCCTTAGCATACTGGAATACTGATATTCAGTCAAATGTTCGTTGTTACAAGTCAAGCCACAGTGATGCCTCGAATGTTAAATTATTATTATTATTATTTATTATCTTTACCCAGGGTTGCCCGAATCAGCTGGCCGCTGTTCTTACTCGGGGCCCTGCACATCAATATAATACATGCTTAAAAATAATGACTTAATATAAAATACACGAGATATAATAATGACAATATGATTATGTATAGAGTATAAAACCCAATGGACAACACTCATAAATCTATCACATAATAATGCATACAATAAAAACATATTAAAAGTATTAGATTACACATATACATTTCATAAATATTAACATGAAAGTAACTTTATCAGTTTTCCTTATATGCAACATTTAGAATAGTTAATCAGGTAGTCAGTGATAGAAAAAGATATCTTCGAGAGACTTGAAATAATATATCCATTTAGTCCTGTATAATGAAGATCTCTTTAGATAGCAAATTTGATAAAATAGTACCAACTATACCAAACACCTAAAATCATGTAAAATGTTGGCTTACATATGAACAAAAGCCTGAAAGGACTAAAAATGATTGATTAATATTGAAAATAATCCACAAACCAAATTTGAAGACAAATTCCACACCTGTAGAGGGCACACCACCATATAATATCTAGCGTATTGGCAATATTTGTGGTGTTTTTAAATGAGGATAGACCACTCGGTAAGTCTAAATTAATGTCCTAAAAAAGGTAAATAGTGCTCTAAATGTACCTAATTGTTTTATAATTTGGCATTTGTGGGTTGTTTCCTCCATATTAGGCCCAAAATATCTAGGTTTTTTTACTGGTATTATTGTACATGATTTCATTGTTTCCACCAATTTAGAGCTCAAATCTTATCTTAGAATCTAGACAGCCTGTCATACCTAAGCTAGATTTCTTTGGCTCGTAGAAAATGCTGGTCAACCCCCACAAAAGTGATTGTTTTAAAGCAGAATTAAAAAATCTTGATCTTCAATAAAAAATAATGATTTTAATAAACCAGTTTACTCTAAAGTAAAGAAAAATTAACATGAATGAACTTGACCTCTTAACTACACAAAGCAATAGTGAACTTATGTTGTGATGTGGGACCACCAGAAGTTATGCAAATAACCAAAAAGTAAGCAATTTCATTAGAGTAGGAAAGGGGATGTTATGGAATGACCAGTGTATTAAAGTTATTGGAAATAAGCCTGCACATATAGCTGGCTTTTATGGGCTATCCTGGCCTTGCAACTTTTGGCGTTGTGGTGTGTTTGCCGTTCCAGTTTGGGATGGCCATTGTGATATGCGTTATTTATTGAATGTTAATATAATTGTGATATGCGTTATTTATTGAATGTTAATATAATTGTGATATGCGTTATTTATTGAATGTTAATATAATTTTATACTCGTGTGATTTGTTATTTGTATATGTTGTAATGCCAAATAAAAACTAAACTAAACTAAACTAGTTTACCATTTTAAGAAGTATATTGACCCCTATTTCAGCCAGTCTCTCTTTCAAGCCATCTGGTCCTTCTTGCATCTAAATAAATGTAGATATGGACTCGCCTTCCTGAAACAAAGTCAAATGTTTGTGAATGATATGAAACACTGTTTATCTAATACTTAAACTTGAAATGGAAATGTTACTGTATTTCAATTTGACTCATGGTCGGGAATAGCTTATGATCATAATATGATTATGAATAACAAAAATAGTCTTATAAGGACCATGTCTCAATTTGTCCTGAAAGTTCCTACTACAATACAGGGTGTCCCAGAATGATTTATGCCATATTTTGAAGAAAAAGAAAACAAAATCTTAAACAAATCATTGCAGTCCAAATCTAATGCCTGGGGAACATGCTTTCTGCTTTCTCTGTCAATCTCTTCAAAACATATTTATCCATTTCAATATGGCATGACAGTATTGAAAATCGGTGAAAACCAGTTTTTCACTTTCAACGTATTTCAATTGATAAAACTCACAACAAAATGCCACTTAAGATGGTATAAATCACTCAGTTGGAATTAAAGAGGACATGACAAATTACCTGGATATCATAAAAATGGAGCTTTGTGCCGAACCCGCATGGTCAATGATTTTATGAGTTTCAAAAGCGGTGCATTTGGTCAAACGTTTAATCTACCGTGTTTACAAAAGAGGCTATGAATTCTGTCAGAAATTTCTTTTAATTCAAAATTCCTAAGAAAGCTAAACATGTAAAATCTACATATATTTAGCTTTCTCAAGAATTTTGGATGTTAGAACCATAAAGCACTTTGACCAAATCAAAGGTATTACTAGCTAAACAAATGCACCTTTCCCGGTATAAATCATTCCGAGACACCCTGCATATTGAGTCACATACGTATTTGTTTCAATTTATGTTACGAGTCAAAACTCAGATATATCACTAAATTTACTTCATAGGCCCCTCACTCTTTTTAGTCATAAATAGCCATATGGGTCTTGTTTCAATTTACAGCATCATTCTTAACTCACATGAGTCAAAAATGACTATATGGATCTCGTTTCAATTTACCTCATAAGTCTCAACTAGGACATCATGAGACACATATCGTATGGTCTTGTATCAATTCATTTCAAAAAGTCTCATCTAGAATATTGCAAATCATATAGTGCTTCTTGTGTCAATCATTATTCAGCTATTATGAGTCACAAATCACCACATGGGTGCAATTTCAAATTTACCTCATAAGCCTCCACTAGGATATCATGAGTCACAAATCACCAGATGGGTCCAATGTCAAATTTACCTCATAAGCCTCCACTAGGCCATCATGAGTCACAAATGGCCAGATGGGTCCAATGTCAAATTGACCTCATAAGTCTCCACTCGGATATCATGAGTCACAAATCACCAGATGGGTCCAATGTCAAATTGACCTCATAAGTCTCCACTAGGCCATCATGAGTCACAAATCACCAGATGTGTCCAATGTCAAATTGACCTCATAAGTCTCCACTAGGATATCATGAGTCACAAATCACCAGATGGATCCAATGTCAAATTGACCTCATGAGTTTCCACTAGGCCATCATGAGTCACAAATGGCCATATGGGTCCAATGTCAAATTGACTTCATAAGTCTCCACTAGGATATCATGAGCCACAAATGGCCAGATGGGTCCAATGTCAAATTGACCTCATAAGTCTCCACTAGGCCATCATGAGCCACAAATGGCCAGATGGGTCCAATGTCAAATTGACCTCATAAGTCTCCACTAGGCCATCATGAGCCACAAATGGCCAGATGGGTCCAATGTCAAATTGACCTCATAAGTCTCCACTAGGCCATCATGAGTCACAAATGGCCAGATGGGTCCAATGTCAAATTGACCTCATAAGTCTCCACTAGGCCATCATGAGCCACAAATGGCCAGATGGGTCCAATGTCAAATTGACCTCATAAGTCTTCACTAGGCCATCATGAGCCACAAATGGCCAGATGGGTCCAATGTCAAATTGACCTCATAAGTCTCCACTAGGCCATCATGAGCCACAAATGGCCAGATGGGTCCAATGTCAAATTGACCTCATAAGTCTCCACTAGGCCATCATGAGTCACAAATGGCCAGATGGGTCCAATGTCAAATTGACCTCATGAGTCTCCACTAGGCCATCATGAGTCACAAATGGCCAGATGGGTCCAATGTCAAATTCACCTCATAAGTCTCCACTAGGCCATCATGAGCCACAAATGGCCAGATGGGTCCAATGTCAAATTGACCTCATAAGTCTCCACTAGGCCATCATGAGTCACAAATGGCCAGATGGGTCCAATGTCAAATTGACCTCATGAGTCTCCACTAGGCCATCATGAGTCACAAATCACCAGATGGGTCCAATGTCAAATTGACCTCATAAGTCTCCACTAGGCCATCATGAGTCACAAATCACCAGATGGGTCCAATGTCAAATTGACCTCATAAGTCTCCACTAGGCCATCATGAGTCACAAATGGCCAGATGGGTCCAATGTCAAATTGACCTCATGAGTCTCCACTAGGCCATCATGAGTCACAAATGGCCAGATGGGTCCAATGTCAAATTGACCTCATAAGTCTCCACTAGGCCATCATGAGTCACAAATGGCCAGATGGGTCCAATGTCAAATTGACCTCATAAGTCTCCACTAGGCCATCATGAGTCACAAATCACCAGATGGGTCCAATGTCAAATTGACCTCATAAGTCTCCACTAGGCCATCATGAGTCACAAATGGCCAGATGGGTCCAATGTCAAATTGACCTCATAAGTCTCCACTAGGCCATCATGAGTCACAAATCACCAGATGTGTCCAATGTCAAATTGACATCATAAGTCTCCACTAGGATATCATGAGTCACAAATGGCCAGATGGGTCCAATGTCAAATTGACCTCATAAGTCTCCACTAGGCTATCATGAGTCACAAATCACCAGATGGGTCCAATGTCAAATTGACATCATAAGTCTCCACTAGGATATCATGAGTCACAAATGGCCAGATGGGTCCAATGTCAAATTGACCTCATAAGTCTCCACTAGGATATCATGAGTCACAAATGGCCAGATGGGTCCAATGTCAAATTGACCTCATAAGTCTCCACTAGGCCATCATGAGTCACAAATCACCAGATGGGTCCAATGTCAAATTGACATCATAAGTCTCCACTAGGATATCATGAGTCACAAATGGCCAGATGGGTCCAATGTCAAATTGACCTCATAAGTCTCCACTAGGATATCATGAGTCACAAATCACCAGATGGGTCCAATGTCAAATTGACCTCATAAGTCTCCACTAGGCCATCATGAGTCACAACTTCACTGATGGCACTTCAGAGAAATTCTTGTTAAACCGATCCAAATTCTCCGCTTCTACTTTAAGGTCTATCTGTAACCGTAAAAACAAGGCATAATATTTAAAAGCAATATTGTTAATGATTTACCAACAAAAACAAGTAATGTTTAAAAAGAATGTAGCTTTGTTGTTTTCTTACTGTACAAATACGTTCACCAATAATCATCAATACCGGCTATCACTAATGAAAGGATGATGACTGTGTATCAGTTGCTTAGCAAGCAAGTGCAAACAAAACAATGTATAGTGTGTGCATATATGCGCTAGGAGAGTGATAAACATTTTAAATGCACACCACATCTGAGTAGTTGCCAGCTTTCTGTTTGGTTTCCCGATCATCAAAGAGTGTATTACCTGATTCTTCATCAACATTTCAAATTCTCGAACGCTTTCTGGAAAACTGATCAACTTGATTCCTGGTATCATTGAACATAGTGTAGCCATAGTGGGGTAGCGTTATGTCCCAATGGACTGTTGAGTACACCAGCATGAAAGATCTTTATGAGGAGAGATACAAAGTATTGAGACAAACATTATAACTATAGTTTAATCAGTTCCAAATTGGTGAGAAATATGCGTTTTTTAATCTCTTCGCACACAAAAGTAGACCACACACACCCCATCCCCCACCCCCTTTGGCCGCCCAACGCGTTTCACATAATGATGCACAGTGCAATGGTGCCTTATCCATGCACACCTGCCTCTTTCTGTATTCATTCACAGCTGTAAGCACTAAAGCAGGCATCGCCAATAGTAAGCAGATCGAATTTGCTTCGCGATCATCAATCGTCATCATATTCATATCCTACCATGTTTTGTTTTATATCTACTGTATAGGCTTACTCAAGAGTAGTTCAGTGGCCAGATTCTGCAATGAATGTTGACTTTCTATTACAAATCATACATACATTGATAGCCGCCTGGGGTACGTGTTTGTGCAATAACAGGCTCTCGTGTCAAAATGGACCTCAAAAAGTCCAGTTTTCTTTCAAAAATTTGAAATTAAGAAAAAACAAGAACATTTGAGAGTAGATAGAAAGAAGAAAAAAGTGAAAGAAAGTAATCATCCTAGTTTTGCCCCCCACAGGAAATAAACATTGATGTGTGTAAGACGTGGGGGGGGGGGGGGGGTCAATGCATGCCCCATCTCAGTGTCATGAATTAAAATTTTAAAAGTTAAATGATTACGTGAAAGGAATAAATTGACTGAATCAATTAATTTTGCCTTCCCATACTGTCTGGCACGTCACTATAATGAAGGGCGCACACAACTAATTCAGTCTAGAAATCCACTTCCGGCAAAAAGTTGAGTACAACAATAGTTCCTATAAATCACAAAAAGTGTGCGAAATCGACACATTAGCTGGCACTGTCCTCTCGAATGTTGCATGTATGTGTTGTGTGGAATATGTACGTGAAGTTTGTAAAAGAAACGGGATGATTTGAGCTTGATTATAATTTTATCCACCGATTTACCGCCATTTTTGCTTCCCAGCCTGAGGACTGAAAATTAGGTGATGAAATTAATACTTCCCAATTCAGCGGTATTTACTGAAAAATGTGACGGATAACTTTCCTTGATATTCAGATATGTTATGAATAAGCGTTTATGGCATAAGATTGCAAGTTTTCACAAAAATTGACCGGTGAAGTTTTGAAATAGAGCGGTTTTAATAGGCCGACATTTGTGTGTAAAGCCTATGGGGAGCTAATTAGTTGCGTGCTCCCTTCAGTCTGTAACTTTCGACGAATAGGGAAGTGAGTGTTTTGAGACTTGGTGAAATAAGGTGGGAATTCATCTTGGAAATCGAAAACTATTTTTTTCTAACCAAATCTATGTTAAAATAACCCATTGCATTACAGGCGTAATTGTATTTCACACATTGCCATATTTGAGTAATAAGCTTATTTCTGTTTATTCTAAAATCTCGAGTCCGACTCACTCCCGAGCCCAGCAAAATACTCGAGTTTGCTCATGTTCTCTGATTTAAGACTTTACTTAGACTTACTTGACTTAGGGCGGATGATTTTTCCGAACCACAATGCCTCTCCAGATCTTCCTATCCAACATAGCTGTCTTGATTTCTTCCACCTGCAGTCCTGTATCACGTTTGAGTATGTCAATGTAGGTCAGGGCTGGTCTACCACGCTTTCTTGCTCCGTGCTTTGGGATCCAATGTATAAGTTTGTGTACAAGCTCCTTGGACCCTCTGAAGCAGTGTCCAGCAAATCTTGCTCTGCGTTCTCTGATCTTGTCCGAGACTTTTGGCATGTCCCCATACAGGTCCTTATTTGTCACATGCTGACTCCAGTTGATGTTGAACACAGATCTTAGCATCCTAGTGTAGCATCCATCCAGTTGTTTACCAAGCTTTGGGGTGACTGTCCATGCCTCACATCCATAAAGGAGGACGGATTCTACTGTAGCTATGAACAGTCTTTCTTTGAGCTTTCTGGATAATGATTTAGCCTTCCATAGCTGACTAAGTTTGCCACAAGCTCTCCATGCAGCTGCTTTGCGTGTTTTGATGTCCTTTTCAGTGTTGTTCATCCAGGCTCCAAGGTATTTGAAGTCTTCCACTTTATCAAGGCGCATGCCTTCACTTGTGGTAATTACAGGTACTTGCGTCTGGTTGAAGGACATGTACTTCGTCTTTGCAGCGTTCATTTTGAGCCCAACTCTTCCCACTGAAGTCTCCACTCTATTGAGTAGTGATTGCGCTTGAGACACTTCCTCAGACAACAGTGCAATGTCATCAGCAAAGTCTAAGTCTGTTACTACGGTTGGTCCTATTCTTCTGCTGCTTCTTTTTGTTAGGTGGAATCCTAGCTCTTCTTCTCTGCCATTTATGGCCTCTCTTAGGGCATAGTCAAGAACAATGACAAAAAGATATGGAGCCAGGGTGTCTCCTTGTAATACTCCAGCCAGTATCTCAAACACTTCTGTTTCTCCATCTGGTGATATGACCTTTGCCTTGGTGTCTTTGTATATGTCTGCTATCGCATTTGTAAGCTGATCAGGTACACCATAGGCTTTCAACACCTGCAGCACCCGTCCCCCATGCATCGCGTCAAACGCCCCCCCCCCCCTCCCCCCCCCCCCCCCCCCCCCCCCGAAGCCGACAAAGGCCACGATGGCCGGCAGGCGACTCGATCCCACTCCCTCAACAACTCCCCGAAGGGCAAGCACATGACCCACAGTGGCACGTCCCACCCCGAAGCCTTCCCGATCAGCTCCCAGGTGGACGTCGAGCCCCGGTCCAACTCTGCCGAGCATCATCCCGCCGTACAGCCCGGCAACAACCGAACTCAGGCCCACTCCACGGCAGCCACCCCCAAGCCGAGACCACCCGACTCCGGCACTGGTACCACGCTGAGAATGGACCACCGTCCTGGCCCCCTCCCGTCCAACAAGGCATCACCGCAGAAGTCGAGAACGATGTCATCCAAATCACATCCCTTGAGCACCTCAGGCGCAACACCACCCCCCCCCCCCCCCCCCGCAGCCCCTCCCCCCACCAGTGCCCCCCCCCCCCCCCCCAGCCCCCGCACACTCCTCCAAGTCAAAAGTTCCCACTCCAATGTCGAGATCTGACAGCATTGGAGCAACCTCCTCACCCCCATTACTTACACGTGGCGGGCTCCCAAGTAGACCTTTGAAGCGAGTGCACCAGTTGCCCAATCTCTCCCCCCGCGTGGACCCCCCGATTTGCCCCCTCCCGCTGTCAGTCCTCCTGACACCTGGTTTATCAGCCTCCAACTCTTACCATGCTTGCTGTTTATGTGAGCATTTTCTACCTCTCTTAGCTTATTGGTAAGGTCTTTCTCTTTCACTTGATCACAAGCCTCCCCCAGGCTCTTCTTAGCATCCTTATAATCTCTGCTATTATTCTCATTGCTAGTGTCTAGTTGATACTTTGCGTAAGCTTCATCAATTTCCGCTCTCGCCCCGACAACCCGGGCGTCCCCTGAGAAGCAGCCTCTCCCCTCCCCCTTCCCCGCAGGAATGACCTCCTCTGCAGCTTCTTGAGTGGCTGTAATGAACCTTGTGTATTTCTTAGTTGCAGTTCCCACGTCATCCCGAAGGGGCTGAAACCCACCGCGCACCCCCACACTGTACCCAGCTTGCAGATCCCGATCAGCCGTCAACAGACTCCAACCGCACTGCCCCTTCCGCCCGATGATCCCACTCCTCCTGAGGCTTAGTCGGATGCTAGCAGAGACTATTCTATGGTCAGATCCCACACTAGCAAAGGTGTCGTATGCTTCAGAATTTTGAACACTGTTTCGCCATTTCCGCCTGACACGGATGTAGTCCAGCTGTAGTTTGTTGCCGCCTGGGCTGACACATGTCCACAACCTGCCTTTTTTCTTGCGAAAGTAGGTATTTGCGACTATTAGATCTTTCTCTTTAGCTAGCTCTGCTAGACACTCTCCATTTCTGTTTGTATCATCATGGTATGAAAATTTGGCGTCATCCTTTCCAAGTCTGGCATTGTAGTCGCCAACAACAAGCAAGATGTTGTGTGCTGGAATGGAGTCAATTGCCCCCTTTAGACTGTTGTAGTGCTCTTCTATGATGTCCTCTTCCGCCACATTTGTAGGGCAGTAGGTCACCACTACAGTTGTTGCTGGGTTACCATGGAAGTTAACCATGAGTGTACGATCAGAATGTGGTTTAATACTCGCCAATGATCGGAGTGCTGTGTTGTTGAGTAGTATCCCGACTCCACCTACAGCTGCACCTGCTTTATTTCTTGTTGCTGAGGTAGTGATCAGTGTTCTGCCCAAAATGATCTCATATTTCACTGGGTCATCATGGACAATGCGGTGTTCCTGTATCCCGATCATGTCAATTTTATATTTGATACTGATTTGATACAAGCTCCTCCCTACATCGACTCAGTCTGAAAGTTCTCACATTCATGGTAGATATAGTGATATTTGACTTGCATGTTGCAAGTCGTCTCCTCTTGCGCGCTCTGCCGTCAAGCTTACTCCTCCCTTCCGGGTTTGGGGGTATGCCGTCATCAGTTGATTTTGAAAAATCCGAGTCTGCTCCAGGAGACGTTAGGTTAGTAGGGACTTTAACCCTAGTGTTGGTTTGGTTTGTCATCATGGTTTTTCTGTTGCTATAATCACTGCGGTCGCAACTCCTGCAGCATGGTTTATTATCAAAGTTGTCCTTCTTCTAGAATACTTGCCAGCCAAGGCTAATGAGTATATTCTACCCGAGTCTCAGTGATATAGATTGAAACATATTAAGCAAAGTTCAGTAGACCTTCAAACTACTCCAATAGTTCTAGATCTACTACCTTACTTAGCTATTTTACCCATAGCTGGATGGTTTATGTTCAGGTTTTCCTTCCTTAACTCAGAGCCCCGTTAGTGGAACAGGCCGCAAAGCCTGATCGTAACACTTAGCACCAACTGCCTAGCAGAGAGGGTGGGGATGGGTTGGATGTAAGGAGGCGATTATGGACAGATGGGCTGATGGAATTGCCAACTGTGCATACCAGCTGGGATAGAGTAGAATGAAGAATGAGCAGAAGAAAAAAAAGAAGTGATAGTGTGTGTAATAGTTACTTCCATCTCATTAATTCATGTTCAGTATTATTTTATTCTATTCCATCATATTCACGTTTTCAGTTCAGTTTGTCCTTTTAATCTTTTGTGGTATTTAGATATTTTCGGAATATTGTTTTATTTTGGCCCTTTGATCATAAAAGATGATCATCAAAATGTTTTTAATTTATATTGCTACAATGGTGTTGATTAGCACCATTTGATTTCAAGTTGATACAGAGATACAGGGGGTAGATAGTCTATTGATGTTTTATAGTTTATTCCTGGCTTAAGAGTTTTATTGAAATACAAGTGTATGAGTTACTATACCATGTCATATAAATGTATTGTTACGTTTTGGCTATTAACCCTTAATCCTAATCCCTAGGATTGGTTCCATTATTATGTTCTGGGAATTGTACTTGAAAGTGTAAAGCCAATCAACTGGTCTATCCACTTCAAAAACTTGACCATGCAGTAATCTCTTTCACCAGTCATAAAGTTTAAAGCTGTATTTTGTATTGTGCATAAGTGATGTATTCGTTTATGTAGCAGAGTCTAATTTTGGTTGTTTCCCAAGTTACTAGGCAACTGCTATTTTAAATCACCCAGCAGTTATATAATTGTAAAGAGAGTTTAAACACTTTCGATCAGGTCACCAATGCAACAAGTTCATCAGTTAGATTCCACCTTCAGTATTTTTAGTAATTTCATACAAGTCTATCTTCAAAGTTAAAGTTAAAGTTTATCATCGAGTTAATGTTATCCATCGCAGCATTTGTTATTGTGTATTAAATTAAAAGTAGTCATCGTGCAAGTTCTTCAAATAAATATAAAATATTCGTCGTGAAAGTTAATCATTGTTTCCTGTCTTTATCTCTTCGAGTTTCACCCCTACGGTCAAGATCGCTGGACATTACATTCCCGAAACCACCATATTAATCTAACCGCGACATGTGCATGAAGGAATGCGAGGTGGGAAAGCAATAGAGGAAAGGAAAGCTGAAAGTTGCGCATTTACACCCCTTTTCATATTAGTGTCTGTTAGGACACTAAGCTAAGCAAGACTAAGACTAAGTGTGTTCAAATCTGAAATCTTGTCCCAAGTTCAAAATCTTTCAACGCTGAGGATTTATTTTATTAATTTAAACACGCAGTACAGCTTGAATTAGGCATAAGTAAAAATTAAAACATGTTTAGCGTTGTGACTTTTTTCAAAAAAGGAAGGAAGAGGCCCTTTTTTCCTTCTCCTTTTTTCCCCCCACTTTTAGTACAAATTGGCCTGGAAAGCGATAAACTTTGCGAACCTGAAAAAGTTATGACTGAAATTAAGAGAGAGAAAAAATTGAAGCGGACCCCAAGCAAAAAGGATGCGGGAGGGGACGCTAAACAGTTTTGTTTTGTTTTGCCTAGTCTAGTGTACAACCCACACTATGAGTATGATGACAGCGCATTGATCGCGATTCATACACTCTATGTAGTGTTGAACCAATCAGGAAGCAGGAATTACAAATACGCGGAGTGCATTGAAAGTGTCCACTGCACTCCGCGTGTGCGCCGTTCAAATCACGCAGTGCGTGTTTTGTTTTGATTCGTTGTTCAAGATTCGCGGGTTCGCCGATTTTCACTGCGGGTGTTAGCAAACTTGTTAAAGTGTTTTTAGTCGATTTACATAGATCAAAATTATGCGTAAATTGTGAATTTTTATTTGTATAGTGTCGTGTATGAATTAGGTCAATGCATGCGTATGTTTTGTTTCTCGAAAAATTAGAAAAATCAATGATGAACAAATAAGCATGCATCCTGGCTGCCTTACTTAAAACAGACAGCTATATGTAACACTGTGTGGTATTAGATCATTCACCATGTTCTATGTGCCTACAACGTTACTCTAAATGTTGTCCCATGCTTCGCACGCGGAACACGAATGACGAAGTGGATCGATGCGCTCTTTAACATGCTCTGATCGGATTGTGAAAATTGGGTGTATAAAGGGAACTGTCATGTTCAAATTACCCTTCAATCCAAAAGTGGATAACTGGTAGCGCACTATGCTGACAAGCTGGGCAGTCTGCTAGTGCCTACAATTTGATGCAGCCATGATGAAATGTTACGCAAAACCTTCGGTATGGAGCTTGTGTCGCAACATGAAACAGCACTTGGACCGCAAATCCGTGTCTGGACTGGCTTACTTTGAAAAGATTGTGTGTGTGCAACTGTGCATTGCATTGCTGTGTATGGTGTTTTTTGTAAATTGGGCTTAAAACATACCAAGGTAATCCTCTTTTTTTTTCTTTTCTTTTTTTTTTCCCCAAGCAAGAGGTGATTTTTTTTATTGACAACATCTCATCACTTCTCTTTACAGCATATACATATTATACATTATTTTACATGTTTATATATATACATAGTGTGTGCACCGCACACGTTTGCAAGTGTACCTGAAAAACACAGTCAAAGCAAGGTGTGAACAACTCCATATCAATATATTAAATAAACAAAACGGAAAAGAAACAAAACGAAACAAAATCAAAATCAAAATCCAACTATATACACAATCATATTTTTCATTCCTATTCAAACAAATAGACGATTCCAGTTAGCCCATTTTTTATCATATTGATTAAGTCTATTATTGCTTATTGCTACAGATTTTTCGGCCTTAAGATGGAAAAGAATTTCATGTTTAAAAGTTATTACGTTTGGTTTTGTATTTTGTACTCTCGTCCTATATATATGGAATTTAGCTAATAACAGTACAAGGTCAAGAGCGTCATCTTTCTGTGTGCCTAAAATAACAATTAGAGGCGTTATATTGATATTTCTTAGAGTTGGGGCAAATATACATCTAATATATAGCTGGATTTGTTTCCAGAAACTTGTAACAATATCACATTGGTATAGCAAGTGAAAAATAGTTTCTGTTTTGGAGTTGCAGAAGCTGCAGTGATCATTATCTTTTATTTTCATTTTATAAAGCAAACGGTTTGTGCCCAATATGTTGTTTAGTATTCTGTACTGGAACCAATGAAGTTTTGCATCTTTTGTAATTTGCATTGGTCGATAGCATATTCGTTGCCATTCCTTTATGTCGATTGAAACTCCTAGTTCGTGTTGCCATTTCAACGGACTGTTACAAGATGTCTTAACATTCTTTAGCAATAGTTTATAGAACGGTTTACAACCTTTCTTCGCTCCTAAGAGCAGGTCATACGCCATAGGTGTAAAAGGTTCCAGGACTTTTGCTCTGCCTCTGCCAATACAAGGCCATTTACTTTTGATTGAATTCACAATACCAGAGTATTCGATAATATTTGAGCGTATATGATATTTGTTACAAAATTCACGGAAAGAAAGAAATTTACCATTACTTTTCAACAGATCATTTATGAACACTACGCCTTTAACATACCAATGTTTATATCTTACAGATTGATTACCAACCGTTATTTTATCATTCCACCATAGATAATTCCTTGCTATGGAGTTATAATCCAAATTTGGGTCACACATCTGGTTGTGAATAACATTAGCCCATGCATATAATACATCATACCAAAACTTATTTTTTATTTGATTCTTTATTTTTTTCCATCTATTTTCTCCAAATTCATAGATGTCATTTTTATTCAAGTTGGATAATAGGTGAAAAAGTTTAATCCATTTTTGATCACCTAGCTCAATACGTCTTAGCCAGCTTATTTTTAAAGCTTTCAGGTGGCAAATAATATGAGGAACTTTTACTCCTCCAAAATGATATTCCTGTATCATTTGACTACGTTTTATTCTGTCAGGTTTTCCATTCCATATGAATTTTAATATATACTCATTTACTTCTCGCAGAAATTCATCTGAAGGGTTTGGAAGCATTTGACCGATATAGTTAAATGTTGATAACATGAAACATTTAACCACGGTTACTCTTCCATACACTGTCAGGTAATCCTCTTATTGGGCGACTTTTGACTACTTATCTGGCAATACTTAAAATGATTATCTTTCTATTAAGATGACTAAACAGATGCTTAGAGCTGACTGACTGGCTGGCTGGAAAATGGACTTATTCAATGTCCATTTTGAAGAAATATCCTGTTGGCGGTGAAATTTAATGGGAGTGTATTTGATAGAGGACTAATAAACTTATTATACTGATAAAAAAAACATGGGACGTATTTTTAATTATTTGTTGTTCCTCGTGGGACACTCTTTTGCAACGCCCTGTATTTTACACAAATTACATCTTAAATTCGCAAGAAAACCGAGTATTGTAAGAAGTTGTACTTTTCACATTACATACAGTCCAAAAATGTTAGCGTCATCATCATTATTGCCTAAAACCTGGCTAGCTGGCCCGGTAGCTGATTTTTCCAATTTTCAAAAAACCCATACTAAGCCTACTCTGTGATAAATTGATAATAGCAAATGAAAAGAACTTTACAAATTACTCTTGATGGCTGGGGGGGGGGGGGGGGGGAATAGGGACAACAATGGGAACAGTTTTTGAAATCTCAAATGTGTGTATTGATTGTACTATTTGTTTTCTTTACCCAAATGTTGAAAGAGCAATATAGTGTTCAGGAAATGGTTCAGTGGATGTGAATGAACAAAATGTAGCTGTGGACGTGCCCATGGTATCACAAATAAAAGTGTCCTTGATACACATACTCTTTGACATTGGTAAGAAATTCTAAAAGCAGTTTTCATTTCAATCTTTTTTGCATTTTTACGTACATTTTCTAAAATCTGGGGTCATAGGGTTATTTTTACAGTAATTTTCACATTGCATGACATATACAATCTCCATATTTATAGAAAGATAAAATGTTGATACTGAATTGATACTATAGAATTTCTTTGAATTAAGCTTTAAATTCTATGGTATCAATTCAGTATCAAATTTTCATAACTCTTTACCTATGAGTCAAGTAGTATTTCCATACCCATCACATTATTTCAAATGTGTATAGTGGCAGTTCAAAGGCATTTAATATGGGACGGTGGATATGATTATGCCCTAAAAAGGTTGGGTAATGAGGCAACATAAAAAACTACGACATAAAACTGTCCCTATCTACCCCGTTTTACGGTTCCCTAAGGGACCGTTCATTATTTATGGTGGATGGCGGTTGGGACAAATTCGAGACTTGTATGTCAAAGTTACCTACCCCTCCCCTACAGCTGACACTGAAATTTACATAACCCCCCTGAGAACCAATATCTTTTTACACCCCCCCCCCCCCCCCCCCCCCTCAAACCTCTCCTTATAAAGATGTTTTTTTTTCCAACAGATCGTTCGACTCCGAGCCCGAGGCTCCGAGGCACAGAAAAGGTTTGCTGTCCTGAAGTCGTCTCATAGTAAATGTTATAGAAGTAAAAAATGGCATTTACACCCTTCCAAATATAGCCTCTAAAAATCACAGATCGTCCGACTCCGAGCCCGAGGCTCCGAGGCACAGAAAAGGTTTGCTGTCCTGAAGTCGTCTCATAGTAAATGTTATAGAAGTAAAAAATGGCATTTACACTCCAAATATAGCCTCTAAAAACCACCCCAATCTGTATCATTTAAAAGGTTACACAACCCCCCCTGTTTAAGAATAAAAGATTACAACATATGAAAGTAATGTACATTGCGCCGCAAATATTGTATTGAGAAATATATTAAAAATAAGATTGATAAAAAATTTGATAAAACCATATGAACTTAATAACCGTTCAGAAAATTCACATTAATTTCCACGGCATTTAGCGATGGGTAGAGATATCGATATGGGTAGAGTACACACCAATGGCATTGTCACCAGGAGTCTGTGTTTATTTCCAATCAATGGGAAGCGCATTGCGGAGAGCGTAATACTGTAAAATTACGGCACCCTTATAATTTAGACGATTACGGAAGTGGTTAATGGAATAGAAAGAACCATCATTGTCAAATAGGTCACCCACAAACATAACATAATTCCAGACTTAATCCAGTCTATGAAGAATAGTGTATTATTTTTCAATTGGATAACATTATTATTCCATATAACTTGATTAAGACATGATGGAATATCCTCTTTGATTATAACTTGCTTAGTGTCGAACCAAATTTTAAATAGCTTAGTAAAAAGAAGGCAATCACTTTAACATAATATGACACATGTTGAAAAGCTGCTTAAATGTACAGTTACAATTAAAGATATTCATAGCAATACCCAACTTGTTTACATAGTAGTACAATGGAATATTTTTCCAACATGCGATATGGCCATGTGTTTTGCAAACTCGCCACCCTTCCCGTTGCATGTCCAGATTATTACATTTTACACCATCTGAGATTCGAATTAGCATATCGTAATAACTACTTGTTCTACCCCATAAAAAGTATATATTTTCTAAACCAGTAATCTCACAATGAATCCAAATATGCGATTGGAATTTGCATAGAGAATGGTAACATCTTGTGATTAAAAATGTTCAAAGAATATCGATTTTTTTTCTTCATATTTTGATTAAAGCTCAATATTTTATTTATTCCTATCCCAATTATAATTTTACTGTGCATATAAGTTCCTCATGCAATTTACCCATCAGAAAATATTGGTTGTCAAGGTTTACTTGTTGAAATATACTATATCGTGAAGTAAATGAGCGAAAACGTTTACATTTCATATTTATTAGATTTTTCACATATATTATTTTGGCTATTCACCCTATCCTGATTTAAGCGGGATTTTTGAATTCCCCTATTTTAGAGCTTACCAATAATGTATAATTTTGCTATCATCGGTTGAATAATTCTGTTGTTATAGTCATGTATGTAAAACCGATGAATTAGGGCAAGTTCACTGTCTAGTGAATAGGGAAAAAGACACAAGGACAATTCAATCGATACGTGATTACAATTGTTACGTAATAGTTGACACGTTTGTTGAAACAGAAACTTATAGAATATAAAACAATCTATGTATAAAATGAGAGCAAAATCATGTTTGTACCACACAGAGATGAGTAGTTATTGTAATTTGAACGTAGAATTGGGAACATTTTCTATATTCCCCATGGAGATTGTACACAACGCCACCGCCACCGCCGTCACCCCTGACTTTCGAAATATAATCAATCATATCTCAGCCAAACAGTTATAGAAGTACCTGATTTATTCACACAGTGTAGCTATGTAAATAAGCTTTCAAATGACACCTAAACCATAGCTCTACCACATTTAGTTGTTGACTTAATAGAGAGAGATGGATGATTCGTCACCAAAAATGCAACGCCGCCACCCTTTTCGGGTGGTCAGTTCAAAACACATGGCCATATCTGAATTGTTAAGTTTCTTAATCTATGACAGCTTAAGTAAATCGAAAAATAGTTTGGTGTGAAACATGTTTATACCACTTTTATCGTAATCTGCAATCACTGTGTTACGTTTGACTGCTTCTTCTCTGCCCCAAATAAATTTGAAGAACATGTTATTGAGTTTCATAATTATCAGGGATATCCATGACAGAGGCAATGTATGATAATTGTGATGCTAACAGTGTTTTAACAATACATTTTTTACCTGTCATTGAGAGGCCACGAATTGTCCAAGCACGTATAGAGTGTACAATATTTGACTCTTGCAACTCTCTCTTATTTGGTATTTCTGATTTTGTATTATCTCGACTTCAACGGTTACAAAATATGGCAGCTAGACTAATCACACTTACTCGGAAATTTGAATACATCTCCCTTAGCTGATTTACATTGGCTACCTGTTGAGCAACGCATGGTCTTTAAATACTCTTTACTTATTTACAAAATACAACTTGGTAAAGCACCCGTATATCTTGCTGATTCTGTGCAATCATCCCGGCAATCATACACTCCTCGGCGTGCTCTTCGTTCGTCAGAGCAAGGTCTCTTGAAATTAAATCGTGCAAAAACGTAGCTTTTGGGGCAACAAAGCTTTTGGGATTGCAGCAGAAAGAATATGGAACAATTTACACTATCATCCGATTAAACAGCAATATAAACAGTTTCAAGAAGGACTTAAAACCCCACTTATTTAAAGTGGCTTTTAATCTTTTTGTGGTCATCTGACATGTTTTGTGCTCTATTGACTGTAAAACTTGTAAATGCATAAGCGCCATGAGCGCAATTTATGGCGGATACCGGCGCTTTATAAGTTTTCATTATTATTATAAGAGAGTTATGTCGTTGTTTAAAATCGGCAAAATCGTCTTTTTATGAATTTTGAAAATTCCTGTGACGTGAGGGTGTTCCTTTGGAAACGCAGTCCCGTTTCAAATCCCGCCCTCTATTGAAAAGGTTTTTTTGTTCGTATTCCGGCGGGCGACGGACTTCGGTCACTTGATGAATCACCGTGTAAAAAATGACGGCGGTGCGTCACTAAATAGAACGCCCACAATTGAAACGGGGCCCTGTTCTACAGCTGACTGTTGATCAATCCTTAATTTCACTTCATACACGAAATCACTGACAATTTGTTGTTAATATTAAAGCATTATAATGTGATCTTTTCCCAATGTTTACACACATGTTACTCTCTCTTGACTATGAAGTTTGACTATCAGGAAAGATTTCCTGGACTCATAAATTTAATTTGGACTGTATTAACCGTAAAAAACACATCACAGAACTATATCTTAACTAATGGAATTATAATTCCAATTAAGGAATTGTGCAACACATATTACAGTGGAACCTCGTTAACAAACAGAGTTGCCTGGGCCTTGCATTCTAGTTTGTGTTCACAGGTATTCACAGGTATGTTCACAGATTTTCATAATAAAAAAATCCGTAGGGGTGTGTTCACTTGTGTACAGTTGCGGTCGTAACCGGAAACACGCTAAACGGCGTAAACACGGTGTTAAACCATGGAATTCTATCGAACGAGAAAACTTATTTAAACATCTGATTTTGAAGTAATTAGGACACATACTGTTCTGTAACTTATAAGATATTTTAATTTCATGATTATAAATGTAATTTGAAAAAGAAAGAAAAAACATTTCTAAGAAACAATCACAAATAGAGGGCGTTCCATGAAAAAGATTAATATCCCTTTAACTCACTGATAGTGGTGAATATCGACAAGTCTTTAATTTTAGATATTTTCTGTGATCGTGAGATATCCGTTGCGTTTTAATAAAACGCAACGGTTAACTCACTGATAATGGTGAATATCGACACATCTTTTATTAAATGTTTACTTAATTATGATCGTGAGATATCCGTTGCGTTTTAATAAAACGCAACGGTTAACTCACTGATAATGGTGAATATCGACAAATCTTTTATTAAATGTTTACTTAATTATGATCGTGAGATATCCGTTGCGTTTTATTAAAACGAGACAAATATATGAAATTCCTACACGTAAAATCTCACACATCGGTGTGTAAATATCTGTTTTCTAAACATTTTAATAATAACCGGTGACGTTCGAAAATGTCTATATTTTAGCTCAGGGTGGATTGGATGGGTAAGTACCTCCTAGCGGTGTCCTTACAGGGGAGAGAACCAACATGTAATCTCTTGCTGTATAGATATTTTAAGCGAGCGAGTTTTACCAAAGTTACATCTTTCAAAAACTCATACAATTGTATTCCTAATAAAAGGATATGTCTGAACTTATCGAAACCAGTCTCTGACATTTACAAGTAGAGTATTTCGTAAGGGAAGTTTGCAGCTTCGTCGATTATCGAAAGTGAAATGTTGTAAGAAAAGTGTCTACATTGATCTGACAAAAAAGCCAGTCAATTATTTATAAATTACAAAATTGTCACATATTATTTAGATGAATGAGGGTTTTAGTCATTATTATTTCCTAAATAGATTTTACGACGTGACTCGGGTAGATAAAGTGTACCAACTTTCTTGGTGTACTAATTGATGAATGCCTAACATGGAAAAATCACATTGATTGTATGGCGAAAACAGTATCACGCAATATTGGTGTCATGAACAAACTTAATTTCTGCATCCCAGGCCGTATACTACATACTCTGTATTGTTCTTTAATCTTACCATACCTTAGCTATGGAATACTCATATGGGGAAACACGTGTAAATCGTATTTAGACAAATTAGTTAAATTACAAAAATGGGCAGTAAGAACTGTTTCTAAGAGTCATTACCGAAGTCATACCGGACCTTTATTTGCCAAAAATAATTTTCTCACTGTAACCATGTAACTGATGATATGCACACACTTAAACTTGGGGTCTATATGTACAAATTTTCAATAAATGAACTCCCCACGTCATTTAAAAATTACTTCAATAAACGCTCTGATGTTCACGACTATCCAACAAGACAAGTTAATGATTTTAATTTGACAAACAATAAGAAATCATTTTCCGACCATGCTATTCGAACGCGTGGTCCCATTCTTTGGAATTCACTTTCAAAATTAATGAAAGAATCAACATCTGTGAACCATTTTCGAAACAAACTTAAGAAAAACATCATCCAAAAATATGAATAATTCGCTTTTTGAGCTCGTCCTTGTTTGTCTTGTCTTGTTTAAGTCGCTGTCAGATTTTGTTTTATTCATGTATTAAATATGTAACATGTACTGTATTGTATTGTATAGGGGTAGGCTATTTACAGGCCTTATTGGCTTTTCAGCCTACTCCTCCATAAGCTTTTGTTGTGTTTAAGTTTTACATTGTTGATGTAGTGTTGTTTTATGAGAATAAATTTGATTTGATTTGATTTGATTTTGATTTGATTTGAGATAAAAAGACATGAGAGTGTAAAACTTGGAACCATTGGCATTTTTTTCCATTTGTCCATTCATGTGCGATCGCATTGTATCAATCAATCAATCAATCAATCAATCAATCTTTATTTCCATATAAAAAAATAATACATCAAATCACAATCACATACATATAAAAAACACAATATGGAGGAGTAGACTGGAAAGCCAATGAGGCCCGTTTATGGTTTACCCCTTAAAACAAGCAGTACATAAACAAACATTTTATACTACAATAAACAATAAGAAACCCACAACACCATTATACAAGACAGAACAAGGACGGGCTCAAATACAAGAGATTACTCGTAATTTTGGATAAGGTTTTGCTTTAACTGGGTTCGGAAATGCTTTAACGATTTGGATTGTTTCATGTTTTCGGGAAGTGAATTCCAGAGAATTGGACCATTGGTTCGAATAGCACGGTCGGGGAAAGTCTTTTTGTTATTTGTCATGTTAAAATCACTGCCATGTCTTGTTGGGTAGTTGTGAACATCTGAACGCTTTGAAAAGAAGGTTTTAAAAGCTCTGGGTAGATCATTTATGGAATATTTAAACATGAATACCCCAAGTTCCATTGTGTACATATCGGTTATTGTAAGAAAATTATACTTAGCAAATAAAGGTGCTGTGTGACTCCTATAGTGACTATTAGAGATGGTTCTAATTGCCCATTTTTGCAGTTTAACAAGTTTGTCTAGATATGACAAAATATGTATTTTGATTTGTATGCGGATTGCAGGCTATGTGCATAGGGGGAACATCTTTCGAGGGAAATATTTTCCACTAAATTTTGATACAGTTTAATCCCGTTCATGTCAATTTTTTAAACATTTCAGGATAAACGTGACTTACTTAATTGTCAATGATCCAAAAGGTCTTGTTATGACATGTTTGATTATATTTCGGCATGAATATACACTTCTGATTTTGAACACTTAAACAAATTTGAATGTTTGTATTTACCGAAGGGCGCCCTCGTACTTCATAATTTGGGGGTTAAATCGAAGTGGCGCTTTAATGCTAATATGTATCACATGATAAACCATGATCGGCTGTGATGCTTCCCATTAGGCAACAATTTGAGGCCAGAGGGATATTTCAATACGGCAACAGGTGTGTGTGCGGCAAATGGGCCCTTCACATGTATCCGAGTGAGCTGGGCGGCACCTTATCGTGTGAAAAATGGTTGCGGACGGCGGCCCATGGTGGGTCGTTTTCCCTCCGTTGAACACGTTCAGGGGACTTTGACGGCCACCGGAGTTTTGAGTGCTCAAAACTCCTGGCGGGTGAGTAAGAGCGGCGGCAAACGATGAGAGCCCGGTATGGGGACGGTATATAAGGACGGCGCACCCGTTTCGCGCCCGTTCGCAGGGCGGTGATGGACGGTGGTGGACGTGTCGACCATCTCAGCGACGGGCTGCGAACGGGCGCATGTCGCCTGGTTAACTGTTCGCGGAACAGACTCTCACCGGGCGCTCGCAGTAAGTTACGCTTACAGCAATAAAAATACCAAAAATAGAGCAATCCATTATAAGAAATAAGAACAATATGGCAATTTGTGTATAACTATCATTATTTCCATCTGCCAAAATATTGTCATCATGTCCACACACACGCTACGCCATCACTACGCCGTGTAACTTACGGTGAGGACCCGGTATGGAGGTGGTATGCACACGGTGAGGACACGGTAAGAACGGTAAGCTAGAACTGTATGAGGCCGGTGAGCCCGGTTCCAGGCCGGTGAGAACCCGGTACAGACCCGGTGTAGATGGACCTGGTGACCACCCAAAAAAAATCAATGCGCCCGTTGACATTTTTAACTGATTGTTTGGACTCTGTTGTTTTCTTATATTAGCAGATTAGACGGTAAGGCGACCGCCTACCACCACCGCCCTGCGAACGGGCGTGAAACGGGTGCGCCGTTTTTATACCCGTCTTTATACCGTCCTAAAACTAATACTTGATACATGTGAAGGACCCATCAGGGTTCGTACAACGCGTAATGGCGGTTGATCACCAGACTCATACTGTACAAATGAGTTGGCTTTCCAAATGCTACGGTTTTGGTTGAACTAAATTTAGTGTCATATGATATCTGGGTTTTTATATCCGTTTCCTTTGTCTTTTTGCACCATGTTTTGCAATAACAGTCGATTAAAATAATCGCTCTGTTAATATTACGGGTCTCGAGAGAAAATGCGCCCTCTCAAAGTGGCATCGGTATGTTTACAACAGCGCCAGTGATAGTTTTACGATAGTTTTTACACGATTACACCGAGTCATTCTAGACCCGTTATTTCCAGTTACAAACGGTTGCACCGAGTTTAACAAAACTACGTCCTATTTTATACGATTACACAGATTATAATATTAACCATTACACCAAACTTAACACGACTTTGCCTAACAAGTTTAGCGTACCTCCGGTCTTACACGATTACACTACGTTTTACAAAACTACATTGTATGCCTTATTTTACAAAATGCCTCATTTTACTGGTTACACGATTACCCTAAGTTCTACACGACTCTACAATTCAGGGACGGACTGGCCACTGTTGCGTTCTTGCGATCGCCACATGGGCCGCTTGGTTTTAGGCCTGTCAGGGCCGGTTACTCCAATTTTGTGGCCGTGCGAAAATTTGTTACTGTGCGAAATGTTGTGACCGTGCGAAATTGTGTGACCGTGCGAAAATTTGTGACTGTGCGAAATGTTGTGACCGTGCGAAATTTTGTGACCGTGCGAATATTTTGCGACCGTGCGAAATTTTGTGACCGTGCGAATTTGTTTGACCGTGCGAACATTTTGTGACCGTGCGAACATTTTGTGACCGTGCGAACATTTTGTGACCGTGCGAATTTTTTTGACCCTTTTTTTTGACGACTCTACAATTCAGGGACGGACTGGCCACTGTTGCGTTCTTGCGATCGCCACATGGGCCGCTTGGTTTTGGGCCTCTCAGGGCCGGTTACTCCAATTTTGTGGCCGTGCGAAAATTTGTTACTGTGCGAAATGTTGTGACCGTGCGAAATTGTGTGACCGTGCGAAAATTTGTGACTGTGCGAAATGTTGTGACCGTGCGAAATTTTGTGACCGTGCGAATATTTTGCGACCGTGCGAAATTTTGTGACCGTGCGAATTTGTTTGACCGTGCGAACATTTGTGACCGTGCGAACATTTTGTGACCGTGCGAATTTTTTTGACCCTACCCCCCCCCCCCCCCCCCCCCCCACACACACACACACACACTTACGTGCAATTCGCGAGGTGACTGACTGGGAAAAAAATTGGGGCAACCTTTTACGAAAATTTACTACCGGGACGACATGATCAAAAAGGGCCGCTTTAATAATTTTGCCACGGCCGCTTTCAGGTCTCAGTCCGCCCCTGCTACAATTATTTTACACGATTACGTTCCGTTTTACACGATTACACTTAGCATGCTTAGGCCGTGTTCCCACATAAGTAGAAGTTGTCCCGGTCCGGACTAGTCCAGACTGGGACAGTTGCGTTCCCACAACGGTGACTCAGCAAAGTCATGAAAGTGGTCTAATGTGGCCTTATAACAAAAATCGCCGGAAATCGCATCCATAAGTAAAGTAAAATTCCATTATGATATGGAAATAGGATATAATTAAAAGAAATAGCTATACTTATCGGTTTCGCATAACAAAATAAGTCTCAATAGTTAATATAAAACCACAAACTAGTGCTGTAATACTGTTTTATTAAGTTGTTTACATAAATCCGGTTTTTTTCATCACGACTTTATGTATAATGCGAACGACAAGGCGCAGAATCGCGTTCCCACATGAATAATTATTGATTTAGTCCGGACTGCGACCACCTTTAAAGGTGGTCTTAATAAAATAACAAAAAACACTTTGAGTCCGGATCGGGACCTACTTGAATCGCGTTCCCACTAACGATAGACTACTCGGGATTTTTTCTATGTGGGAACACGGCCATAGTTCCACATAAATATATCCTTATTTTACTAGATTACGTCTGTATCACTAAGTTTTACACGACTACATCCTATTTGACAAGATTACGTCCGAATTTACACGATTACACCAAGTTTTACATGAGTATCCTTATGTTACAAGATTACGTCTTGTGGTACACGATTACACTAAGTTTACACGACTATGCCTTATTGTACAAGATAACGTCCGGTTTTACACGATTACACTATAAGTTGTACACGACAACGTCCTTATTGTACAATAACACGTCCGGTTTTACACGAATACACCAAATTTTACACGACTATGCTCTGTTTAACAATATCACGCATTGTGTTACAGCATTACATACAGTTTACACGACTATGCCTAATTTTACAAGATTACGTCCGGTTTTAGACGATACACTTAAAGTTTCACACGACTATGCTCTTATTTTACAAGAGTACGTCCGGTTTTACACGATTACACTAGGTTCTACACGACTATGCCTTATTTTACAAGATTACATCCGGTTTTAGACGATACACTAAGTTTCACACGACTATGCTCTTAATATTTTACAAGAGTACGTCCGGTTTTACACGATTACACTAAGTTCTACACGACTATGCCCTTTTTTACAATATCAAGCCTTGTGTAAGAATTACATTTAGTTTACACGACTATGCCTAATTTTACAAGATTACGTCCGGTTTTAGAGGCCGGCACACTAAGTTTCATACGACTGTGCCCTTTTTTTACAAGATTACGTCCCGTTTTACACGATTACACTAAGTTTTACACGACTTTGCCTTATTTTACAAGATTACGTCCTATTGTACATGTTAGTGTTACACTAAGTTTTACACGACTATGCCCTTATTTTCATGATTTTACAAGATAACGTCCGACGTTCCACGATTACACTAAGTTTTACACGACTTTGCCTTAAAGGGACACGCAGTGATACGTTGGAGGCTGCACCCTCAATTATGATCATTACGGTTCCGTTACCGGTATATTCAGAGATTTTCTTGCCCACGGCTATGGAGCAGTATCTGCGTTAATAGACAGCTTCAATGCAATTTAAACAAATTTGTTATTAATGACGATGAGATTGATGTGAATAATATTACAAATATGAATTCTAGATGTATTTACCGTATTTTAGTTAATAGAATTTTGACCCATCCTACCGCTCAAATAAAATATAAGAAAGAGTTTGATATTGATGACGATAAGTGGAACCATATTTTTATAAGACCATTCAAATCCTGTTCTGAAGTCAAACTTCGGATGTTTCAATATAAGATCAATGTTAATTGCTTGATGACAAACAAAAAGTTGTGTAGGATGAAAATTATTGATAGTGATATGTGTTTCTTTTGTAATAATAATATTGAAGAAATGAAGCATCTTTTTGGAATGATTTTTCCGACTGGTATAAACAGTATTTTAAAGACGATATTGATTTAAATTATAAGCTAATTCTATTTGGCTTTGGCTCTGACCCTTTGGTAAATCTTTGTTTCATTTTAATGAAGAGAGTTATTTATACTAACAATTTTTTTAAAACAGACTCCATCCTTAATTCATTTCAAATACCTTGTGAAATTCCATTATAATCTTGAAAGGATTATTGCTGTTAAGTGTAATACCATGTACGAATTCCTAAAGAAACGGAAGGCACTTGAATTTTTTTGTATCCAATGAGTATTTTAAAAATAATATTATTAAGTTTACTGAATGATGACCACAATGTATCGTATATATTTTTGTTTTAGTTATTGCACCAGCTATGCCTACGGCGCTTTGGATACCTGTTCCGGCAGTTCCGACGCTGGTTTTGACTAGGGTTTTTGTAGCAAGGCCTTTACACTACAGTGGGCGTCATTGTGAAATTTACGCAATGCAGATTTTGTTGATTTTTCGTGATTTTAGGGACAGAAATGAATAAATGACATAATATACACACAAATTAGTTTTCGAATTAGCAAATTCGGTTGTATACAACCAATGTAATAAGAAAAAGAATATTCATTTCGCAGTTATAAATTCAAAATTCTCTCTCCCAACTCTCTGAGTTATTGCGACACCATGTGGCGCAATAACAGCGCTTCGGAGTAAATCCGCTTCGGCCGTTGGCGCAGGGGCGACTTAGTAGTATTTTGGCAGTAAGGCTTTCATACTAGCGGGGGTTCTTGTGAAGATTAATAAATGCAGATTTGGCTGATTTTCGTTATTTAAGGTACGGGCAAATTCGGTTGTATATATCGGAAGATAAACTATTTCATGTTTTCTGTGTAGATTGTACAACGCGGCAGAGCATGATGATTTCACCGCATGTGGTTGAGCGCGCACCGCGCTGTAGTAGCAAATTACCCAGCATATGTGCATGTTGTCCATGGACGGTAGTCTGCCATTTGCTGGTTGAAAAAACACCAACACCCAAATTGTAAGGTTTTAGCATGTTTTAGCGAGGTTATATAAATAATTTCTAGCTTTCAACTTCAATTTTTTTATACAAATTAGTGCCTAGTATTTCAGATTTTAAAAATTATGAGAAAAGTCCCCAGAAAAGTCTCGATATAGGATTTCTAGATTATATTTTAGTTTTAATTATTAGCCCAACTGGGCTACATTAAATGCTAAATATAACGTATACTAGACAAAGTCGGGACTCGGGACACATGTTCACGGAGCAATTACTAATATCTTGCCTGTCATTATGTCAAAAAATATATTCCAAATTGGCTCAAAACATATATAGAGTCGATGGAACCGTAGTGATAAAAACTAGAATTTGTATATTTTTACAATTGGGAGCATGTGTGGTCTAGTGGATAGCACGCAGGACTCACAGTACAAAGGTTGTGAGATCTAGCTCCGCTACGGCCAACATGTATGTATTCTTGGGCAAGGTACTTAGTCTCAATTGCCCCGTGGTTCGGAAGTCACGTAGAAATGGTGGTCCCACGTGCATCGGAAGAGCAATACCTGAGCACGTTAAATGGTCACAGACTTCTTCATAAGGAGTAGGGGATCATCCTGGTCTATGTCTATACATACATATTCCTAGGTTACGAATTACAGTAACTCGTCATCTATTGTCTGTTTCTTTGTTTGTGTGTATGTCGCAACTTGGCGCTGAATTAGCGGCTACCTGGAAGTTGCAGCACCGTGATCTAAATGAAATGGCGCTTGATGTGTGTAGGTATGTACAGGGTGTCCCAAAAGTCTATGCACGACTTTGAAGCTTTGTATTTCACAAAATATAAGTCGTATTAGAAATATGAATACATATTTAGAAAGAGGAGATGTGGGAAATAACTTTGATACCAAACATTGGAGTAACATCTGATTGTAATGCCACCCTAGACATGCTAGAAGTAAAATATGTATTACTGGAAAAATGTAATTTTATACTTCGGAGGAATAAAGTTCATAAATCCATACCTATTGAGATTAACAAAAAGACGGGTAGAGTTGGTTACACGGAAAGTGATCCGTCAATTGTAATATTTAAAATTTTACATTACAGTGATCCCATCATAATAACAAACTATATCACACATAGTTTTCGTTTCTATAGTGAAATCTAGTTTAAATGTTTTCCATTTATACAGAGACGTGTGCTTATGCAAAAAACACAGACCTAAAAAATTGAATAACGTAACAGAAATGTGAACACACACATCACACAGCGAATAGATCTCTTTGGACTTATGGCTACTGCATGTCTTATGACATCAATGTGACTTGTTGATCTACCAGTCTTTTTTCTACCACATCGAGACAAATCATGACAGTTCCTGTGTTCAAAAATGTATCCACCAACTTTTAAGTTGAAAGAATGGATATTCTTCCTGGTGCACGTTTCACTTTAAAATGTTTTCAGTCCGAAACCCCGTCAGTCCGAAAAAATAAATTAAAAGCCCCGTCAGTCCGAAACCCCGCTAGTCCGAATAAAATGATATGCACCGGGGGTGCACAACTATCGAAATTATTGGGTAATTACAAAAAGTAAGGTAAATCTAATATAATAAAGACCATAGGTACCCGATTGATTCAAAATTAAATGAAGACAAAGCTTAATAAAATATATTAAGGTCTTGTTCATTAGAGTTTACGGGGGTGCCACTCTTTTTGTCATAATTTACTTTTTATTTACATACTTGGACGTCTTGGCGAAAGACACAGGACTGAAGGTTGAGGAGATGAAAGCATGCATGAGGGACAGAGTAGTTTGGCGAGCCATCACAAGGACCGTTCGAGAACGACATAAGTAGTATGAAATATAGATATTTCGAAAGTCTAATGAAATATGACGACCGGGGATCGTTAAAAAATGAAAGACCTGATGATAAACCATACATATATACCCCGGAGGTGCTACTCTATTTTTTACAATTGAAAACACATATTAAGAAAGTATACATATTGAAATTTCTTCAAAAGTCAATGTCCAATCAGGGAGGTGGTCCAATGATATCGAAGAACTACTTACACGATACCTATAGAGTCTTGTTGTGTGACGTAGATGGATGGCCGTGCAATGTGTAATGTGTTGATGATAAAACAAAGTATATAATGTATATAGAGTCGATATGAAAACATGAAAAACATGAACTTATACTATTATTAGTGTTCTTTCATCTTGTTAATTGTATGTATGTTAGATGGTCTGCTTCAATTTTGTTTTCTTCATTATTGCAGTCATAATTGTTTTGTTCAGGTGTTACAGAGTTTAAGATGATGGTAACGATGGTGACAGCTTTGTTTCTTACTAGTGCATTTTAAACAAGCTTTGTGGTGACCAACCTCTTAGAACCATGAACTATAAAACAATTTAAAGAGGCCTCCTCCTTTTTTGGTTCACAAAGTTTGTCGCTAATCAGGATGATTTGCTCCAAAAAAGTGCCAAAATAAAAGGGTCCTTCCTATTTTAACAAAGTCCGGACGCTAAACTGGTTTATTATTTTATTTGGCCTAATGAACACCCCATCGAGAGGACGAGTAGTTACACTGTTGTTGTAAAAGTTCCAACGTGTGATAAATGTTTGGTGGTCAAATATTCAAAATCCACTGTTATATTAAAACTAACGGAAATTCAAAACTAAAGGCCGTTTATGTTTTTAAAAGGAATGACTTGGAATAGTACGATGTAGCAGTTGAAATGGAAATATCTCAATTTTTCCTCGATGCTATTTGAAAGGAAGAGACCAAATATGTTCCCAATTGATTTATTGGGAATTCCAGTAAATGCTCGTAATATAGCTGTATTTATGTTATTGTTACTAAGTTTCACATTAAAGAAAGTTCGTATTCCATGTGTTGTATGTTCTGTTTTGTACCTTTAGCCTTATCAGTATTATGATACAAATTTCAATACATTCCCTCATTGACAGCACAATTTTGAATAAGATGAAGGAATTCAGTTTTGTTTTCAAATTTATTTTCATTCATCATTCACACATTTGGCATAGCATGATCACATTACATATATTCACAAATTCAGAAAAGAATCCATGTTTGCACAACATGACCAAATGAAACAGTGTGGCAAATAGATTATTTAAAGCGACATTAAAAACATAACTAATTGTAATAACACCTAATTCTTATTAAAAAGTCATTTTAACTTGAAAAATTGCCAAAAATGATATTGAAGTTGATTAATTAAATTAATATTAAATTTATTTTACATTAGGTAATTGGTATTTATTTTTTTTGTTAGGCATCCACGATTATGTGTTAAACACCTAAATATTAGACATACGACATACACAGCGCCCTCTATAGTTGGGTCTGGAATGTGACATTTGGATAATGTGGCTTCCGATCGGCAAGATGAGGGCGAACATCGCTAACACGGTCCCATCAGACGACGCTGGTCACGATTTGCCTAAATTTACAATTCTTATTGGTTTAACACGTAATCGCGAATCTCCATCGAACATTTTTTTAAATATCACATTCCTAGGTCCAACTAATTAAAGGGGCACTAAGAGATGTGTTGGAGGCTGCGCCCTCAATTATGATAAAAACTGGGATTAGTATATTTTTATAATTATATTACATGTATGAACTTACACCTATAAGGATTAAGAAAAATCAGCCCTCTTTGTACAAGAAAACGTCGATTCAAAAATGCTCGTAGAGCCGCAACGAGCATTTTACGTCCGACAGTATCCCCCTGCAATACGCGTGATGATATTGTTTTAATCAAGTTTTGCTGTGTTTTTGTTAGTAGAAACAACAATAATGGCAATTTTTAATGTTCATCTTGAATTCTGAAGTAAATTTTTAAACATTTAAAATTGTCAACACCACTTAATGTCCCTTTAAACAAAGCAATGGAGTTGAATAACCAACTCCACTGTAAAAGCTCTTTCTTTTACGGGTGGAAACCATACACGACGGAGCATTCCGCCATGTATATATACCCTCGGGCCATTATTTCATCGAAAAACTACCGAGCCGGGTGACACAAGCACACCGCAGCGTAGTAATTTGTAGCACTCAAGAGTGTTAGGGTTAAGCCATTGGCTTTATTTGCAACGAATACTTTTTTCTTTTTTCTTCGTTTTTGATGTAGTTTTATGGGTTAATTAAACAGTTAAAATTTAATTTGAACTAGGCCTATGCAAAAGTGTTTTCCCCTCTGAAATGAAAACCAATATTAAAAGAGAAGGCCTCCAGGAACTCTAAAACAAAATTGTTATGTTCTTACAATCGACGGAACATGATATATTTAGTTTTGAGAACGAAATGTTCTCAATGGCGTATCCGGGGGGGGGGGTGGGGTGGGTGGGTGGGGGGGGGGGGGTGGGGGTGGGGGGTGAAAGAGTTTTAAAAAGGACTAGGAAGAGAAGAAAGAGGAGTAAGAGGAGAAGAAGCATGAAAGAAGGAGGCAGAGCCTAGAAGGGTACACTGCAAAAACACCGGTGTTAACATTAACACTGTTCGGTGTTCTGAGAGGTCCACACCAATTAGTGTAATTTCAACACTATCTTGGTGTTACATTAACACTTACAGTGTTATTCGTCACACTTGCAGTGTTAAAATGACACTACATGGTGTTGATATAACACCAAGAATTTAACACCGGTACACCGGTGTTGGTGTGGACCTCTCACAACACCAACAGTGTTATTTTTAACACCGGTGTTTTTGCAGTGTAGGGCATATGTGGCGCAAACGGAGGGGATGGGTAGGAGTTGCAGGGTTACGTCCCATATGCATAACTTTAATGGGAGACGTGGCCTGGGAGACGTTTACACGTATTTTCAATGTTTCATTAAAAGAGACACTAAGGGATGCGTGGGAGGCTGCGACCTTCCCCCCCCCCCCCTCCCCCCCCCCCCCCCCCCCCCCCCTCCACTCACCATGATAAAACCTGTGATGTGTTTATTTTTTACAATTGTATTACCAATGTATGAACTGACACATTATGAAAGAATTAAGAAAAAACAGCCCTCTTTGTACAACAAAACGTCGAATCAAAAATGGTGATAGTCTATATCAGCATTTTACGCCAGGCAGTGTCCCCCTGCAGCACGCATGTTACAAAACGCGACAGAGAAAATGTTCAATCAAGAGCGATGTGCATATTTAATTTTAAATTGAATTCTTTTTTTTAAAAATTCGTCAACATTACTTTACAAGATTGCGTCTTCAGTTGAAATACTGATTATTTTGCATGATTCGCGCTCATTTTTCCAACAGGTTCCAACATTATATTGAGATTCAAACCACCGTAAATATAATTTGGAGACGACAAAAACTTCATTCTAGACCTTTTTAAAAGTGTTAAAAATGCCAACATTCGCGTAATTCGCGCGTATTAGATATAATGTTTTATTCAGCTTAACTTGGTTAAAATGACGGCTTCGGGCCCTTTTTTCTGCATGTTTCAACAATTTAACCACACCAACTATTCTTAATATTTTGTGGAAAACGTTTAAAACGTCAAACTATACCTGTTGTAGTTTTAAAAAGGGCGCACAGCCTAAATCACTCCTCGTTTTGTGTAGGCCTAATGGTAGTAAGTTCCGGCAAAAAAACCCATTAATTTGTGATTAATGGGGTCTTTTGGGAATCAGTTTCTTTTGGGAATCAGTTAATTAAAATGAAAGATAATCTCGTGTACTTTGATCAGGATATTGCAAAATATTGATTTTCGATTGTATTGAAAATGTATCACGTGGATGAACACACGTTATCGGAGGCGGTTCGAAGGCGAGCGTCCGGGCTGAACATAGGGGTGGCGCTGTTTAAATGATCGTATCGTAAAATCTAATTGGAAGGTGTAACACTTCTTGACGATTTTATGAAATTTGAATGTTTGTTTATTAGAATAAAGCATTCGAGACATTCCAAAAATGGGCCCAAAATAGCGACTCTTTTAGCCCTAATTTACATGTAATCCAATGAGCGGTTTATTTAGTGCTGTGCCCCTAGTGCCCCCTTGTAACATGCAGTGGTGATACTCGATTCACATCAATTTGCATTGATTTTGAGTCTATAAAAGAGGTTATTTTATCTTAATTTCAAAGAAAAACATATTTCTGTCCATGTCAAACATAAATATCATGAACACGACCCAATTTTCTTACAAATTTGGAGCAAAAACGGTTGAAGAGCATCATTTTACTACACATTTCCTTGTTTTTGATTTTACTCACAATAATGGACCCCTCGCCATGGTTATCCAATTATAATCCTATATATCTATGCTCGTTTTATCAATCAGGGGCTTAACAAATCAAGTTTAAATAAATGTTTTTAAACCCATTTGTCATTGATATCAAATCATGTCGGGGTGTGGGGGGGGGGGGGTGACCAGGTTTAATTTGGGCCTAAATTAAGTATCAAAATGTCAATAACAGTTATTCTGGGCAATTCCCATAGAGGATATAACCCAAAACAAATTACATTGTGAGTTTACCTGACATACGATACATTATGCGTGACAGATAAGAAGACAATTTAGGCCTATTATTATTTCAAAATTGAAACGTTTTTCACCCACACCCTTAAAATTCAGCAATTTTGGACTTACAATTTTTACATTTGTATCTAAGGTTTGATATAGGGTGAGCACGCGTAATCAGTTTCATGGTTCATTGCGTTTTTAGAACATCGCCTAATTATATATACTTTTAACATAATATGAAACATAAATAGCCTCATTAACATCTCATGATGAATGAAAGAGATTATAAAAACATAGAAATTCTGCAAAATTCGAACATTAGAAATTGAGTATCGATGCGTTAAGTAACATAACTTAAGTTAGAGGTGGTAATTAAATTAACTATATTGACAGTTTATCTTGATATTCCTTGGTGTTTACAAAAATGCCAACAAAAAAACTTTTAAATTTTTATTGTGTGTTGTAACATGCAGTGGTGATACTCGATTCATATCGATTTGAATTGCTTTTGAGTCAAAGAGGACTGAAAAATGGAATCGTCAAACTTGCCTTGATATTCAGATATGTTATAAATAATCGTTGATGGCATAAGATTGCAAATTCTCATAAAAATTCACTGAAGGATTTTTGAAATAGAGCGATTTTAATAGGCCGACATTTGTGTGTAAAGCCTATGGGGAGCGTATTAGTTGCGTGCTCCCTTGAAGCACATTGCACACATCCCTAGTTCCTGGTAGTTTCACGCGCCGAGGGAATGTGCATGGTCAATGCGTTGAAAATTAACGAGTACCAACAAAAATACATGCAGTCTTGGGCGGGTTTTTCAATCACAAACTCGCAAATAATGGACGAAGGCTTACTTCAAAGAACCCGTGTGAGCCGAATTTCTTCACTTTTTTTAACGATTTTCCCCCATTTTGCGGGATAGACAACGGACCAACATAAAAAGAAGTTGGATGTAGAGAAATTTAATATATTCGTCTCTTTTTGCTTAAAACAATTTTTTGGTTTCACACAAATTCATATTTTTGCAGTATAAAACCCGGCGCTTTTTATTAATTGGAAAATGCGACATTATTTGAAATACAGGGGGGGGTGGGGGGGGGCTTCCGACTCAGAAAATGGTGTAGAGGTCTATAAGATTAAAAGTTTCTTTAACTTGTCAATTTTCAATCTTACTTTTCATCATGGTGCTGCAAAAAATCTAGTAAATTTCTGTCAGATGATGTCCGCCCAACACCGTTTTACAACTCAAAGGGTGACGGACGATCGCTATCGCGGATATCGACATTTACTAGATTTGGGTGAATTGCATTATGTCGACAGAGTAACTAATCACTTAAAATACTTATCCTTCGGGCAAAATGTGTTTATATTCTTACATTGTTCATTTTTTGAAAAGTTTCAATGACTTCATACAGTATTAAATCACAACACTTGCCAATGCACGGCATGCTATCTACTGAAGACAGTACTTCATGTGCACACTCCACGCGGCATGGAGATAGTTGAGAAAACACGCGAAAAATACAAATTTACATGGCAATACGCTGTATCAAATGACCACATCTCTAAAACGGTATATCAAAATTCTATAAGATTTTGCATTTATACTTAAAATTTACACTGAAAACAATGGTATAAGATTTATATGATTTTGAACTAACATGTGTTCTTAAAGGGCGCACACAACTAATTCAGGCTAGAAATCAACTTCCGGCCAAAAATTGAGTACAGCAATAGTTCCTATCAAGCACAAAAAGTGTGCAAAATCGACACATTAGCTGGTGCTGTCCTCTCGAATGTTGCATCTATGTGTTGTGTGGAATATGTACGTGAAGTTTGTAAAAGAAACGGGATGATTTGAGCTTGATTATAATTTTATCCGCCGATTTACCGCCATTTGTGCATCCCAGCCTGAGAACTAAAAATTAGGTGATGAAATTAATACTTCCCAATTCAGCGGCATTTACTGAAAAATGTATTCGTTAAACTTGCCTTGATATTCAGATATGTTATAAATAATCGTTGATGGCTTAAGATTGCAAATTCTCATAAAAATTCACTGAAGGATTTTTGAAATAGAGCGGTTTTAATAGGCCGACATTTGTGTGTAAAGCCTATGGGGAGCGTATTAGTGCGTGCTCCCTCTACATGAGTGTATGATTATCCAAAATAGATGTTGTAAGAGTGTATATTACTTCACATTCACCATATAGTATGTTCTAAACTGCTAAGCTATTGCTTTTAGATATAAGGCCCACCTCTGTGACAATTTTGATTCTGTATCACTTTCAAAAATGGCTTCCAGAAAAGTCAAAATTTGGGTTAAAAGGTCAATTTTTGCCAAATTCGCCACCCCTTGAAAACAAGGTTCGCATTTGGGGAAAAAGGTCCACTTTCGACCAGTTCAATTGCCCCCACCGAAAAATATCGATTTTGTTGAATGAGGTATCAAACTGCGGAGAAGAAATTTGCTCATTTAATGTATATCTCGGATTTTTGGTACCGATTATATATTTTTGAATTAGTCAACCTCAAAGCACCTGGTCAGGGACTTTATGTGCTAGGTGTATATCTGCTTACCGACCATCGGTTGTCATGAAACAAAGCTTATTCGAAAGCTAAGAAAATTCCCCTTGCATGTCATTAAAAGTCGAAACAGAAATTCTACGGGAGATATTTTTAATATTTTTTTCAAAACTGTATAACTTTTTTTGTTACAGCCTGTATGACACTTATAGACTGTAATTTGGGGAAATTGTGTAAAACGGTTTTCTAACATAGGCCAATTCTGACTCAACCCCCCCTTTAACAAGATGGTTTCAGGGAATTTTTGTGGACCATTTCAGTTCATAACTTTTTTTTTTTTAAATAATAGGGAAGCAACAAAGGTGATGATAGGGGGAATCCCCCTCAGTGTGTCCAATGAGCAAATATTTGCTGACTTTGAAGCGATATGCAAAGAAAAGAACTCAGCAGTAATTGGACAGATTAGGAATGAGCTGGCCCGTGATGATCATGGCAAACTCACAAGATTTAAAACTGGCCGCCGGTTCTTGTACATGGACCCCAATCCTAACAACCCAATACCAAAACAGCTGCCACTAGCAGGTTTCACTGCTAGTATCAGGTACAGAGAACAAAACGAATCCGTGACATGTACCGTCTGTAACAAAACTGGGCATACCCCAAATCAGTGCACCTTGTGCTTTGACTGTTTCCAAACAGGGCATAAGCGAGGCGACCCCCGATGCAATTATATCGCGGATCAACAACGTACCGATATTGAACGCAGCAGTACACTGAATGAAGAAACTCAATCAAACGCATCAACAACTGCTACTCAACACAAAGCACCGTCAACAAATCCTCCGGAGGACACGCGCTCAGTGTGTTCAGATGGGGATGAAGACCCTGCTATCGCCAGTGATAACACCACTAATATCGACGAAAATCGCGCATGGTCAAAACACGGGTCAAAATCACCGTGTAAATCAGATGCAGAAATTCTAGCCATCGCCAATGGCACAGTTGACGAAAATCGCGCAAGTTCAAAATCACGCAAACCAACAAGCAATCGCCGTAAACTCAGGTCTGGCAAAAAACCAAATCGCACACCAGACAGAAAACGCCAACGCGAGAACTCAGCAAACACAAACGCGCCCCATGATCATGATGATTATGGAACAGACAGCAGTGAGTTTGACGCAAGGAAATAAACAAACGAACAATGAATGAACCGTATATTTATTACACAGTAGTAATTGTCCTCACTTATCTTATTACTCATCTTGATACATGTTATGACTCTTAATGTTAACGGTCTCAAAGACCGTGCAAAAAGACTGCAAATTTACAATTGGTTTTGCAATCAAAATGGAAATGTATTGTTTATGCAAGAAACGCATTTCACAAATGAACTCATTGTAAACCATGATATACGTGATTGGCCTGATGGTGTTTCATATCATTCATGTGGTGCATCTAATGCCAGAGGTGTCTCAATATTAATTAAATCCTCCGCAAATATAAAAGTAAATGACACACATTCTGATGAAACTGGTAGAATGTTGATGATAAACACGGTTATTGATGACCAAAAGACTACCCTTATGAATATATATGCTCCGAATAATATGAAAGAAAGGTATAACTTTTACACAAAAATGTTCAAGAAAATTGATCAACATGTTCCAGATGATCACGCCCTTGTCCTAGGTTTTGAGATAATTGTTGCTATCAAATTATTACGGAGAAGGGCACCACCGGGATATCAGGAACAAGGTTATTTTTTTCAAATCTCTTTAATTTCAGAACCGCTGTGTCATAACATTTTATTGTTAGTAGTTTTAATATCTATTTTGAATATTTTCACTGACCCATTTACGGGTATGGACACCCCCGGGACCAATGTGAAAGAGATAAGATGAGACCTCCGAGCTAGCTCCCCCGAACTCTTGGAACGAGTTTAACCTTGTTTTTACCTCTCGTTTTATAACCGACATTTTCTTGTTATTTCATATATATTTTTAACCTATTTATGGATAGGGGCACCCCCGAGACCTATATCAACAAGATATGAATAGTTTTATCTCCTTTTTTATAACCAAATAGTCATAACATTTGTTTCTGAGCATTAAGCCTTAATTATTCAAAACTTTAATAACAATATGTTTTCACCCGTGAGGAGTAGCACCCCCGTAGTTAATATACTTACACTCTTCAATTTTCCCATTGTTTTGACACCACCCGGGGGGTCATACCTGTTTTAGTTTTTGATATATTTATTCTTGAAAATACCCAAATATTTAGAAGTGGCACCCCTGATACCAGAAAACTGCATAGCCAAAAAAACACATCTAAATACTCTATTTTGGAAATTACTTTATATTAACCAAAACACCCCGCTAGTCCGACACCCCGTCAGTCCGAAAATAAAAAATAAATTAATTAACCCCGCTAGTCCGACACCCCGTCAGTCCGAAAATAAAAAATAAACAAATAAACCCCGCTAGTCCGACACCCCGTCAGTCCGAAATAAATAAATAAATAAATAAACCCCGTCAGTCCGAAACCCCGTCAGTCCGATTTTTTTCGGAAAAATTCGGACTAGCGGGGTTTCGGACTGACGGGTATTCGGACTGACGGGGAGTAACCACAAGAACATGTGTGGATTTTTAGAAACATTGAGAGAGAGGTATTGTGTGGATTTTTAAAAACATTGAGAGAGAGAGGTAGACATACACTACACGCACGTAATACATAGGGTGAATGTTGAAAATGACTAAGTACAAAAAAATGCGTTGACATTTTGGAGAAAATTATTAGAGTACAAGAACATGTTTGGATTTTTATAAACATTGAGAGAGAGGTAGACATACACTATACACGCACGTAATGCATATGGTGAATGTTGAAAAACGACTAAGTACAAAAAAATGTGTTGAAATTTTGGAGAAAGATATTAGAGTACAAGAACATGTGTGGATTTTTAAAAACATTGAGTGGTAGACATACACTATACACGCACGTAATGCATATGGTGAATGTTGAAAAACGACTAAGTACAAAAAAATGTGTTGAAATTTTGGAGAAAATTATTAGAGTACAAGAACATGTGTGGATTTTTAAAAACATTGAGAGAGAGGTAGACATACATTACACGCACGTAATACATAGGTGAATATTGAGAGATACAATACATACACTACACGCACGTAATACATAGGGTGAATGTTGAAAATGACTAAGTACAAAAAAATGTGTTGAAATTTTGGAGAAAATTATTAGAGTACAAGAACATGTGTGGATTTTTCAAAACATTGAGAGAGAGGTAGACATACACTACACACACGTAATACATAGGGTGAATATTGAGAGATACAATACATACACTACACGCACGTAATACATAGGGTGAATGTTGAAAATGACTAAGTACAAACAAATGTGTTGACATTTTGGAGAAAGTTATTAGAGTACAAGAACATGTGTGGATTTTTCAAAACATTGAGAGAGAGGTAGACATACACTACACACACGTAATACATAGGGTGAATATTGAGAGATACAATACATACACTACACGCACGTAATACATAGGGTGAATGTTGAAAATGACTAAGTACAAACAAATGTGTTGAAATTTTGGAGAAAGTTATTAGAGTACAAGAACATGTATGGATTTTTATAAACATTGAGAGAGAGAGGTAGACATACACCACACGCACGTAATGCATAATGGTGAATGTTGAAAAACGACTAAGTACAAAAAAATGTGTTGACATTTTGGAGAAAATTATTAGAGTACAAGAACATGTGTGGATTTTTAAAAACATTGAGAGAGAGGTAGACATACATTACACGCACGTAATACATAGGTGAATATTGAGAGATACAATACATACACTACACGCACGTAATACATAGGGTGAATGTTGAAAATGACTAAGTACAAAAAAATGTGTTGACATTTTGGAGAAAATTATTAGAGTACAAGAACATGTGTGGATTTTTCAAAACATTGAGAGAGAGGTAGACATACACTACACACACGTAATACATAGGGTGAATATTGAGAGATACAATACATACACTACACGCACGTAATACATAGGGTGAATGTTGAAAATGACTAAGTACAAACAAATGTGTTGAAATTTTGGAGAAAGTTATTAGAGTACAAGAACATGTATGGATTTTTATAAACATTGAGAGAGAGAGGTAGACATACACCACACGCACGTAATGCATAATGGTGAATGTTGATAAACGACTAAGTACAACAAAATGTGTTGAAATTTTGGAGAAAATTATTAGAGTACAAGAACATGTGTGGATTTTGATATTATTGAAAGAGAGGTAGACTACAAGAACATGTGTAAAAAATATTAGAGTACAAGAAGATGTGTGGATTTTGATATTATTGAGAGAGAGGTAGAATTTTTATAAATATACTACACGCATATGATGAATATTGAAAAAACGACTAAGTATGTGTTGAAATTTTGGAGAAAAATGTTAGAGTACAAGAATATGTTTTTTTTTAAATATTATTGAGAGAGAGGTAGACTACACTGAGCCAAAAAAGAAACTTATAAAAATAAAGAAACTTATAAAATTTTAACAGATCACCAAATATAATTCTGTGCATGAAAATGTGCCAAATTTGGATACGATATTACTGCAAATGACAGTAATATTGTATTCAAAAACAGAACATGTATGTGTGTTGAAACGTCAATTACAAGAACATTTGTTGTTTTCAAGATTAGTTCATAATTAGTGCTGATTGTGTGTTGACATTGTGTTGAAAAGTCCTTAGTCTTATTTGTTTTAATGTCTTACATAAGTATCTGAATTTAACAATACAAACGTCAAAGTAAAGTCAAATTAGTTGTCTTTGAATGAAAGAAAACCGCGTTTAGTTCGGCTCAGTAGTGACGGAGAAATGGACGATTACGTAATAGTAGTCACGAAACACACCCATCCAAGTTTGATTAATTTACAGATTTTCACTGTTCACTTGCGTGGATGGTTATTTACGCATTAACTTTTCAATTAGCCAGCACTGTTGAATACTATTCTTCGTGTTCTACGACTAGAGTAGTGATTAATTAATCATAACACCAATAACAATTAAAAAAACAAAAAACAATTTATTTCATTGTAAACAGAGAGATAACCATATTCTTTCAATAAAAACAAACGTTAGTTTTGTTTTCAATTGCGATATAAATAATTTGACTATCATGCGCACAATTGCCGATAATAACATGATTACAGCCGTCATTTTCATTGCCAATGTAAATACAAAAAGCTTGATAATTTCTATGGGAAATCTTACTAGTTATCATGTACTTGGTTAATAACGGCAATGTTCAGATTTACTATCATAATGTTTTCAATCGTAATAAAGATATTGAAGTTATCGTGCAAATTGGCGATGGTAAATTTCAACTGATATCAAGTTTAAAATATGATGAAAATAACCTTGACAACTTTTGTGATCATTTTTATTTAAACATTGTTCTTATCCGGCATATTATTTGGTTTTAAAGAGAAACTAGAACAAGAAAAAACATGTTTATTAATGTTATATTTGAGAGAGAAATATTGATTGATTTCTTGTCTGTGCTGTCTGAATCACTCAATATGAGCAAAGTTGGATGGGAGTGTTCCCTGACTAATGTTACATACTTGCTCATTTCTCCGTAATCACTGAACCGAATCGAAATAAAAAAATTATAGCCAACTTCTTTGCCTTTATTTTGTCATTTGAATTGTTCCATTCCGACACTTATTCAGAAAGTTACGATCCTCTGAAAGGGCGTTGCAATTTTGTTTTGAGACCCTGTAATATGCGTTTTATTTACGTTGAAAATTTAAAAAAAATATGAGCCTATTTTTGTATTGCTGCACTGCGGGAGAATTTTGTGATCAATCAGATCACATAAATCATAAACTACCCCTGATCAGTGGCGACCCACTGCCCACCTGCCCCCTGCCCCAGTCAGATCAAGCCCCAGCCCATTTCCCCCAAAACAATCGAAAATGTTCGAAACTACATCTAAATCAGCTTAAAATGTTCAATAACATCTATTGAATTATTTTAGCTTTCCAAATGGTTTAATATTGGTACTTTCATAAGTATCTCACTCATAGGTACCAAGCAAAATGCGAAGTAGAACCTTTGGAGGAAATATCTTATTTCAGACCAATTTAAGATAATTTCAGACAATTTTGATATTAAAAGTCAAGATTTTCGCGTGCTTCCAGATCTTACCCTAAATTTCCCCTCTTCAGTAGCGTAGCCACGGGGGGTGCAGGGGGTGGAGCGGTCCCCCAATATTAGAATCGTGTCGGTTGAGACCCGACACTGTCGGTCGAGATTGTCACTGTCGGGCAGTTGCCCACCCGTCAGAAAAAATAGTTTACATAATACATAATACTCTCCAAATAATGTATGCAGCAGTGGGCTAAAAATGCAAAATGGTATAGTGAAAACCGATGAAAACCCGGATAATTGGTCATTATTTGCCCCCCCCCCCCCCCCCCCCCCCCCCGTTTACGTGAAAATCACGAGGTGACTGGAAAAAAATGTGGGGCAACCTTTTACGAAAACTTCACTGCACTGTCGGTTCACTTTCATTTTTCGCCCCCCCCCCCCATATGAAATATCTGGCTACGCCACTGCCCCTCTTGCCCCAACATTTTGTCTTACCCCGCCCCCATTTAGGAGAATGGGGTGGACCCCATTCCCCTCCCCCAAATATATACATTTTAATTTACCATAATGAACCATGAACCATCACTTTTGACTTTGCCCCATGAATGTCGAGACTACCAGTATTTTGTTCTCCGTGTTAATGTTACCAAAACCGAGACGGACATTTTACCCCTCTTCTAGCCAGGAAAGTTTCTTTACCTTATCTGGAGTTGATCTTCCATCGTTTTTTGGGGATTATTAAATTCAGTTGTATCTATACAGTCATGTAGGAATGAGAAACTTAGGAATTTTATATTGAGTATCCGCGATTGCATATTACACCGATACAAATCGAAAAAAGGCAAATTATGTCCACCACTTTATTCTGTCGTACACCGAGCGATGACAGTTTCGCCGAGATTGATCACGTTACTGGGGATTGAGCCGCCAGCGACCGATTCCAATTCTTAACTTACGTTTTGCACAGTCGAAAATGGAACATTTCAAGTAAAAGCTTGCGTTGATTAAGTCCCATAACAATTTTGAACGACACGTAGATCAGAGGTACGTCTGTTGTCAATACCATACGACAAACCGAGCTTTGAAGCCTGTCTTCGCACGATGGCAAGTATCCCTGCATTCAACAAAAGCGAGGAAACTTTAGACCTTCCGGATTCCTGCAATGATGTCAATACCTTTGTGGTATCTAACAAAGATGTAGCAGATTTGTACGGTTTAACCTCCAGTCCAGTGGAACAACTTCTGGAGTCCTACATCATGCCCATGGTAGCAGTTTTCGGAATCTTGTGCAATATGGCTTTCATATTTGTACTGATTCGCGTACAGAATATGCGAACGTTGGTCAATTTCTATCTCTGCAACCTCGCAATTGCTGATATGTGTGCCCTTGTTAACGTACTAGGTCATAATATCTGGAACGCCTACTATTCTCATGTGAACAACGCCATGCCTTTTACATCATCTTGGGGATGCATCATATTTCATTGGACAAGTTATACATTTTTGTTCGGCTCGACGACCTTCGTTACTCTCGTGTCTATCGAACGATATCTAGCCATATGCCACCCCATGTATCATCTAACAATAAACTCAAAAGGTCGCTGTTTTAAACTGGTACTTGCATCTTGGATTATTGCAGCTCTGTTCGCATCATCTGTAACTCCAGTATTTTCCAAAGTCATTACATTCTGCTTCATATGGCCTCGCGACGATGCATTCTTTAACGACTTTCCAAATGTTGTAACATACTGTGCAACCCATGCTATTTTCTACGCACATTACGTATATGCTTTTGTTCAAGCAATCCCATTTGTCATTGCCATGCTCGGCAGTATCTTCTGCTATGTCCGGATCATAATACAACTAAGTCGTCGTACAGTTACGATGTCGACGGAGGAACAGACCAACGTCCCATCTCTTATAATAAAGACACGCAACGAAATTGCCAGAATGCTTGTGGTTAATGGTATAGTGTTTTTTCTGCTATCGTGTCCCTCCTCGTTATCTAGTATAATTGACATGGTAATGAAACGTAGCGGTAACTCTGTGTACACTCATCATTACACTCTGGTATGGGTAGGACGATGTCTGCTTTACCTGAACTCTTGCGTTAATCCAATCATATATAATATCATGAATAAACGCTATCGGGAGGCCTTTCGACAGGCATTTGGATGCCCGGCATTATGCTCGAATCGACGTAGTTCAAATTCTATAGATTTACGTTAAGAAAGTAAAACATGGTAACAGTATGGTGGTCGATAAACGTATATCATAATATCTTGATTCGATGAACCTTGGTGCATTTTAAGGCTGTACAAAATACACAATTCTAAAAACTTTATAAGAAATAATTTTCATTTCATTATTGTTTTGTGTTTTGTTACAGTAAATACAATTCTTTCGTTCCACAATACACTTTGGTTTCGTTCAAATCAGTGGTATAATGACGGAGATGTGGCCTATAGTCTTAGTTACTTAGTTGCAAATGATATTAAAAGTGACAAATCAATGTCACTAAATGGTATACCCTTAGTATTATAAGTTAGACTAGTGTAAAAACCCTATTACGAAATAAAGCGGTATAATCCTTTAATCCGTCATTTTGCTATAAGTGAATTCCGTGCTATGGTACAGTGTAAAACCCGAGAAAGTGCTTCCCGTAAGACATTTCGTGATACACATCGTGTTGGAGCATGCGTGATACCCATCGTGTTTAAATTTGCATCTGAAACATGATTTTACATTTCAATTTGAAGTGGCAAATGCTTAAAGTGGTATGAGTTTCAAATAACATTCAATAAAAAGGGGCCCTTTAACTACAGGGTGACTCAAATTTTCCTAATGGCACATGTTTAGTGGCATACAATTAATTGCGTTCATCCTTCTTGCACCTTCATGATGTGCAAAGCACATTCAATTGAACAAATTAGGTTAGTTTCCATAATGTTTGAACCCAATATTCAAATTTCAAGAGTCTGATTTAAGATTGAATTATAAAATGTTATCGTTTTTAGTTGTATTTAACATAAAGGGTGATCCAATGTTGATTGGCAAACTAGTAGTCACTAGTATCGTATCAACTTACTTTTCAGACTCAAGTTTTCACACTACTTGAAGACTTATTTACAAAGAAATGTTGCACAATATTTCAGCATGATCTTCATTGGCGAGAAGATACTGGTTATTGTTCCCTGGACGTAGGTCTACAGCACAGTATATCAGACTTGCATAGGGTATGATGGCAGTTTGCGAGTCTAGAGTAAAGATCAGGTCCTTCCTACATGAGGTTAATTGCATATCTTCTTTTAATTTTTAATTAAATAGTTAAATTATTTATTCAAAAGGGTACCTCAACCTTTCTATACTTTTAAAATGGACAGTTTGGTGCAGGCAAATGTTTGCATACATTCGCAAACTGCGACCAACTTACGTTTCTTAACAATCTTTTGAGCTTTTTAATGCTAATTAATGATTCCTTAATTAACTAATTATATTTTTAATTCAAATATGCTTCAATAATGTTATGTTTTCAATATAGAAATGTACCAAGAGTGAAACCAGTGCATTTTATGTTTGCCCAATGTATATTGCACCATACTTGTTCAACTATGCACTCCTCCTCCTCCGCATACTCCTCCTCCACATACTCCTCCACCACTGACTAATTAAGTTTAACGAACTATTGTAATTAACAGAACCATTGTAATTTATATTTTTCTTTTTAAAATAAAGGCCAAATACTTTCTTATTAAAATAAGACCAAATTTGAGTATGTGTGATAAAGAATAGCCAAAATATATGCATGCAAAGTAATAATATGTAGTGCAAATGTAACAGATCCACCTTTTTTGGGTACCCAGTATAAAAAACATGACCAAATACAAATGATTGAAAATCATTTTAAGGGAGAAAATCCTAAATAAAAATCAAATAGGGGAGGATGGGGCAACTGGACCGGTTAAGCATATTTCATGATATAAAAGCTTAAAGCTCGTGTAAATATTTATGGAATTGCTATGAAAATATCACCCATGTAACTGTTTACATATAACATATACTCAATGTTAAAAAATATCCAAACAAAAGGCCAATTACCACTAACTAAAAACTTTACTTGGCACGGTCCAGTTACCCCATCGTTGGGGCAACTGGTCCTATATGTTCCAACGGTTAGAATACACAGAAATCATTGATTGACAACACGGTAACTAAGCAGTATTTTCTTTACAAACTCATTTCCATATTATTTAACGTGTAAAAATGATACAGGTCTCATGAAACCCATGTTTTATACCGTTTTCGTGGTTAACGTGTAAAAAGCAGTAATAATAATGGTGTACAAAGCAAGCGCAATTTTCGACTGCACGTTTATTATAGATAAAACGGTATGAACCTAGTATAAATGGTTACATGGTTGTGATATTCAGACGCCCCATACATTTGTCTATATATACCCCTTTCTTTAATGATTCTATTTACTTCATATAATCATAATTTAGTACTTATAATAAACCATCTTGATATTTAGCCAGCTTTTCATGTTACAGGGGAAGTTAGTCAATATGACAATGATGACCCAACGGTTGATATACACAAAAAGCAGTGGATAAAATACATAAATCATGATATTTCGTCATAGCAAATACCTTTACAGACACCATTCAAAATATAATAAAGATGTAATTCATAATACCGAGGTTTTAAACCATTCTAAAGCAATTTCATGTCATATTGTAATCCTTCAATATCAGAAATAGTGGTATTAGACCCGAAATGCCCCAAAATGTCTAAGAACTTGAAAGAATGTGAATTATTTCATATTCTATTCACATTTCAATACCGAGTCATGTTTTATTGACACTAACAACTCATTTTCAAAATGAATTTTACAATTTTGATTAAGTTTTTGCAGGCGGTCCAGTTGCCCCACACCCCTTCGGACCACTTACCCCAACAAATGACGTATCACTTTGTCGAGATGAAACGTTATTAAAACACGCCTGTGACGTAATACATTTTACACCAAAATGTTTTAAAACATACCACCATTTGTCATAATAATCAATAACTCCAATACATTTCAGAAAAAAAGGCAAAACTGCATTTTTGTTTTTAGCCATTACACAGATTTCTGTAGCCAGTGAGTATCTTTGAATTCGCAAATATTACGTCGTTCGGGTCATACAAGTAGATGAGTGTCTTTAGATAAGTAAGAAATGGTGTACTTTGTTATTTGCAAATTCATGAACAAATAACTCTACCAAATGAATACCCGTGATAATGATTTAAGTTGAAGCATTCTTTAAATGATAATATTGATCGGAAATCCAAACCACCAATGTCCCAAATTAGCAATATGCGCCATTTTACGGTCATTTCAACCACAACCTATGGTTTTAATCATATTTCGGTAAGTCCCTAAGCACACTACAATATAGCACCCATCAAATGCAATATGCACCTAGTATCTTAAGACGACTGTACTGTATGTATATATTTACTGTTGCATATCTGTCAATCATATAAAGTACATTAAACATGATCTAAACCCATCTTCATATATCGCCCATACTATCTGTGAATTTTCAATCAGTCACTCAAGGAGTTAGCTTCAAAGATATGGAGAAAAATCACATGTGTAAATACCCTAAAGTTCCAAATGTTTTGGATTGTAGAAGGTAAAGATATATGTCAAGTATCAACAAAAGTCGTATTGTTCAAAAGAAAACAGTATGCCCATACAATTACAAAATCCTTCATTTCGGTCTACTTGCCCCACGGTCCAGTTGCCCCATATTCCCTAATTAAATATTTTGCAATTCTCAATTTTGGACGCGGGCGGGAAACAGTAGGCCTAAACACAGAATCAATTTTAATTGGCCTAATATCTCGTTGTATTATCAACTTCGGGGTTTTTTAATTTAAAATTCATTGTGTATTCATATTCAAAATTAGGAGATACGACATTGGTGGGGGTTGGGTTGGGGTTGTGTTGTGAGTGGGGTAGGTGTGATGGTGTGACATTCAGGTGCATTGTATGGGAATTCCCCGTCAGTCCGAAACCCCGCTAGTCCGAATTTTTATTTTTTTTAAAATAACCCCGCTAGTCCGACACCCCGTCAGTCCGATTTTTTATTTTTTTTAAATAACCCCGCTAGTCCGACACCCCGTCAGTCCGAAAAATAAAAATAAATAAATAAACCCCGCTAGTCCGAAACCCCGTCAGTCCGAAAAAATAAATTAAAAGCCCCGTCAGTCCGAAACCCCGCTAGTCCGAATAAAATGATATGCACCGGGGGTGCACAACTATCGAAATTATTGGGTAATTAGAAAAAGTAAGGTAAATCTAATATAATAAAGACCATAGGTACCCGATTGATTCAAAATTAAATGAAGACAAAGCTTAATAAAATATATTAAGGTCTTGTTCATTAGAGTTTACGGGGGTGCCACTCTTTTTGTCATAATTTACTTTTTATGAAATATAGATATTTCGAAAGTCTAATGAAATATGACGACCGGGGATCGTTAAAAAATGAAAGACCTGATGATAAACCATACATATATACCCCGGAGGTGCTACTCTATTTTTTACAATTGAAAACACATATTAAGAAAGTATACATATTGAAATTTCTTCAAAAGACAATGTCCAATCAGGGAGGTGGTCCAATGATATCGAAGAACCACTTACACGATACCTATAGAGTCTTGTTGTGTGACGTAGATGGATGGCCGTGCAATGTGTAATGTGTTGATGATAAAACAAAGTATATAATGTATATAGAGTCGATATCAAAACATGAAAAACATGAACTTATACTATTATTAGTGTTCTTTCATCTTGTTAATTGTATGTATACGTTAGATGGTCTGCTTCAATTTTGTTTTCTTCATTATTGCAGTCATAATTGTTTTGTTCAGGTGTTACATAGTTTAAGATGATGGTAACGATGGTGACAGCTTTGTTTCTTACTAGTGCATTTTAAACAAGCTTTGTGGTGACCAACCTCTTAGAACCATGAACTATAAAACAATTTAAAGAGGCCTCCTCCTTTTTGGTTCACAAAGTTTGTCGCTAATCAGGATGATTTGCTCCAAAAAAGTGCCAAAATAAAAGGGTCCTTCCTATTTTCACAAAGTCCGGACGCTAAACTGGTTTATTATTTTATTTGGCCTAATGAGCACCCCATCGAGAGGACGAGTAGTTACACTGTTGTTGTAAAAGTTCCAACGTGTGATAAATGTTTGGTGGTCAAATATTCAAAATCCACTGTTATATTAAAACCAACGGAAATTCAAAACTAAAGGCCGTTTATGTTTTTAAAAGGAGTGACTTGGAATAGTACGATGTAGCAGTTGAAATGGAAATATCTCAATTTTTCCTCGATGCTATTTGAAAGGAAGAGACCAAATATGTTCCCAATTGATTTATTGGGAATTCCAGTAAATGCTCGTAATATAGCTGTATTTATGTTATTGTTACTTAGTTTCACATTAAAGAAAGTTCGTATTCCATGTGTTGTATGTTCTGTTTTGTACCTTTAGCCTTATCAGTATTATGATACAAATTTCAATACATTCCCTCATTGACAGCACAATTTTGAATAAGATGAAGGAATTCAGTTTTGTTTTCAAATTTATTTTCATTCATCATTCACACATTTGGCATAGCATGATCACATTACATATATTCACAAATTCAGAAAATAATCCATGTTTGCACAACATGACCAAATGAAACAGTGTGGCAAATAGGTTGTTTAAAGCGACATTAAAAACATAACTAATTGTAATAACACCTAATTCTTATTAAAAAGTCATTTTAACTTGAAAAATTGCCAAAAATGATATTGAAGTTGATTAATTAAATTAATATTAAATTTATTTTACATTAGGTAATTGGTATTTAATTTTTTTGTTAGGCATCCACGATTATGTGTTAAACCAATAAATATTAGACATACGACATACACAGCGCCCTCTATAGTTGGGTCTGGAATGTGACATTTGGATAATGTGGCTTCCGATCGGCAAGATGAGGGCGAACATCGCTAACACGGTCCCATCAGACGACGCTGGTCACGATTTGCCTAAATTTACAATTCTTATTGGTTTAACACGTAATCGCGAATCTCCATCGAACATGTTTTTAAATATCACATTCCTAGGTCCAACTAATTAAAGGGGCACTAAGAGATGTGTTATAGGCTGCGCCCTCAATTATGATAAAAACTGGGATTATTATATTTTTATAATTATATTACATGTTTGAACTTACACCTATAAGGATTAAGAAAAATCAGCCCTCTTTGTACAAGAAAACGTCGATTCAAAAATGCTCGTAGAGCCGCAACGAGCATTTTACGTCCGACAGTATCCCCCTGCAGTACGCGTGATGATATTGTTTTAATCAAGTTTTGCTGTGTTTTTGTTAGTAGAAACAACAATAATGGCAATTTTTAATGTTCATCTTGAATTCTGAAGTAAATTTTTAAACATTTAAAATTGTCAACACCACTTAATGTCCCTTTAAACAAAGCAATGGAGTTGGATAACCAACTCCACTGTAAAAGCTCTTTCTTTTACGGGTGGAAACCATACACGACGGAGCATTCCGCCATGTATATATACCCTCGGGCCATTATTTCTTCGAAAAACTACCGAGCCGGGTGACACAAGCACACCGCAGCGTAGTAATTTGTAGCACTCAAGAGTGTTAGGGTTAAGCCATTGGCTTTATTTGCAACGAATACTTTTTTCTTTTGTCTTCGTTTTTGACGTAGTTTTATGGGTTAATTAAACAGTTAAAATTTACTAGGCCTATGCAAAAGTGTTTTCCCCTCTGAAATGAAAACCATTATTAAAAGAGAAGGCCTCCAGGAACTCTAAAACAAAATTGTTATGTTCTTACAATCGACGGAACATGATATATTTAGTTTTGAGAACGAAATGTTCTCAATGGCGTATCCGGGGGGGGGGGGGTGGGGGGTGGGGGGTGAAAGAGTTTTAAAAAGGACTAGGAAGAGAAGAAAGAGGAGTAAGAGGAGAAGAAGCATGAAAGAAGGAAGCAGAGCCTAGAAGGGTAGGGCATATGTGGCGCAAACGGAGGGGATGGGTGGGAGTTGCAGGGTCACGTCCCATATGCATAACTTTAATGGGAGACGTGGCCTGGGAGACGTTTACACGTATTTTCAATGTTTCATTAAAAGAGACACTAAGAGATGCGTGGGAGGCTGCGACCCCCCCCCCCCCCCCCCCCCCCCCCCCCCCCCCCCCCCCTCCACTCACCATGATAAAACCTGTGATGTGTTTATTTTTTACAATTGTATTACCAATGTATGAACTGACACATTATCAAAGAATTAAGAAAAAACAGCCCTCTTTGTACAACAAAACGTCGAATCAAAAATGGTGATAGCCTATATCAGCATTTTACGTCAGGCAGTGTCCCCCTGCAGCACGCATGTTACAAAACGCGACAGAGAAAATGTTTAATAAAGAGCGATGTGCATATTTAATTTTAAATTGAATTCTTTTTTTTTTTAAATTCGTCAACATTACTTTACAAGATTGCGTCTTCAGTTGAAATACTGATTATTTTGCATGATTCGCGCTCATTTTTCCAACAGGTTCCAACATTATATTGAGATTCAAACCACCGTAAATATAATTTGGAGACGACAAAACCTTCATTCTAGACCTTTTTAAAAGTGTTAAAAATGCCAACATTCGCGTAATTCGCGCGTATTAGATATAATGTTTTATTCAGCTTAACTTGGTTAAAATGACGGCTTCGGGCCCTTTTTTCTGCATGTTTCAACAATTTAACCACACCAACTATTCTAAATATTTTGTGGAAAACGTTTAAAACGTCAAACTATACCTGTCCTGTTGTAGTTTTAAAAAGGGCGCACAGCCTAAATCACTCCTCGTTTTGTGTAGGCCTAATGGTAGTAAGTTCCGGCAAAAAAAAACACCCCGATTTTGTGATTAATGGTGTCTTTTGGGAATCAGTTTCTTTTGGGAATCAGTTAATTAAAATGAAAGATAATCTCGTGTACTTTGATCAGGATATTGCAAAATATTGATTTTCGATTGTATTGAAAATGTATCACGTGGATGAACACACGTTATCGGAGGCGGTTCGAAGGCGAGCGTCCGGGCTGAACATAGGGGTGGCGCTGTTTAAATGATCGTATCGTAAAATCTAATTGGAAGGTGTAACACTTCTTGACGATTTTATGAAATTTGAATGTTTGTTTATTAGAATAAAGCATTCGAGACATTCCAAAAATGGGCCCAAAATAGCGACTCTTTTAGCCCTAATTTACATGTAATCCAATGGGCGGTTTATTTAGTGCTGTGCCCCTAGTGCCCCCTTGTAACATACAGTGGTGATACTCGATTCATATCGATTTGCATTGATTTTGAGTCTATAAAAGAGGTTATTTTATCTTAATTTCAAAGAAAAACATATTTCTGTCCATGTCAAACATAAATATCATGAACACGACCCAATTTCTTACAAATTTGGAGCAAAAACGGTTGAAGAGCATCATTTTACTACACATTTCCTTGTTTTTGATTTTACTCACAATAATGGACCCCTCGCCATGGTTATCCAATTATAATCCTATATATCTATGCTCGTTTTATCAATCAGGGGCTTAACAAATCAAGTTTAAATAAATGTTTTTAAACCCATTTGTCATTGATATCAAATCATGTCGGGGGTGGGGGGTGGGGGGGGGGGGGTGACCAGGTTTAATTTGGGCCTAAATTAAGACAAAAATAAGGCTTTCAAAGTATCAAAATGTCAATAACAGTTATTCTGGGCAATTCCCATAGAGGATATAACCCAAAACAAATTACATTGTGAGTTTACCTGACATACGATACATTATGCGTGACAGATAAGAAGACAATTTAGGCCTATTATTATTTCAAAATTGAAACGTTTTTCACCCACACCCTTAAAATTCAGCAACTTTGGACTTAGAAAATGGTGTAGAGGTCTATAAGATTAAAAGTTTCTTTAACTTGTCAATTTTCAACCTGACTTTTCATCATGGTGCTGCAAAAAATCTAGTAAATTTCTGTCAGATGATGTCCGCCCAACACCGTTTTACAACTCAAAGGGTGACGGACGATCGCTATCGCGGATATCGACATTTACTAGATTTGGGTGAATTGCATTATGTCGACAGAGTAACTAATCACTTACAATACTTATCCTTCGGGCAAATGTGTTTATATTCTTACATTGTTCATTTTTTGAAAAGTTTCAATGACTTCATACAGTATTAAATCACAACACTTGCCAATGCACGGCATGCTATCTACTGAAGACAGTACTTCATGTGCACACTCCACGCGGCATGGGAAAGCACGCGAAAAATACAAATTTACATGGCAATACGCTGTATCAAATGACCACATCTCTAAAACGGTATATCAAAATTCTATAAGATTTTGCATTTATACTTAAAATTTACACTGAAAACAATGGTATAAGATTTGTATGATTTTGAACTAACATGTGTTCTTAAAGGGCGCACACAACTAATTTAGGCTAGAAATCCACTTCCGGCCAAAAATTGAGTACAGCAATAGTTCCTATCAAGCACAAAAAGTGTGCAAAATCGACACATTAGCTGGTGCTGTCCTCTCGAATGTTGCATCTATGTGTTGTGTGGAATATGTACGTGAAGTTTGTAAAAGAAACGGGATGATTTGAGCTTGATTATAATTTTATCCGCCGATTTACCGCCATTTGTGCATCCCAGCCTGAGAACTAAAAATTAGGTGATGAAATTAATACTTCCCAATTCAGCGGCATTTACTGAAAAATGTATTCGTTAAACTTGCCTTGATATTCAGATATGTTATAAATAATCGTTGATGGCTTAAGATTGCAAATTCTCATAAAAATTCACTGAAGGATTTTTGAAATAGAGCGGTTTTAATAGGCCGACATTTGTGTGTAAAGCCTATGGGGAGCGTATTAGTTGCGTGCTCCCTCTACATGAGTGTATGATTATCCAAAATAGATGTTGTAAGAGTGTATATTACTTCACATTCACCATATAGTATGTTCTAAACTGCTAAGCTATTGCTTTTAGATATAAGGCCCACCTCTGTGACAATTTTGATTCTGTATCACTTTCAAAAATGGCTTCCAGAAAAGTCAAAATTTGGGTTAAAAGGTCAATTTTTGCCAAATTCGCCACCCCTTGAAAACAAGGTTCGCATTTGGGGAAAAAGGTCCACTTTCGACCAGTTCAATTGCCCCCACCGAAAAATATCGATTTTGTTGAATGAGGTATCAAACTGCGGAGAAGAAATTTGCTCATTTAATGTATATCTCGGATTTTTGGTACCGATTATATATTTTTGAATTAGTCAACCTCAAAGCACCTGGTCAGGGACTTTATGTGCTAGGTGTATATCTGCTTACCGACCATCGGTTGTCATGAAACAAAGCTTATTCGAAAGCTAAGAAAATTCCCCTTGCATGTCATTAAAAGTCGAAACAGAAATTCTACGGGAGATATTTTTAATATTTTTTTCAAAACTGTATAACTTTTTTTGTTACAGCCTGTATGACACTTATAGACTGTAATTTGGGGAAATTGTGTAAAACGGTTTTCTAACATAGGCCAATTCTGACTCAACCCCCCCCCCCCCCCCCCCCCCCCCCCCTTTAACAAGATGGTTTCAGGGAATTTTTGTGGACCATTTCAGTTCATAACTTATTTTTTTCCGAGTTGCGCGCACTTTTTTCATATGGGTTTCAACATTATAATGGATCTCGAAACACCCTAATTCCTTTTGCTTCATAATGCCGAATATTTGCCTTAAAGTGCCGACAAACTATGAGCTTCCACCCTAGGGCCCTAAGTCGAGCCCTTGAACTCAATCCGCAGCTCGCTCCACTTACTTCGCTCTAGCTGTCTCCGCTCACAAGGATACAACACCCAGTGGCGTATCCAGGACTGTTTTGATGGGGGTGGGGTGGGGTGGGGTGGATGCAACTGTTGTATCCTGAGCGGGGAGGGAGCGAACAGCGTGTGGGCCCTGGTGTGGTCAGTGGGGGGGGGGGGGGGGCGGGTGGGGGGCTCATGGGTTTTCAGCATTTGAAAGGTAAAGATTCAGCATTCTGAAGCAAGAAGAATTATGGTGTTTCAAGATCCATTATAATGTTGAAACCTGTATAAAAAATATGCGCGAAGCGCGGAACAAATTATTAGTTCATGATCAATAAATATTAAGCGTAAATATTTAACATTTGTAACTAATGCGAGAAGTGCGCATAACTAATATGCGAGAAGTGCGCAAATATTGCGATTTTAACAATAAAAAGGTACAGTAACGTTTCAACCGTCCTCTACATAATATTTAGAATATTTGGTGTGGTTTGAGAGCCATTACAATGTGGAAACCTGCAGACTAAAATTAAAATGGTAATGGAAAACTTTCCTGAAGCCGTCTTGTTAAGCTTGAATAATGAAACATTGAAACTAATACGCGCAAAGCACGCATAATTTGACATTACATTTCTAACACTTCCAGTACGACGTTTTTAAAAGCCTCCACATAGTACGGGTTTGGTTCGAGACCCATTATAATGTTGAAACCTAGGGGGAAAAGCGCGAATCGAGCAAAAAAGTTAGTATTTTAACAAAAATAGTCCAGAAAAACGTTCCTGACGACATCTTGTTAAGCTTGAATACGTGGAAATCGAGCAGTGTCACGTATTTTGACGTCACCCACTTAAAGTTATGGGGCGTGACCCCGTAACCCCATATAACACCCCAACTCCATTTGTGCCGCCTATGTCCCTTCCCTTTCTGCTCCCCTTCTTCTTTTCCTCTTCCTCCTTTTCTCCTTCTTCTCGTCTTTCTCCTTTTTTTACTCCTTTGTGAATGGGGGAGCCGGGGGGCTTGGCCTGCTGGGCCCCCTGGATACGCTACTGACAACACCCCCCTCCCCACCCCCCCCCCCCCCCAAACACAGTCCTTGATACGCCGCCCTGGGTAATCCTTTTATATATTTTGCATAGCCAATTATGTAGAGGCAGGCCCGTAAGAAGGGGGGGCGATGGTGGCGATCGCCCCCCCTTTGAAAATCTTCCCCGAAAATTTGTACACAGATGAAAAAATTTCGCGCGCTACGCGCACATTTGTCTTCCCAAAATGCAATATTCTTTGCTACAAGCTTGTTTAAAGCCAAAATGTACCTCGATCGTGCAAAAAATAGGTGCAAATTCGAACATTTTCGCGCGCGCATATTTGACTGACAAAAATCTTCCGGTTATTTTTTTTTGAAAACGCCCCCCCCCCCCCCCCCCCCTTTGAAAAAAGTGTCTTACGGCCCTGAGAGGGTCACCACCGTGACCTCTTTGGATTATTGTTGTTCTTATCACTTTCGTTTACATCGACGCGACGGGTCATGACATTTTCTATTTTTTTTAATTTTTTTTTTATAAATACCAAATAATTATATGAAAACCTACAACCCGCCCTCCCCCGACCTCTTGAACGAGATTTACCTTTTTATCTTTCGTTTATCAACCGACGGGTTTGACTCTTAATTTTGAGATAATTGTTGCTATCAAATTATTACGGAGAAGGGCACCACCGGGATATCAGGAACATGGTTATTTTTTTCAAATCTCTTTAATTTCAGAACCGCTGTGTCATAACATTTTATTGTTAGTAGTTTTAATATCTATTTTGAATATTTTCACTGACCCATTTACGGGTATGGACACCCCCGGGACCAATGTGAAAGAGATAAGATGAGACCTCCGAGCTAGCTCCCCCGAACTCTTGGAACGAGTTTAACCTTGTTTTTACCTCTCGTTTTATAACCGACATTTTCTTGTTATTTCATATATATTTTTGACCCATTTATGGATAGGGGCACCCCCGAGACCTATATCAACAAGATATGAATAGGAATAATTTAGATACCTTTTTCGAACCATTGTGTTTGAGCTCCGTAGCTTTCGAGGTCATCACGACCCCTTCATTCAGCGTAGTGTTTACTTCCCTCCGTTTGTCAACACTACGCTGAATGAAGGGGTCGTGATGACCTCGAAAGCTACGGAGCTCAAACACAATGGTTCGAGAAAGGTATCTAAATTATTCCTAAAATCATGATCGAACCCAATATCAGTCTACATGCTTCTAAGATATGAATAGTTTTATCACCTTTTTTATAACCAAATAGTCATAACATTTGTTTCTGAGCATTAAGCCTTAATTATTCAAAACTTTAATCACAATATGTTTTTACCCGTGTGGAGTAGCACCCCCGTAGTTAATATACTTACACTCTTCAATTTCACCATTATTACCTAACTAATCTCATCGTAGTCAAGTCACGGGCGTTGATTGCGTTATATGTTTCGCGTAATTCAATGCGCTGATTTTACATTGTTTTTGCTGATCACCACTGGCAGAAGGGATGTTTCCCATCTAAGGGAGTGTTCAAAATACTTTGGTGGGGGAGTTGGGGAAAATGGAGGGGGATCAGAAGAAAAAAAGTCCCGCAAAAGGGGGATCAGAAAAAAAATGTCACTTAATAGGGGGGGGGGGGTGGGGGATCAAACAAAAAGTCCAACATTTTTTGGCCGCTTCGCGCACACGAAAGAAAGGCAATTTTTTTCCGCGCTTCGCGCACAAAACCAGATTCATATGTTCATGCTTCACGCGCAGTCAAATCTATTAGTGCTCGATTACTTCGACATACAGGGGGATCAAGAAAAATTGTGACGCTGTTTGGGGGATCAAGAAAGTACATTGTAAACGGGGCATGCAGTGAAAGCAGGCAGTCCGTACGGTTGCTCCGCGATGCATACCGTACAGAACAATAAAATGTAACGAGAGCAAGACACAAACAAAACATCATATTCATAAAGCCAATACCTTTATTCTGGGAGCAAGGCGCAAACCGTATCCAGGATAACATGTATTAAAGTGACTGAAGTGGCTGAAGGAAAATACATTTGATGGAGTCACTCATGCAGTTTTAACCCCATGGCTGGTCATGACGCTATGGGCTGGTGGATCAGGGTCGACCCCCCCCCCCCCACACACCCCCATCCCCCCCCCCCCCCACACACACACCCCTTTCATTTTCTTTGTGCGACTTACAATACAGCGGTGCGGCTTACTGTAATAGGCCTACGATGAGATCTGAATCTTAATTTGAGGTGCTGCGGCTTATATTCGCCGTGCGGCTTATAGCACGTAAATTACGGGATTGTCACATCATACCCTAAGGTCTAAGCCCCTTCCCCCGCACTTCCCTTACTTGATAATATGGATATAGTAAGGCGGCCTTACTATACTCCCTTTCATAATTTCTTGGACATAATTCGCGTTATTTCACGCGAGCGTATTTTGTTGTTGTTTTCGAGGCGCGGCGTCAAAATGCTTGACAGGCGCGATAAACATGAACAAGGTCACGTGCCGGCGATCACGGCGTGTGACGATTTCACGATTGACCAATTAGGATGCGCGATTATTGTTTTAAGGGACTGGTACGCACTTCCGGGTTTACGCACATACGCACCTATGCATTACTACGCGAACCTACGCACATACATACGCAAGTCGCACGTACGCATGATTTGATGGAATTATGTCCAAGGGATTATGAAAGGGAGTATAAGGCCACATGGGTATCTGGATAAACGGAACGTGCGGTATTGCCCCATCATACCCTAAAGCCACCTCCTCCTCCCCGCACTTCCCTTACTTTATAATCTGGATATAAGGGCACATGGGCATCTGGATAAACGGAACGTGTAGTAAGCTTATATTATCATGATTATTATTATAGAGGGGTTCTCAACCTGGGGGTCGTTTGGGGTTTTCCAGGGGTCACGAAGGGGTCATAAATATAGCTTTTTGGGGAACCATTTTAATATTTCGCTCTAAAAAGGCTTATAAACCCTAAAAGAAACTTTCAAAAATGCTAAATTTCCGGCTCGGTAAGCTCGCATCATATTAGGCCCTACTAAGCAGTTTCAGAATAAATCAGGGGGGGGGGTTCATTTTTTTTGGGGGGGGGGGGGGGGGTGGTGGTCACGGTACTGACCAAGAATGTCAAAAGGGATCATGGGCCAAAAAGGTTGAGAACCAGTGACAGAGTGTCTGGATTAGTAAGGGCACCAGTTGTATCTGGATTACGAGGTTCACTATAAAACGCAGATAGTCTCAAATTACCTGGATATACATACTATGCGCAGGTGTGCCACCTGTGATAACTGGATTTTAAGGGTGTATTAGGTAGTATCTCGGGAGGCCTTATTTAGAACACAACAAACATGACAAAGGGACTACATACGTTTAGGCCCTACATGTCTATTGGAGGAATAATGTATTTAAGTAAATTAATAGGCCAAACAAAACCCGGATGGCACACATAGTGTTTAAGTACAAGCATGAAATGGTACAAGTGATCTTGATGATAGACTCTGCCGACCATAAAACTAAACGACCGACTATAAAACTATAGAACCCAACGCTCAGAACGTAGGCCTATTACCTGGATACAGTATGTGCATGGGCAGCCTATTACCTGAATACAGTATGTGCATGGGCACTGGCGGCACCAGCATCAACATTTTAAAGGAGGACAACAGGGAGGCGGGGCAATAAAAGAATCGGGGTAGACATTTTAAAGCTAATTATAAGTTACTTTCAGTTTTGACATTAAAATACAACTTTTGTATTAGTTGGGGTACAAAATGGGTAGGGACATGAGCTGACAGGGGGTAACTGGGGGAGGGGATATTAAGGCAATCCAGATACTCTGAAATATTTTAAGTATTCCTACACCTGAATACACCTGAATAACCATTCAGGTGTCCTTATTAATCCACGTAGGCCCTAATAGCAGCATACACAGTTATCACGGGTGCCCTTAATATTCGATTCAAGATAAACCACATAGTCCATGGAGGTCCTATATTGGATCACTAATACACTATCTTGATTATTAAAGTACATGGGGTGGTACCTAAATAATCAAGGGCACCATGTATTATACATGCATGGCATACATGGATTTATTAAGGGCACATGGTATATATGGGTTATTAAGGGCACTGTGGTACCAATGTCAGTATTAAGGGCACCTAGGATACATGGAGTATCAACGACATACTCTTGCTGTTTTACAATACCCTCATATCTTTATACGTTTTAATGTGACTAACCACCCGCTATTATAGCTTCGGCACCTATACCTGCGCTTTTCATTATAAACTGGATATAATACGGGCACATTGGTATGGATATAATGCTGGCAAATGCGGTACCTGGGTTATTAAGGCCATCTGTGAGGGGTAGGGCCTAGGCCTATGGGCAACCGGTGTATTAAGAACACGTGGAGTACTTGGATTATGACCATGGGTATCTGTAAAGAGCACATTGGGCCTAGGCGCATGGTGTATTAAGGGTACCATGTCACTTACATTATATCAAGGGCATATGTACCTGAAAAAGGACATACTCTTGATATTTATATAAACATTTATAACGCTTTGATATTACTCACCTCTGCCATGTCTGCCTATTGTATGACTGAATACTGCCCGCTATCTTCGGCACCCGCGATTAATTCCAAGTTACTTGAATGATAAAGTAAGGGCACCTGGGTATCTCGATATAACGGCACACTGCAGTACCGTACCTGGATTATGTGGTATCCGGTGCCATGGCACCTGTGGTAACTGGATTAGGGGTAGGGCTTAGGCCTAAGGGGTCCCTGGATATATTGGGACAACGGGTACCTGCATTTCAGGTCACATGGGAGGCCTACATAGGTATCTGGAAAGACAAAGGTAGGCCTACCTACTTTAAGGCACATGTATAATACCTGGATTATCAAAAGCACCTGCGATATTCGGATTATTTAGGGCCCGTCTGGATTATGTATACATGTAGGACATGCTCTTCATATCGTATCAAATTTTCTTACGCTTTGTTTATTTACCTCCCCGTGAAATCTTCTAGCGGGTCCGCGCGAAGCGCGGATGCCCGCTAGTATTTATGATTTATGATCAGAAATGAAAATGTGCAAAAAAATCTACTATCTAAAAACATCATGGATACAGGGCGCCCACTGGAAAAGATCACATAATATGCCTTTAAGTATAGATGGTTTAAAAGTGTGTACTTTTGACTAATATTTTATTGAAAAGCAATCACTTTATTTCCGATCGTGGGTTGGGCGGTTCTCGGGTTAGGGGTTTATGGGATGTGTATACTCTTAAAATTCAGTTATCACAGGTGCCCATAATACAGGAACCTCATGTGCCCTTAAATCCAGGTAGGCTTTTTATTTAGGCCTATGCCAGAAAGAAGATATACTAGTTACCTCTAAAGTATCAGATTTCTAGTCAACGTACGTACGCGTATGTATCCCGATGGACGTCCAATAAACTCCAAACGTTCTTATGTCCCTCGCATGCCTCCCCGCCCGCCTTTTCGTACCCCCCCCCCCCCCCTACCCTTTTCTTTTTTTCTGTTTCGTTTGTCCCCTGTTCTTCCTCTCTCTTTCCCTTTTTCCCCTTCCTTTTTATTTGGTGAGGGGCGTCGCCCCCCCCCCTATATCCGCGCCTGGGCCTATGTCTGAAACCTGTTCATGCGATTTGACGGGAAACAATGATGGCTGTAGCTGTACATTCCCGTTAATCACTATACAGTCCTCAAAATATGTAACTGACCAGGTAATAAATATGCTCTCAACTCCAAAACTATAACTCCTACGTAAAAATATTAGACAATAGTAAGGAAATTTCTTGTCTTTAATTTAAGATATTACACGTGAAGATTGAATGAATATTAACTCAGTTATGTGCCCTAAACCAAAACAAAGTCCGTTTTTCATTTTAACATTTCGTTCGTCTACACGCAGCCTAGGACTAGTAACAGGCAGATTATTGATTAACTTGTAGCAACAACTCACTGGTCGATAGTAACACGGGGATTGGGGATGCATCAATTGATCAATGCAACCCATACACATACCTGTCACACTGTCCCGCGTGTTCAAATCCCAAGTGTTAAAATGTAAACTGCACTTTGTTTGATCCTTTTCAATGTCGCATTCTTCATTATTAACCGATCTCAATGTATCAACTTAAAGAAGAGAAATTTCTTTACAACTTTATTATTTAATAATTTTATGTAGGAGCTATAGTTTTGGAGTTAAGAGTATATTTATTACCTGGTCAGTTATTTATTTTGAGGACTGTATATCCTATCAGCGCAGTGTCACACCGCTGGTATTTTCAGGGTTACCAAGTCATTATATATTTTTAATGTGCAATATAAAACATGATATTCATTTTAGAAATTATTTTTGTTTAAATCTTTTTTAAATTCATGATAAATGATGCATATAAGGTGTTCAACTCTAGCACCAAAAGAACGTACATCCCTAAGTTGTTATTTCTGTAAACCGACGTTAAATTCGACACCATTCAATTCAATTAAACAATGTAAAACTCGACGGCGAACCTGTTTAAAATATTTATAATTTGTTTAATACCCGTCGTATACGCCTATTATTTCAATGTTCAACTCATCAAACATTTATGTTAAAACTACAGTTAAAGATGAAAATCTACGTTTTTTTCTTAATTAACCTGAACAACTGAAATTGAAATGAAATGGTTAGATACTGCCACTAAAATATGGGGTGGTTTTTGGCATAAAAAGTGACGGAAAATGTGACCTGTACCTAATATAGGCTTATTTTATATATGATTTTAAACAGACATTGTAAATATGATTGAATTTCGTGGTATAAATGTAACGAGCTTCAATAACATAAGTTTGGAATCTATACCGAATAAATAAAGACCATTAAAATTACAGGTAGTGCTTTGGGTAGTCTTTGTCAAATTCTTTGTCAAATACACCTCGTGAATTATCTGTCCAGCGCCGAACGAAGCGAGGTCGATCCGTCCAGCGCCGAGATGAGCGATAAGGGTGGTCACACTTTCTTATAGGGTGCTTACCCAATGCTTTGAATAGATGAAAGGCTATGCTTAGGGTTAAACACATGATATGGTCGATGGTCTTAAAGTAAGATTATTTCTGCTGTGTCAGAGGCTATCCCACGCCGGATTCATACCTTGGGATAAGCTCTCTCACAGGGAATGTAGACGGTTATTATATTTTCAGGTTTTTTTCTTCTGATTGATGAAATCATATTATTTCCTCTGAGAATCTCATTCGATAGTAATGCTAGTATGTGTATAATAACCTTGAGCGAAGAAGACTTAACAAAACACTCGGCGAGGGGGCGAACACTTCTATCGGTAACTTTAACATTTAATTTCTCGTTTTGTATTTATCATAATCAAGTATAACACATAGTTAAAATCATTGTATTCTCTAATAATAACATAATTATTGTAACAACACACTTAATGCGATGTGCTATTGTGTGAGTAGAATTGTGATGTACGTAGCCAGGTAACATCAATTGTTACAAATCTGTAACTTTAGATTATTTGAGACAAGTCTCAGAGATTACAATATATCGAAGCAGTGAACATTAATGTTACAGCCTACTCTACTAATCATGCTACAGTACTTTAATTCGGAGGAGTACATTCTCTAAATGTGATATCACATTTGAAAGATTTGAAAATAAATTGGTTAAGACGTATTAAGTACGATGATCAAAAATGTGTTACATTTTTGTGTTTTTCTTTTCCAATTTGCTACCGTTATACACAACTTAATTTGTGACCCAATTTGGGATTACAACGCTATTGCCATTTAAACTAAATCGTTGATAATGGGGCAATCCCATGTATCCGTGTAAACTGAGCGGCCCTTACCGTGTGAAAAATGGGTGCGGACGGCGGCACACACGGTGGGCCGTTTCCCGTCCGTTGAACACGTTCAGGGGACTTTGCCGGCCACCGGAGATTTGAACATGCTCAAAACTCCTGGCGGGTGAGTAAAAGCGGCGGCGAACGATAGGAGCCCGGTATGAAGACGGTATAAGGACGGCGCACCCGTTCGCACCGTTCACACACGTTTCGCACCCGTTTCACGCCCATTCGCAGGGCGGTGATGGACGGTAGTGGACGTCGACCATCTTAGCGACGCGGGCTGCGAATGGCCGCATTCAGCCTGGTAACCGTTCGCGAAACGGACTCTCAGCAGGCATGTTGCAACTCTCTAAATGTAAAAGAGCTAAAACTCACTCTTTCTAGAGCTTTAGGAGGGACAGCTCTTTTTTTGGAGTGAAGTTCACTCTTAAAAGAGCGATCACTCTAAAAAGAGTTAAAATCACTTTGAAAAGAGTTAAAATCACTTTGAAAAGAGTGGAAATCACTCTTAAAAGAGTGAAAAATCAATCTGAAAAGAGTGAACTTCACTTCCTAGAAGAGCCGTCCCTCCTAGAGCTCTCGAAAGAGTGAGGTATAGTTCTTTTACATTTATAGAGTATTATAGATGTTGGTCGTACGAATTCCGGAATGCAAATGAAGCGGCGAGTTTGAGCGCTCAGCTTTGATGATATAATCAAGACGTTTCGGCCGGTACCCAGGCGTTTCGACCGGTTAGAACGGTAAGCTAGACCGGTACCAGGCCGGTGAGAACCCGGTACAGACCCGGTGTAGAGCGGTATGGACCGGGGACCGGTGAGGAGGTGGTATGCACCCGGCGAGAACGGCAAGCTAGCTACGTATGAGGACGGTGAGCTCGGTACCAGGCCGGTGACTGGTGACCACCAACAAAAATCAATGAGCCCGTTGGCATTTTTTACTGATTGTTTGGACTCTGTTGTTTTTCTATTAGACGGTAAGGTGGCCGCCTACCATTACCGCCCTGCGAACCGGCGCGAAACGGGTGCGCCGTCTGTATACCGTCCTCAAACCGAGCTCTCACCGTTTGCCGCCGCTTTTACTTACCCGGCAAGAGTTTTGAGAATGGTCAAACTTCCTGCCGGGCGCGGATGGCCGGCAATGTCCCCGGCAACGTGTTCAACGGACGGGAAACGGCCCACCGTATGACATCACCGTGTGCCACCTTCTGCACCAGTTTGTCACACTATAATGGGCCGGCCAGCTCACACGGATACATGTGAGTACAAATGTATTTTACAGAGATTCCCGGAATGTGAGCGAAGCGGCGAGCGCTCAGCTTATACAGGGCAGTTTGATGACGTTATCAAGGCGGTTCGGTCGGTACCCAAGCGTTTCGGCCAGCGAGGACCTGGTGAGGAGGTGTTATGAGCCCGGTTCCAGGCCGATAAGGACCCGGTATAGAACAGTATGAACCCGGTGACCCAAAAAAAATGCGGCCGTTGACATTTTTTGCTGATTGTTAACCGTGTTGGACTCTATTGTTTTTCTATAAGACGGTAAGGGGCCGCCCAGCTCACACGGATACATGTGATTGCCCCATAACATCGGCCTACACGGTACACCACCTATATACAGCAACATCACCCAGTCGTCTCTATATATTAACTCTGCGCAACTTCCCTTCCCTTCTCTATATTACGCCGAGTCTCGTGACTGATTCCACATAAGGCACTATCCAATTTAAATGATCTCTTTTATTTTTAGTGATAACAAGAGGTATTTTCATTATAGACTCAATAAAGTCCATTATTAATTCAATATCTAATCATTTATGACTATATATATATATATTATATATGGAAAAAGAAATTAAACAAAATCTGCACCTTTAATGTTGTAAGGGAGTGTTCATAAACACTTTTGTTGGGGAAGGGGGTCGAGAAAAAAGAAGCTACTCGTTGAAAATGGGGGAGGGGGGAAGGTCGGTATTTTTGACAAAGCAGCATTTTGAAAGAGTTGTAAAATTGGGAGAAAACCGAGGACCAATATTACATTTTAATACCAACCACTATTATGGAACAATACAAAACTAAGGACATATACTTGGATCAATTAATGTAAACCTCAAATCGGCTTAAAAAGTTGATACTTGATTGCGAGTTCTTTACACAATAGCGCCGGGATCCAGGGGGCAATTAGGAGATAGTAAAATAAAATATGGAGTAAAGTTATTCGTATTCTTCTTTCCCCGTATATCTTACTTTATATACAGAGGGCTTAGAACCAGAACTGTCTATGTCCAAATATGGTGTTTTGAGAAAAACACATTTCCAAGTTTGATCGTGTGTGCTTTTAAAGGACATATGTTCACTTTTGAATTTCCTTGGGCGTCCTCTATTCTGAAATATTGGACGTAGACACTTCTGGCAGATATCCAATTACATGCTTAATAGTGGAATTAACTCATTTTAGCACAAATTGGACATAGACAGTTCTGAGTCTAAGACCTCGATTAGTTTGTGTATACCTTACGTATTATAATAAAAGTGAAAACAGCGATATTGATGTGTCAATTTAGTAAAAATAATACAAATAAAGTCAAACCTCCTTCTTCACTTTCGAAGGCCAGTCATACGAGAAACTAATAATTGATTTTAAGTGACCTTAGTAAGGTTCTTCACAAGTTCCTAGTTTTTCTTAATCATATCAAAAATACACAATCCAGTAGATGATGGATATTTCATTTCATTTCACTTTATTGTATATTTACCTTAGCTTCATGAATCTTGCAGCTCCTTAGAAACTCAACTTAGAAACAAGGTCTAAAAGCCCTTAAAAGAATGAGCGGATCAATCTAAATGTGCCTCCCTACTTAACGACATGGTTCTCATCAATTCAATTCAATTTATTCAGCAAAAATGAATACATGAATACATGTTTATAATAATAAAATGTGAGAAAGAGGCTAGGAGCCACAATGGAAACCCTGATAAACAGGCTTATAAAAATGGGGACCCAAAATGAATGATAGCAATTAAAGAATTATAAGGACAAGGGGTATAACATAACAAACATAATATTTTTCTTTCGAAAACGGGATACGTTCAATGATGGTCGATTTGTTTTTATTGTGGTGACCGCTTCCAAAGGGATAACATAATTCAGCTGTTATATTAGGTATTTGGTTGTCGTGATTATAAAGCAACATAAAAAACCTAAACAAGACCATACAGAACATAGCAAAGACAATACATGACAAAACACAGTAACAAAAAAGAGAGGGCGCTAGACCTCTTCGGCAAACGAGCCGAGCTGAGCATTTATTGGACAGACGTTTTAGGGGGCACAGCACTAAATATACCGCCCATTGGATTACATGTAAATTAGGGCTAAAAGAGTCGCTATTTTGGGCCCTTAGTAACCATTTTTGGAACGTCTCGAATGCTTTATTCTAATAAACAAACATTCAAATTTCATAAAATCGTCAAGAAGTGTAACACCTTCCAATTCGATTTTACGATACGATCATTTAAACAGCGCCACCCATATTTTCAGCCCGGACGCTGGCCTTCTAACCGCCTCCGATCACGTATGTTCATACACGTGATAAATTTTCAATACAATCGAAAATCAATATTTTGCAATATCCTGATCAAAGTACAAGAGATTATCTTTCATTTTAATTATGAAACGCTATCCTCACGCCAAACTGATTCCCAAAGGACCCCATTAATCACAAAATCGTTTTTTGTTTTTGCCGGAACTTACTACCATTACACAAAACGAGGAGTGATTTAGTGCTGTGCGCCCTTTAACACACAATAAAAAAAATAAAAAATTTTTTTTTGGCATTTTTGTAAACACCAAGTAATATCAAGATAAACTGTCAAAATAGTTAAATTATATACCACCTCTAACTAAAGTTATGTTACTTAACGCATCGATACTCAATTTCTAATGTTCGAATTTTGGGCACTTTAAGGCCATTTTGCAGAATTTCTATGTTTTTATAATCTCTTTCATTCATCATGAGATGTTAATGAGACTATTTATGTTTCATATTATCTTAAAAGTATATATATGCAATGTTTTAATAACCCGATGAACCATGAAACTGATTACGCAATGGCGTGCACACCCTATATCAAACCTTAGATACAAATGTAAAAAGTGTAGGTCCAAAATTGCCGAATTTTAGGGGTATGGGTAAAAAACGTTTCAATTTTGAATTAATAATAGGCCTAAATTGTCTTTTTATCTGTCACATATAATGTATCGTGTGTCAGGTAAACTCCCAATGTAATTTGTGTTGGGTTATATCCTCTAGGGAATTGCCCAGAGTACTGTTATTGACATTTTGATACATTAAAAGCCTTATTTTTGTCTTAATTTAGGCCCAAATTAAACCTGGTCACCCCCCCCCCCCCCCCCCCCCCCCGACATGATTTGATATCAATGACAAATGGGTTTAAAAACATTTATTTCAACTTTATTTGTTAAGCCCCTGATTGATAAAACGAGCATAGATATGTAGGTTTATAATCGGATAACCATGACGAGGGGGTCCATTATTGTGAGTAAAATATAAAAAAAGGAAATGTTAGTAAAATGATGCTCTTCAACCGTTTTTGCTCCAAATTTGTAAGAAAATTTGGTCGTGTTCATGATATTTATGTATGACATGGACAGAAATATGATTTTCTTTGAAATTAAGATAAAATTACCTCTTTTATAGACTCAAAATCAATGCAAATCGATATAAATCGAGTGTCACCACTGCGTGTTACAAGGGGGCACAGCACTAAATATACCGCCCATTGGATTACATGTAAATTAGGGCTAAAAGAGTCGCTATTTTGGGCCCTTAGTAACCATTTTTGGAACGTCTCGAATGCTTTATTCTAATAAACAAACATTCAAATTTCATAAAATCGTCAAGAAGTGTAACACCTTCCAATTCGATTTTACGATACGATCATTTAAACAGCGCCACCCATATTTTCAGCCCGGACGCTGGCCTTCTAACCGCCTCCGATCACGTATGTTCATACACGTGATACATTTTCAATACAATCGAAAATCAATATTTTGCAATATCCTGATCAAAGTACAAGAGATCATCTTTCATTTTAATTATGAAACGCTATCCTCACGCCAAACTGATTCCCAAAGGACCCCATTAATCACAAAATCGTTTTTTGTTTTTGCCGGAACTTACTACCATTACACAAAACGAGGAGTGATTTAGTGCTGTGCGCCCTTTAGGGCGAAGCAGGTGCGCGAGGCAATTGAGTTTTGAGTTTTGACCTTTATAAAACTAGTCAGCATACCCACTATTAAGGGGCTGTTAGAAATAGCCTCCGAAAACTGTCGTAACTTCTTCATTATTCATTTGATCCATCTACAAGTATACATTTTCTAGAATTTAACGGTCCAATAAGTCTAACTATGAACATGAAATTGCTCTAAAAGTGACAATTTGAGAAAAGAAAAGAAAACAAAACACGGTTTTTGACCTATTTTAGGTTTTGTCAAGATAACTAAAAAAAAGAAAAAATCAAAATTTGTCGTTCTATGTATCAATATAGATTGCAATATAGAATGTTTTAATATGTGTATTCATAGCGGGAATACTAAAGAGTTGGTCTTGATATTTGAACATTGAACATTCTATCTTGTTTGATGCAGTGCTCCAAAAGTAGATTACCAGGTAATGATGACCTCAAATTTAATATTTATTGAAATGAAATTCACTCAATTTACCGAAATGTTTGTACAAAAACTACCCTACAAACCGTCCCTACATGAGAGGTTCGTTCCTCGTGGAACAGGGTTTTTTCTAGTCGCCCTATAATACCCTTTGTTGATACAACTTTGCGATGTATTTATAAGATAGATGTTTTATAGACACAACTTCTGCGTTAAATTTCTTATATGTTTATGAGATGACTACTTCGTAGCCTCGAATACTGTTTTGTTAGCATGATTCTGCCAGGTCCATTTTTAGTGGTTTTGTCCGTATGTGTTGTGTAATGACGGACCAGTTACTGTCTTATAGCGTGGTTTCATTGTGCGTCGCATATTTGGAAAAGTAAGGGTGTTGGTTAGGCGAAAGAGGGATATGTTGTGTATTAGGTTCCTACCTCCTGCATGAGCATATTTCTTTTGAGAAAAAAAGAAGGCGTTGCTAAGGTATTTTGGGGCTCGTAACCATGGCACGTTTCTGACCCACATTAAGTCTCACGCTAAGCTATGGCGGTATTAAAATGTAGGCCCTGTGTTACGCTCCTAGGGCTATATTATTATCGCGTTCGATATTGCGTACATATGTTCCAGGAGCTTAATTTAAGGCCAGAATATTTTGCGTGCGATTTAGCGATGTGTTAGGATGTACAGTGATGCGCCCCTACGATAGTCTCTACGCATAAATAACTAGACCCCGAAGTATATGGAATTAAAATGTGGTTTGTGTTTGTATTTATTGTATTTCATCAATCGTTTCCCTGTCTGGTGTCATGTATACGCTATTTATAAGGTTATTTGCCTACGATAATGAATGCGGATAGTTATAGTCAATTAAAATTCAAGAAAATCGGCTGGCGTGAGTTCATAGATACCATGAGCTCAAGTAGTCCATTTCAGTACTTGTTCAGGCAAATGTGTAAGGGGGAACCATACCAAAAAGACAAGGCTGTCGTGTGACTAATTAACAAACAAAAATGAATGTCTAAATTCGGTTTTTCACGGACAAAACGGACAGGTTTAACCTAAAAATTAGTGCTTACCTGTTTCTTGACCATGTTGACCAATATGCATCTATTATTCGGATGATATTCAATCCGGTAGCCTTACACAGAAAATTACCAAATTGATCATGCATGTGATTATTGTTTTTAAGATGGCCGAGGAAGATGATTTTGTATTACCACTGTTGATTACTTGCTAGTCGTAAATAAAAAGATCCAATACGACTATTCTGAAAACTTTTGCTAGCTCTTAGTTTCATAGCAATGTCATGAATAGTAGAGAATATTCAAGGACAACTTTGAGTCCTAAAAAAGGTGAGTGGGACTGGCAATGGTGATACATTCGATAGGTTTGCCCTTTTGATACCGTTCATATAATGTAGTGCGCGTTTTGAACTCCGGACCTCCTGCACCAAAGCCAGTTTCACTCCACCACGGCTCCACACCTCGGCTCAGTATATTCTCCTCGTTATATAGTCTAGTTCCATTTTGTAGTCCAAAAACGTGCACGCGGGGTTATAAAAACAGACTGGTCGTGTTGTTGCCGTGTGGCGTAGTAGCCGTTTTTGACATGGTGATTTCACCTTTTTGGCAAAGTGATAAAAAATGAGTATTCTCATAATCTCTTGTCTACTTAATATAATTTTGTGTGTCTTTCTGTTGTAACTGTTATTAGTTATGGGTGTTCAAATAATCAATAATTCTTCTCCTTATTATTCAATTTAACGGGTAAAAGAACTTTGTCACACTTGAGTGACCCCGTGCATTGATTTATACGACAAGTGTTTAGGGACTTCTAAATGAAGTGGTATTTGGTGAATCATCAGTAGGTTACATTTCATTTTCACATTGGAGAATGGATTTCGTGAGGTTAAACACTAAGGGAAAATCAAGTGGATAGAGTCATACCTTACCGGCAGAACAACTAGCGTTTGCATCAATGGAGTCTCCTCTGATACCCACAGATTAAGATATGGGTTACCACAGGGATCTATAGTTGGTCCCCAGTCATTCGCCATTTACTCCATTCCAATTGGCCGCATCATTAGGAAGCATAACCTGCAATATCACCTGTACGCAGATGACATCCAACTGTATGTACCTTTTGATATACATGACGAGAAATCCATATCTACCGCCCTGTCTCGGCTTTCTTCATGCATATCCGACATCAAATCATGGATGACTCTCAACATGTTGGAGATCAATGAACAGAAAACAGAGTTCTTTATCGCTGTGCCATCTCAAAAGCAGTGGCGTAACCAGCGGGGGGCAGGGGGTCTGGAGCCCCCCCCCCCCCCCACTTGGAACCCTTCCCCCCCCCCCCGCTTGCCCCCCCCCCCCCCCCATGAAAAAAAATTCGCGAGCTACGCGCACATGTCTTCCCAAAATGCAATATTCTATGGTACAAGCTTGTTTAGAGCCGAAATGTAACTCAATCGTGCAAAAAGTAGGTGTAAAGTCAAAAAAATCGCGCGCTACGCGAGCATTTCTTGACACTGGAATGGAGCCCACACATTAGAAGCCCCCATTTCAAGTCACTGCCCCCTTCTTGCCCCCCCCCCCCCCCCCCAAATGAAAAAGTCTAGTTACGCCACTGCTCAAAAGCAAGGTACCTTCTGTTTCTCTTCAGGTCGGCGACAAAGTTATCAAGCCATCTGACAGCGTCCGCAACCTCAGTGTTGTGTTTGACAGCTCTATGTCCATGCATTCTCACATTAAAACCTTATGTTCTAGCCTGACTTACCAACTCAGAAACATAACCCGGATCAGTAAATTTATGGACAACGATACTTGTCACCTAATTGTGCGTGCGTTGATCTTATCACGTTTAGATACCGGAAATGGGTTGCTCCCCGGTGCAAACGCCTGTGATATTCAACGTCTACAAAGAACCAAAAACTGGGCGGGTAAGCTCATTTGTATGGCTAAGAAATTTGATCATGCAACGCCTTTTCTCCAGGAGCTGCATTGGTTGCCGGTCAGAGAACGTGTGACTTTTAAAATCTTAGTTACTGCATGTTTAAGTGCCTATCAGGCGTAGCACCGGGCTACCTATCATCTTGCCTTTCTCTGTACAACCCACGACGTGTCAACCTGCGATCGGCTTCGGATACTACACAACTAACTCAGCATTCAACCATCAGAACTCTTACATCAGCCAGCAATCGGACTTTCACCTATGTCGCTCCAGCAATATGGAATCACCTTCCCGCTCTCATAAGAAATCAGGACTCTTTACACATGTTCAAGAAATCTGTCAACACATATTTGTATCCAAATGTTGTGTAACTTGTATCATATTGTACTTTATATGATGTTTGTTTGTTCATTATCCTTTTGTTCCATTGGGTTTGCTTTTCTCACGCGCTTTGATCTTGATGAAAAGGCGCTTTATAAATGCTCATTTGTATTGTATTGCATTGTAGGGACTATATCATTTTTACGAAGTGTGTAGAAATTGCATCCCAATATGAAAAAGAAGTCTAAACCACTGCAAATTACCCATCACTACGTCTTTACCTGTTTAAATGTCCCTCAAGTTTAGCCTCAAAACTAGCTCATTATAGATACAAAGCTTGGGGTCGCTCATGCGTGACGATTCATTTTACTCTTCAAATTGAACCAAAATGAAGAAGTATTATAATGGTTTGAACACCAATATGATACAACAGCAGTTTAACATAGAAAGGAACCAAAGGTATTAGCACACAAGAGATTAAGAGAATGTATTAGTTTTTTACAAACAAACTGAACATACCGTAATTTTAAAGACGATTTACCACATACATTTTGATACCATCTATCATAATTTTGAGATACATGATGTTAAAGTTATACCCCTATAATTATTTAAATCATTCTTAGCGCCTTTCTTATAAATTGGGACAATTTAAATCATTCTTAGCGCCTTTCTTATAAATTGGGACAATAATACCCTTATTCCAATAAACAAGTGTGTTCTCAAGGACTAGCAATCTATTAAAAAGTTTAGTTAAAGCATTGCATACACTATCTCCTCCACTCTCGCTATGCCACAAACTTTTTAAACAATATTGATCAACTAAACTCTCAGGGGGTATCAATTTAGTGGTTACACACTTTAGGGTAAGGGATATATTTGCATTTTAGTTGTAATTTTTTACTTTTAGAAATTGCCCCTGGTTCTACAGAAATTGCCCCTGGTTCTTGTCAAAATAGTCAAAATTCCCGTGAACCAATTTTCAAAAACCAATTACCCAGTTATTATCAGTTTCCGCTTATTTCCAGGCTTGCCTGGCCGATGTGTTGTAATTTTCTACCAACCCTGGACTCTGAGGTAAGATTCTACATTTTAGTTCCAACATGTGACGAATTTAGAATTTCTGGAATTATAACTCATCAAAATCCATACGGGGATTCAAGATTTACTGCCAATCGTTTTCACCGTCGTCTGTGTTAAATGTCGCCATCTTAAATTGAAAAATAAATGCTACGTGATTCACCATGTTTAACGTACAATGCGTAGCGGCCTCAACAGATTTACAGGCTGTAACAACAAAAAAGTTATACAATTTTGAAGAAAAAAATGTCAAAAATGATTCCAAAGTAATGTCTATTTCATTTTTTAATATTATGCACAAAGGGAACTTGTTAATAAGCTTTGTTTCATGAAGAGCGGTGGTCAGGAAACTGAGATATGATCAATTGTCTGAAACAGTTCTCTTAATGATCCTGGCATGATGCCCTAACCATTTAATTTTAACAAACAAGATTGTATTCTATGCTGAAAGTGGCCTAATTCGATTTCTAAACGACTTAGTAGATTGGTCATAATTTTTAAACACAAGCCGTTAAGAAGACCACAACAACAAAAAATCTGGTAGTCAACACTTTACTTATCACAGAGAATACACTAAAGGATTCAACAAAAGAAAGTATACCACTTTGTTTATGTCATTTTGAGTAATTTTCAATTTGTTTTTGACCAAACAGGCTAGATAGGCATTTAGATAAATCTTTTAGGCATAATTTGATACCAAATTGTCCCCTAACAACAAAGAAAAACCATGATTAGCACCATTTAAAGGAAAATATCCCATTTTCAAAAGTCGCATTTCCAATACACAGCACGAGAAGATTTGGTTAATCTGTCCATGTTCTCCCCATCCACAACATTCCTTTACATTCAAATCCTTCACCCATGCATCAGTTTACATTCGAATTTGCCCGCGCATTGAGGGATATGCGCGGTGATCAGTACGGGATAAATACGGCATATGGTCACGCGTTATGAACTCGCCTCCCAATAGGGTGGTGCCGTTACATTTTTTAGTTTTATGCTGTCATTTTCCTCAAATATTTTCAAAACCACAAAAGCTATCTCAACAAATTTGGTATCATTTCTCCTACTATTTATTACCTGTCCACAGACCGACATTGTAGAGATTCTCAGATCCTCAGATTGACCGCCATTGATTGATTCTCAGATTGCCTCAGATTGTGTTATTCCCAAAACAGCAATAAATAGATTAAAGTTTAGACAGAAAGAGGTCAAAGGTCATTACAAATAAGCTTGGTGACAATAAACTTATGGGTAACATGGGGTGTACACAGATTGACCTCTAATGACCCCTACATGACCTTTGACCCTTTCTGTCAACACTTTAAACTATTTATTGGTGTTTTGGGAATAAATTACATAATCCGAGGCATTCTGAGAATCAATCAATGGCGGTCAATCTGGGGATCTCTACAATGGCGGTCTGTGGACAAGTAATAAATAGTAGGAGAAATGTGTAACTTTGCACAGGGACTTAGTAAAGATGTCTGAAGGATCACATAACAAAATTAAGTTTCTGGCTCCTTCGCGTCTGGGTGATTTCTAAAACTTGTTGATACCCCTCGTATTATCAAGTTGTTTATTTGTAACTATCTGAGAACGTCATTTTATTTTAAACGAGTGACCTTAAGGGGTCTAGGTTGATTTACACCAACTTTGGAAACACATTTTCTCAATGTTACCGTAAACCTACCGCTTAGTGTTATATATCAAATTAAAGCTTAGGTCAAGACGTTTTCAGAAAATGCGTGTTATTTGATCTGGTTGCCACGGTTACCATGCAAGGCCTCTGATTGGCTAATCACGGGAACAAACGTAACTAGAAAACGAAATCTTGCATACACACCATACTTGGGTAGATGATGTATCGGTATAGTGTGAAAACAATAGATCCGGATTTTTTATACGGTTGCCATGGCAACCGTGAACCGACCAATCATGTAATTTTGTATCGTAATTCAAATTTGAATACAGGTATTAAAAATCGGGCTCCATTGTTTCACAGCCCCTTGTGTGCTTAACATCTGGTCCAAATCCCATGGTTATGACCTTTCGTTTTTGAGTTACGTTTGTTCCCATATTGCAAGTTTGCGTGTTTTATAGTTTTGAGATATCGTGCAAAACGTATGAAAAATATTAAAATTTGCGAGAAAGAAATAAGTTGACATTTTTGATAAAAATAGTTGTTCAATTGTGAAAGAGCATGAATTTAGACATATTTTGAGCCATATATATTAGCATTTTATTGATTTTTAAAGATAAATGGCTTAAAAATAGCCGGGTGAGAAAAATAAAGATATACATAAGAGATTACGTTGACTTTGAAATGTTGATGATTTATGATGTGCAATTAATTATTTTAATATTTTAATAAATAAATTTGATCACGTTACAACTATTTGATCAAAAAATAATTAAAACTGAAAATGCTTAAAATCGCAGGTGAGCGTTTTCTACATACAAATGTATACAAAACACCACCGATATTTTGAGACACCCAAAACTCAAATTGACGATAACGTCAGAACCGAAAATCTGATTAAATATAAATGTAAATTACTAGTCTTCTGCGACGCCAAACCTGTGAACACCTGCGACCGTATTAACTCGGAATTCGCTGCCGGCGATTAAATTCACTGATTACGCTCACACAGTAATGAGCGATTTTTGAACCAACACGCATACGGGATCGATCCCTTAAATGGCTTACACAACATGCCAATCGATGAGTTGTGTAATAAGACAGGGGTGAGCCTACTACGGTACTGTGCCTACAAAACGAGGGGTTTCTACAGGAAAACGAGGAGTTTGTGTGAAAATACTTCGTACACGAACATTCCGAGAACTCCTCGAATTGTACCCAAAAATACACAGAAAAACGAGGCATATTAACCCCCATATTATGGTCAGGCAATTTAATGAGCTTCTCGAATTGCCGGGTTTGAAAAATCTCCTCGAATTTGGGTGTGTGTCAGCGATCGCCTCCTCGTTTTGACTGTAAACGCCAACACACAACCCCCCAACATAATCCTCAGATTAACGTGTGCGATGTAAACTTTACATCTAAAGGTTTCATCAAAAGTTGAAGCGCAAAAGAATTGCAAGATTTCCTTCCAATTATGTTATGTTTCGTATACGGAAACATTTTTTTCTTATTTCAAAGCAATCACCTTTTTGTGACTTTTTAAAATTCAATAGTCATATCAGGGTGACTATATTAATTATATTATGTATACACAACAAGACAAGAAAAAACAGACAACACAAGACAAAGCTAGCACTGCTGAAACATATAAATGAATTACATTCAACCTTCTTTTGTTTGTTTCTATTCATGTGAGAACTATTGTTGCCAGAAAAACCTCACAACATACGCCTTTTTGCACTTTAGCTCAACTAATTAAATTCATACTTCCTACATGAAAAATATCATTGTGTGCAATTATTTGCAACAATCATTTCTATAATATAAAATAACAAAAGTGAAACGCACTTTCAGGCAATGTTGCCCAAATTACAAATTGCTCTCAATCAAATCTTTATCAAAATATTACGCATTTTGTGTCATAACAATTTTAATGCTCACAATACGACATTTCTTAGCCTTAGCCTATGAGCTAGAAATATAATCCATACTTTTCATCTCAGTGCACTCTACATGTACACTTTTCCACTACTAATTTATTTGCTGATTCAGACTCTGTCAGTCTTGCAATCATATTTACCCGAATCTGGCTTTACATTTTGCCAGTAATTTTGACTGGGTTAGCTTTCAGAGATTCTTAAGGTTGTTCCTATGGCTAATTTGATTGATCGGAGGTACGGTTTACTAGATATGACAATGTTGTTGTCAAAAATGAAGCAAAATTGAAGCGTTCATTTCTTTTGTTTCTTATTGTTTTTTGACCCCTCTAGCCTACCTTGCAAAATAATTAATCTATGCAAAAATGTTTAATTAATTTTTACAAGAAAAGTATAAATGCTACAAAGCTGAAATTTCGGGAGCATGTTAAATATAGTTTTTAAAAAGTGTCCTGTGCTGCGGGAGGCTGTGAGACACCTGCATAATTCATTATACTTAATTATCTAAAAACTTCTTCTTCTTTTTTAAATAGGCTAATTAATGCACTTAATTATTTGTTGCACTTTTCTAAATGTAATGCCACTTGGTGTATATTGGCTATACAACTCTCCTTAATTCCTGTGCTGCGGGAATCCAATGGAGTTTTCAATACAAAATTAGAGCAAAAATAAATCTTTAACAATATAAAACAAAAGGAAATAGACTGCCCTCTGTTGGCCGAAAAACAATACAAAACAAAAGAATTCAAAATGACTTAAAATGTTTTTTTGACAATAAAATTGTCATTTCTAGAAAACCGTACCTCCGATCAATCTCAAATTTCAGATTATTGTGGAGCTCAGCAAGCTCTATTAAAATATCAAATAAAAAATTAACCATAGGAACAACCTAAAGCGGCTGCATTTAGGTTAGTCTCTGGTTCCCAAGTATTTCTTGAATTGTTGAAGCCCCGCTATTTTATCAAATACTCAAAGACATTTATTTCTGAAGCGTCCCTTGAGAATACGCTCTATTACATATTCTAGAGTTTCATCTTGAATAGGAGGCAAACCTAGAACAATTCGTCATATACATCTTCAGGACAATCGTCGCGAACTAATCTTGGAATCGGATCTCTATGTTCAGGATTCACAGGGGTGGGCCTATCATTGTTGGACGGAAAATTCTATCATACGCACATTTTATACGGTTAACATGTACAGTCGACGTTAAACAACTTGTTGTTTTCAAGATTGCCGCAATTTACTGGACCGGTCTGTTCGACTACAAGTAGATAGGGTCCCGCCCAGAACTTTGAGAGTTTACGTGACAATCCTTGTTGCAATGCAGTTATAGAAATCCAAACTGAATCACCAACTTGTTTATCATATGGAACAGTTTGCGCCGGTCGTCAAAACGCTCTTTCATTTGGGCTTGATTATATTCAGCATGGCGTTTTGAAATGTCCCTGAACACTTCGAGTTGTGATACCAGATTATGGCCAAATTGAAATTACTTATTAAATGCACACATTTGAGGAAGTTATATAAGAGAGGAGACGCATGTGAAGAAAAAAAACCAATTTGAAACTTGTATTATTCAGAAGTTACTGAGAATACCTAATGGATGTTTTAAGGACCCTTAAGATTTGGAACAACAGCCGGCTGAGTTTAGGATGTGTGTACACCAGCTACACCTATTTTACTGAAAATGCAGCCAGTTGTGGCTCAAGCCCCAACCAATTTTGCCCCCCCCCCCCAAAAAAAAAAATCACCAAAAAAGTCGAACATTTACAAAATTATATTACTTAAAATTAGCTTAAAATTGGTCTGAAATGTCCAATTTAGAACTAATTTGAGGCAATGTTTTACACCAAAATCCAACCTTTTCGCGTGCATTTAACCCTCTATTTTTCGTCTTGAGGCCGCCCCCCCCCCCCCCCCACACCAATAAAAATCCCAAACACCCCACCACCCAATTGATGCTGGTGCCACCTCTGACGCCATCAAGTGTGGTGATCGTGATCCAAGAACTCTGTGTAAACCAGAGTGTTGGCTCAGAAGATTTTGTTTATGTTACGGCTCGATCCCGAGCTTGATAGAGGAAATCTCGAACCTTAGAACCATGCTCCTGAGGAACAGTCAGATGCCAACGCCAGTGAGTCTATTGTATACGACGCGATTTTGTTTTCCCTTGAAAAGAGGATGTCGATCTTGTGCAATTCAATAATGCCAAAATGTCAGCCTTGTACAATGCCAACATTAAGGCATTTAAATGTGGATCAACGCCATGTGACTAGGGGGATTTTCCCTAAGGGGAGCAATACAATATTAATCCATTATTTTGATATGCTAAAGTCATGTTTGCAGGGACGTTTCTGCTTGAAAATGCCATTTTCTGAAGAAAATGTTTTTGTCATTACTGAAAAAAATAAAGTATATTTCCCGTGGCCCTGACCCCTGTCTCATTAAAAGCTTTAAATTAATAACCTTTTACGATCATCAATTTATTGCTCTTTACATTGAATCCAAACCTAGCTTGCAGCGACACCGTTTTCACATTAAAATACAATTTAGAAACTGGGTTCAATTTGGCTAAAATGTCGTCGAATATTCTATAGTTCACCACTAGTTCATTATATAGAGAACACATAGACACGTCAATGAGTAGTTATGGCCGAGCGGTTACGACTATGGACTAGTAATCTATAATGGATTCTCCCCTCCTCGGTTCGAATCCTGCTGAATAACTTTTGTTAGAAAAAACGGTTTAGTCTCTGTGTGTTGGAAAATGGCGTATATTTTTTACTGAAGGTAAATAAAAGTCGTGGCCCTGACCCCTGTCCAAAAATGTATTACAAATAAACATATTGTTGATAAAGTTTAATACGTTAGGAACATTTCTTGTGCACAAAGTTTTTGCTGCGACGTCTAAAAAGCAACAAAATTACGATGTTTACGATAAATGCATCTTTATCGACTCAACAAAAGTAACGAAAATCATGTTTTTTATTACATCGAAAATAACATCCTAAATAATTAGGACTTCCTCTTCAAAATGAACCTAAGATGATTACAATTGATGGAGGCAATCCGTCACAATCGCGAGTTGTAAATTACCCGATTTCTATTTGTTTTCTTGAAATCTCGCTTTACTGGCGGGCCGGGGCGAACAAAATAGACGGTATTTTCATGCCTTGACTTCTGACTGAGGAAGAAATAACTTTTTGCACACCTGGATGTACTAGTCCGTCGAGAAGTCCCCTCACCCAGTGAGGTATAGAGCGCCACCAGCGAGAACCGACAGGCCCGACCCTTCGGCTCGGGCCTGTCGGTTCTCGTGTGGGGGCGCTCTATAGCTCACTGGGCGAGGGGACTTCTCGACGGACTAGGATGTACATGCAATAATATTATATTCTAATAGCCCATGTTCGTCACGCCTGTCGCGAATTCAAATGGTGTATTCAATGATTTATTATCAAAACACGATAAACCTATTGGTTCTTCTCAGTCTGCAGACAAATTGTTTTAACAATTAAAATTCTTCAAACTAGATACACAAACTTAATTCACGTTGTTTTACTTGTCGAAAAAATTAGTGGAATGTTTTTATTATTAAAAATTATTTGGGAATATTTCCGGCTCTATATCTTTCTATTTGTTGAATATTTTTTGATATATTCGTATTGTGTTACATGGAGTCTCGAATGTCTTACACCAAGGATATACATTATCATTTCAAGCCATTGATTTTATCACTTTTAAAAACTGCGATTATATACTTAAACCAGGGCTGGAACTTCAGATTTTTTTCAACCAGCCAGTCGGGTAGGTAACTCACACAAAATACCTGCCCCACAGATATTCCACCAGCCAGTGTAACACACGACAAGGCCACATCTCAGTCAATATACCACTGATTTGAACGAAACAAAGTTTATTGTGCAACGAAAGAAATTGTCTTTACTGCTAACGAAACACAAAACAATAATGAAATGAAAATGATTTCTAATAAAGTTTTTAGAATTGTGCATTTTTTACAGTCTTTTAAGACTGATTCGATGAACCTTGGTGCATTAAAATGCACCAAGGTTCATCGAATCAAGACATATTGAGATACGTTTTGCAACCACCATACTGTTACCATGTTCTACTTTCTTAACGTAACTCTATAGAATTTGAACTACGTCTATTCGTGCACAATGCCGGACATCCAAATGCCTGTCGAAATGCCTCCCGATAGCGTGGACTCATGATATTAAATATGATTGGATTAACGCAAGAGTTCAGGTAAAGCAAACACCTTCCTATCCATAACATTTGATGCACAGTACCAGAAGTTACCCAAAACTTACCGCTGAAAAACATTACTGAGACAAATATATCATTGAACTGAGCTGGAAACGAAAGCAGAAAAAACACTATGCCATTAACCACAAGCATTCTGGCAATTTCGTTGCGTGTCTTTATGATACGAGATGAGGCGTTGGTTTGTTCCTCCGTCGACATCGTAACTGTACGACGACTTAGTTGTATTATGATCCGGACATAACAGAAGATACAGCTGAGCATGGCAATGCCAAATGGGATTGGTTGAACAACAAGGAAATATAACTCCGTATAGACGATTGCATACTGAGAAGGTACACAGTATGTTGTAACAATAGGAAAGTCGTTAAAGAATGCATCGTCGCGAGGCCATATGAGGCAGATTGTAGAGACTTTGGAAAATGCTGGAGTTACAGGTGATGCCAATAGAGCTGCAATAATCCAAGATGCAAGTACCAGTTTGAAACAACGACGTTTGGAGTTTATTGTTCGGTGATACATGGGATGGCATATGGCTAGATATCGTTCGATAGACATGAGAGTAACGAAGGTCATTGAGCCAATAAGAAATGTATAAATCTCCCAGTTAAACATGATACATCCCCAAGATGATGTAAATGGCGTAGCGTTGCTCACATGAGAATAGGCGTACCAGATAGCAATACCGAGTGTTGTAGCAAGTGCACACATATCAGCTATTGCGAGGTTGCAGAGATAGAAATTGACAAAGGTTCGCATATTCTGCACGCGAATCACTACAAATATGAAAGCCATATTGCACAAGATTCCGAAAATACATACCATGGGTATGAGGTAGGACACCATAAGTTGTTCCACCGGACTTCGGATTAAATCAGACAAACTTGCCACTTCCCTGGTAGGTATTACAACGGTATTGAATTCATTGCAGGAATCCGGAAGGCCGAAAGTTTCCTCGCTTTGGTTGAATGCAGGGATAGGCCTACTTGCCATCTTGCGAATTGACAGCTCGGTTTTTCGTATGGTATTGACAACTGACGCAGCACCTCTGATCTACGTATCGTTACAAATTGTTAGGTGACTAAACCACTGCAAGCTTTTACTTGTAAATGTTGAATTTTCGACTGTGTAACATGTAAGTTAAGAACTGGAAGCGATCGATGGCGGCTCACTCCCGAGTAACGTGTTCAATCTCAGACGATGCCGGACACGGGCGTGTTTTCGGATTTTCAATTCCAAGGTTAAATTATGCGTACAATGTTACGTGATCAAGTGAATGGGACGAAAGCTTAAAGAAGGGGTCCCGCAAGCACAACATTTAGCATTATTTGTTAGAAAAATAATTATCGAGCCGAAATTACGTAATTATATAGAACAAAACACCATACTAGTTACAAAATGAATAAAAACTGCCATCACTCAAAATGCATTTTTTTAAATTCGCGGCGATCGAAAGTCCGGTGTCGATGACGTCATGGGTATCGGTGCTCAAATTTGCGCATGTGCATTGTATAACTATGACATCATCGATACTGGGACTTTTAAAAAGTGCATGTTAAGAGATTGCGGTTTTTATTTATTTTTGTCATAAGTGTGGTGTTTTGTTTCATTTAATTACAAAAGTTGGGCTCGATATAATGCACACTTTTATGCTTGCGGGACACCTCCTTTAACAACAGATTAAATTCAAAAAAAGGATACTGACACTTGACTGGAGTTGGTTATCCAACTCCAGCGGTTTTAGGATGATATAATTTAATTCCAACGTGTGATGAATTGTATGAGGTCATACACTGCAAAAAGGTTGCTTAAATATTTACTCAACATTTTACACAACGTTGTTGAAGTATGCAACCGCTCAACAGTTGCGTAAAATTTACCCAACACCGTTGGATAACATGTTTTCACCAACAGTTGAACAATTCCAGTTACTCAGCAGTTGCACAATTTTAATTACACAACAGTTGGGTATTATTAATTAACCATTTGTTGGGCATTTTGTGACTGTTGCTTAATTTGTGAATTGTTTTCATTATATATTGAGCATTTTTGTATAGCAACTGTTGCTTAATTTATCAAATGTAGCCATATGTTGGGTATTTTATTTGTGACATGTTTTTATTATATATTGAGCATTTTTGTATAGCAACACGGGGTAGGCAAATAATGTGAATTCTGGTCGATGCAGCAGAGCTATATACATCACTACCTCCCGGTAGTGAACCGGTAACTTAAATGGGAATTCTAGGCGATGCAGCAGAGCTACATACACTATTCCCTTTCGGCAGTGAATCTGTAATTTATTTTAACATGTTATTTAACTATAGAACTATATATATATCATATCTGAATCTGTTATCATTGGTGGTTTTGACTGTGAAGGATTGCCAAACGTATTCTTGCTATCTGGGTATGAAGGTATAAATAGTCCATATAATATAATACATAAACATATTTATATGATTCTCTTGGTGGAAAATAGATCACATGATATGAACTATTCAGTATTATGTCCATGTCGTGTATTTTTTGGCTATACAAATCGACTATTCAATATTCATCGCTAGTGACGTCGCTATAACACCGTTGAAATGATATTCATAAACAAATATATGTCAAACAAGGATGGAAATTTTAAACTATTTTGTCAGTGTTAGCGATTTATTCCGTTTTGGATGCCAAGACAGATAGACATTTTCTATTGGTTGATAGCCGTGTTGCATAACAATATGCAAAGTGGGTGTTTTTAGCGGGTGTTTCAAACACTTGACTGACTTCTCGTGAGCCAGACACACGCAGCCGGTAAATTCTCCCATCGTTTTGGATTACAATTTCTTACGATATCGGGTTTTATTTAACTCAATAATGCTAAATATCTGTCAGTATACCAATACTCTGTTGAGGTATAATGTATTATCGTTTAGTAAGTGTACCTACTTCAATCTCATTGGTTAACACGTATGAAATCTGATCCATATCGTGTAAACAACAAGTCAAACCTAGTCAAACCACACGATATATTCCATACCGTCGATTAACCACGTTACCAGATGGCGCGAAATGATATTACGTGTAAAGCGATTGCTTTGCGTCTGTGGAAGAGTTGCTTAAAATACGATCATAAACAAATAAAATGGCGGATGATTTAAATGCAACCGAGTCGATTTCTGTTACATTCGGAGGCCGAAATATACCGCAAAAAAGGTCTAACCCACGCCAAACAATAAATGATCTGCATATAACCTAACCAGACATTTTTCGCGATGATTTTATGGACAGAGGCGATGGCGCAGAGCCTGTTAAAGGGTTGAATTTTACGGAGGTAAGGAAGGGAAGAGAATTCAGCGCCTTGCTCTAACTAGATACTACTAGTATTGTTTGACGTTTAGTTTTCCGCGAGTGTTTAAATACAATTTTTATTGGGACTAAACGATAAATTCGTTATCCCCTGCATGTTCACACAATACGGAAAAATACCTATGGTTTGTGCCATATCACATTCGGCCTGCGGCCTCATGTGATATGACATGCCAAACCATAGGTATTTTTCCGTATTGTGTGAACATGCAGAGGATAACTAATATTATTGTTTGCTGAACTATAGAACTAATTTTTCAGACGTTTTTAATCATACTAAGAACGGTGAGGTATATGTTCACAAAGAGATCATTCCGTTAATTGTCGAAGATCAACAAGCTAGACGGTAGGTGTGTTTTTTATATAATCGTAATGGTATTATCCACTGGGTTTTTTTCCATTCGCTACTTCTATGCTACATGCCTGTGACGTTTTTTCGATAATCATGGTTAAAAATGGAAGGGATAGAGACTAGAGTCATTATACCAAGGAGGTAGTATTAGCAGGTATTAGTAATTACATCTCTCTGAGTATACATGTATGTGGTAGTTTTTTAGCAGTCGACAGCTTTGGTTCATTCAGTAACTAGGCGATTAACTATATACTTAATGACAACAATCAACAATATTAGAGTGTGAGTGTTTTATACAATTGTATACATCGGGTATTTTCTTTAAGTCCATGGTTCGATTACCATGGCTGAAATTCGGATGGTTATAGATACGGGCGTGAAAAGTGTTATACTGTTATTTAGCATCGATTATTGGTTCATTCAGTAATTAGGAGATCAACTATCTAAACTGGCTATAGTTTATAATACACGGCGTGTATTTATTCTGATTTTGTATTTGTTCATTTATCACTGGGATATTACACAAGCTTGATACATGCTTGGTTCACAAGATTTTTCGTAATATATCTGAATATTGCTACTGGGCTGTTTTATAAGATTAATCAGTGTGTGAGAGGTTTTAACTTTGAGCAGAGGGCTTGAGGTTTATTTTTTGATGATTTAAGCAGTACCTGTACGCTTGTACTTTGAGTATGTCATATTCGATTTGATCATCTCTAACACATGATTACTGGATTTTTATCATGTTTTCGCAAGTCTAGAGATTTAATCTTGATTCCGTTTCATCAGTGTGTTTTTGCTATGAGCTTTTTTGTATTAGCCTTTTATCTATCTTTTTATTCCATTCATACGTGGATTATTTAACAGTCGATTATATTCTAATCCTTTTGAACATCAATTGATTTATCACATTTAAGAGATTTAGGTGTTTGTGTTTTGTAAGTATACCTGTTCCGTTTCCGCAGACTGGACTGATTATTGTATTCAGTCGATACATAGCTTTGATTTGCATTGTGTTTTGTTTACATGTCGTCAGCCTAATTGCCTAACTCACTTTTCAGCAAAATTGAGTTTTTTGCATAAATCATGACTTCATTACATTATGCACATGCTGTTATAATACCTAAGTCATTGACCAATCAAAAGTGTTGATAAATGAAGAGCTTTGTTGCAAAAGGGCCACCAGACCACTCCAACATGTTACTCATTTTGCATTATTGAATTTGCATTGACAAATCCATGGAATTAATCAAATTATTGTATGGCTGTGTTCATCTGTTTCTATATGACTTGGATTAGTGCATCCATGCTCGCCAATTGAGGCATCAACAATACAAGTCACATTCCACAAAATGAATATCCAGGCATCAACAATACAAGTCACATTCCACAAAATGAATAGCCATTCATCAATAATGCAAAATGAGTACCAGGTACACAGGTAACAGGTTTCATACTTTTGTTGTTTTCTATAAACTAGAAAAAATGAGTTAGGCAATTATCGAAGCAGGCTGACGATGTGTAACTGATTAGTAGAGGTGATATTATAGTATCGATTTTCAATAGTAAGATAGGTATTCTTTACATTATCAGGTGTCATTTCCTAAAGCGGGTTTATTTTTATAGACTGTTTTATCGGCATTTATCACAGGTTGTGTTGTCCAACTGAATTCAGATATTATGTTTTTGTCTGCCAATTGTTGTGGATAACCGTGTTTTCTATATAAAGGGTTCAACAAAAGAAGGTATACCACTTTGTTTATGTCATTTTGAGTAACATTCAATTTTGTATTGACCAAACAGTCTAAATAGGCATTTAGATGAATCTTTTAGGCATAATTTGATACCAAATTTGCCCCCTAACAACAAAGATAAACCATGATTGGTGGTGGTGGTGGTGGTGCTTACTTCGATGCCAAAAAACTGATTTCCAGGATAATTGAGGGCGCACTCCCATACGTATCTCTCAATGCCCGTTACGTATTTAAATGCCATACAAGTAGAAACCAAACTTGAAGTACTGTAGAGTTCCCATTGTGAAGAACAAATGAAGCTGATCAGTTTGTCAAGGACGGACATTTTTTTGCAAAACACGGGAGGAAATGGATTATCAACACTAACTACTTGCACTTATTCAAATGTTTTATATATTATGTTGAAGAGTGTCATCAACTTCATTGAAATTGATTAACATGTTGGTGGGTGTGGTTTGTTACTAAAAAATAGACACAGCTAAATATTTGCCTCACGGACGGACGTAGTCTTTCGTCATTTCTATCTAAACCATTGTTTTCTGGGCTAAACTAATTTGCATTAGCACACTCACAGAGGACAAGTTCATTTTTAGTAAGATGGGTGGGCTTCAACTATGCAAAATACTCACAGGCTTGAATAGTGTCCGTCCGTGATAAAATTTGTGTACGTCCGTTACAAGTTTCGTAATTGATTTTACTTATTTGATGGTGCCAATGTTAGATAACATTCTTGCATAGGAAAGGGGGTATAAAGGGGAGATAGCTCACAATGTTTTTAGTTTTCTTCTCTTGTCCTTAAAAGTTGTTAAACACTTTAAAACTATTTCGTGTCACGGACGGACATGTCCCTCATCGAAATGTTAATTCCAGGGTAATGTAACTACTTCCCAGAACTTTTTCCCACACATTTTTTTATTATTTAATAGATACATGTCTCATCTATCAACATAACAAACAAAAAACCTGAGACTAATTATTCATTAACATAAAAATATGGTAAGGTCATCTTCTACTTATAATGTCCGCTCGGACATATTTTGTTTTTACCCCCTTGGCAATAATGGACCGCTCCAAAAAATAAAACGCATTTTACGTTTTAAAAAATACAGTTTCAGTTAGCCAAGATGTTATTCAACATAATGAGGTACAATTCAATTTCAATATCAGAAAATTATTTATTGACACCTACATGTGTGTTAACCTTAAACTGATCAGCCTCATATAGCAACGTGCCTGTTGATAATGATAATGTATTGCAACACTGACCATTACATTACATGTATTTGGGTGATCACCGATTGATATACAATTAATGTGTGATTTAATAATGAGTATGGGCAGATGGATACTTTAATGCTTCATCGAATGTATCCAAATAATTGCCAGGTATCGGAGTGGGTTGTACCATACTTTTTCAAAGTATGCAAATATACCAATTCTTCATAGCTTACAACCCATATCATACATATGATAACCCCGGGGGTTCTCACATTGATATGGTATACGTATATGTGCCTTCCTTTTGGGGTGCCTTTTCGCAAAAATTGGTATAGCGATGGGGTGGTTTTCATCAGACACCAAAGCGCCCAAATTGGCATAAATTGGGTGTATTTTCTAACAAAATTGGTATATTGATGGGTGGGAAATTGGCCAACAAATAGGTATAGAGAAAGTCACATTTTCGAAGTCCGGCAGGCACATCCACGTACGATTTTGGCGAAAGAACCCCCCCCCTCCCCCCCCGGATGATAACGCTCCGATTTCAACGTGGACCATGCCATGATCATGATGATGAGATGAGGCATGACAACATTTGAGGATACGAGGATTTTTTACATTGAAAACCTAATCCGTAAATATGTTACGAGTCATGGCAATACCCATTTGGTTAATTACTGGTAACACTAACCATTACAAATGATCACATTTAATAGAAAAAAATATGATAATTTGAGCGATTAAAAATGCTAAAATGGCAATAATCACTCGAAAATACTATTTTGGCTGTTGCCATGGTAAGAATGATTATTATTCAAATATACTAACAGATATGTTAGTTTCGGGTAAAGGTCTATCAAATATGAAAGAATAAAGAAAATCTATTTCGGCCCCATGGCCAACCTATCCTCCATCGATAGAGTCCATTACTCTTATGTTTTGAAGAATTGACGATTAAGTTTTGATATGTTGTATATGAATTCATGATATACATGAACATTCATAGTAAAATATTTAAGATTTGAAACATCACAATTTGATAAATTTACTTTAAATTTTTTGAACATGAGGAAATAATTACAATCATAGATATTTGTATGTGTCGATCTTTTTTCTTTTCTTTTTTTGTTGATATGCTATATGATTAATGATATATTTGATTTTGTGAATGTATGATATGTGATAAATGGCATAATTCTGTAATACCCTCCACACTCTACATTAGTAGTATGCGTCGTTCTTAAAAATCATGCACTGTGAATACCCCTGTGAAGGGTATAACAGAATCACTCCTGATAAATGTGTAAAATGATGACTAAAATTCAATTTAACGCAAACAATTTAAAAGTAAGAATTGAAGAAAAAATACTGAAATGACGACACGCTTAGGTTTGTCGTGTTACATTTAGCTAAATGATCATAAACTGCGCCAATAAAGTATCTAAACACTTACAAATGGTCAGATTTATCGGAACCTGAAATAGTATGCAAACAAAAATTAATTAATTCGATTCACAGTTATCTTCTGCGCATTTTTACACCTCTTTTCTTGCGCTACGATGTTGTTTGGCGGATTTATGGGCACTTGAGTGGCTTAAGGTCGAATTCAAAAGTTGCAAAAGGTGACAGGTCACTAATAGGTATATCAAATAAGGTGGGATCGTTTCAAAAAATCCTTAACATCGTGATACGTGTCTCTATTTTAAATAGAAGTTGTCAAAAAAACATAACATTTTTGGTATCATTTTAAAGACAATTTATCCAGCTACCGAATAAAAAAAGAATTAAAGCCACATGTTTAGCAACAGTGAAGTTATCAATCTAAACGTCGAGTGAGTCAAGGGTGGCGCCGGTGGATGTGGCGCCCATAGGTTTGTACACAAAATAGCGGAAAACTAGAACTTTTGAAATTGATGCCATTTTAAAAGTATACATAGGAAAGTTTTCAAACTTCTCATTTATGTGTTAAAAACATGTGCCTGCTACTATTAATACTAATATTGAATTGATATCTAGACATTCTCTACTAGAATATGATGTTCAATTCAGGGAGTGTTTTAATGTAAAAAATACACAGTTGTATTCATTTTATTGATTAAACAATGGCCAAATCGCAGTCTCTCTATTTCATTTGTGTGACTCTTCGGTCCTTTTCTACCCTGGGTAGTAAAACATTTAACTAAAAAAGCCAGAAGTGTTTCTTCACAGAATTGTTCATAGATTTATGAAAAATTTGCTATTTAGACCTATTTTGGACCCCCCTGTATTCAAAATAAAAGGAACTTTAACGATATTCATGTAGTTCATTTTGATAACCATTTTCTTTTAAATTAAATGGTCCATGCTAACTAAATTTCATAGAATATTATATACAAACCTTCATTTTATGCATTATTTCATCATAATTTTAGACACCCTGTACTTTTCCTGTGTACATTTTGGGCAAATGATTCTTAGCAAATTTGGTAGCACCTTCTGCGGTTGTTCTGGTTTTGGTGACTATTTTCAGCTAAACCCTAATTGTACAAACTATCAAACTATTTTGTGAGGAGTAAACACGATCAATTTTTGTATGTTCCACCCTGTAAACATTTTACACACCCTGTATAATTTGATTCTTTTTTGCAAAAATAAAAAACCTTGAATCATAAGCTTTCCAACAATATATAGCTTGTGGGTCATTAAGTATGTAAAACTTAAGTTTTGTCCCGTTTAATCAGAATTGGTGCATTTCTCTTTTTTTGGACTAGTTTGTGACTTCTGACCAAAAGCTCCTATTCACCCCAATTCCAGAAGGGAACTCACACAAGCATCACACACAGACAAAATAAAGACAAAAGACACCAATTTGTTCTGTTTACTTAACCATGACAATTAATGATTGATTAATTATTGATTTATGCCTCCCATCTCTGACCCTTTTGTTTTGTTATTGACAATTAATGCTGATGTTCATCGCAATCGATTTATCCAACACGCGACAAACAAATCATTTATAAAAGGCGGGAAAAAATAATGCTGATCTTATTCGTCACAGTACAACGCTCTTGCTTGAATAGGGGCTTTTGCAACATTTGAATTCGACCTTAAGCCACTCGAGTGCCCATAAATCCGCAAAACAACATCGTAGCGCAACAAAAGAGGTGTCAAAATGCGCAGAAGATAACTGTAAATCGAATTAATTTTTTTTTAAATTGCATACTACTAATAATAATAATAATAAGCAGTACTTATAAAGCGCAACAATATTTGAAAAACATCCCAATGCGCTGAAACAGAGCATAATAAAACTACATCATAAAGCAATTATACATAAACTACAATTCACACAAATGGAACATATGAGTTTTGAGAGAGTTCTTGAATTGATGGATGGATGGTGCATGACGAAATGATCCTGTCAAGAACTGGCAACCAATGGAGGTCTCGGAGAACTGGTGTAATGTGTTCTCGCCTTTTGGTGAAAGTAACGAGTCTGGCAGCGGAATTTTGAATTCTTTGAAGTTTTGAAATGTCCATTGAAGGCAAACCAGTGAGAAGAATGTTATTATTGTTTCAGGTTCCGATAAATCTGACCATTTGTAAGTGGTTAGATACTTTATTGGCGCAGTTTATTAAAGGCATATGGGATCATGACAATAACCTTCTTCTAATTTAAACATTTTAGTTTTATTCGGGATGCATACTACTTCCAATATTGTAAATGATAAGTTAATCAATTATATGTTTGTGTTATTGCTAAACTTTGTATTAGTTAATTTAGATATAACCTACTCAATTTGCTATTTCTTTTTTAAGCTGTATTGAGAAGGTAATTTGACATTTTCATATATTCCATTTTCTATTTTTTTGTTCATATGATGTTGTTGTATTAAATCTTAGATAGCCCTATATTGTATATGATGGCAAAAGCAAGAGTGTTTTCAAACACTGTGGAAACTTTTTTTTAAAAATGATTATATTGATCTATTGATTTTCAAATGAATTACACGTTTTGAGTTAAACGAAATGCCGTGGCAAGGCTTAACTATGAATTGAATTCATATAATACAAGAAACGACATGACAATTTTTATTTTTAAATCGTTCAAATTCAAAGTTGAAAACATTTTATTTGGGATGCATACTTGCAACAGTGTAATTGTGAATAACGGTAGCAGATTGGACAAGAGGTGAAAAGTTTAACTCATTTTGATCACCTTACTCAATGCGTCTTAACCAATTTATTTTCAAATCTTTCAAATGTGATATTACATGTAGAAAATTTACTCCTCCGAAACGAAGTCTTGTATCGTTTGGCTACGTTTTATTCTATCAGGTTTCCATTCCACATGTATTCAAATATACATTCATTCGTTCACATCTTTCAGATATTAATCTGAGGGAGTCATTTTGATAATATGAAAGATTTAACGACATTCATTCTTCCGTACATGGTCAGAGAACGCATTGAACATATAGCTAGCTAGCCTATTGTATTTTTATGGATATTAAATGTTACACACAACCTTCAAAAATGCCATTTAATTTCCAATCTAAATTTAAATGCGGGCATATTGAAAATATATTGGTTTTATTGCTGCCAATGCCAATCCATAGCTATCCATACTGCCGATGTTTTGTGGTTATAACAACTCACACAATGGCACACTGCATTAGCATGATTAGTAGGGTATAAGCTTTAACAATAAATGCTCACTGCTTCGATATATTGTAATCTCTTACACTTGTCTCTCTCAGGTAATCTAATAAGCTACAGATTTCTAACAATTGGAGTTCGTTTACCTGGCTACGTACATCACAATTTCACTCACACAATAATATATACATCGCATTAAGTGTGTTACAATGTTATTATCAGAGAATACGATACATAATTTCAACTGGATTTGATCATGAGAAATACAAAACGAGAAATCAAACGCACTGCATTGGAGTGAATATTGCCGATAGAAGTACTCGCCGAATGTTTTGTTAAGTCTCCTTCGCTCAAGGTACACAGACATGCATCAAAACTACAATTTTCGAATTTGCCTCTCACTCCACCAGAAAGGAAATAATGTGATCTTATCAATCAAAGAATAAAAACTGAAAATATAATAACTGCCTAAATTCTCTGGATAGCGCTTTACCCCACGGGATAAATCCGGTGTGGGATAGCCTCTACCACGGCAGAAATCTGACCGTCAATACACTCTTAGAAAAAATTAAGCAATGTTGGGTAAAATACTACACTTCAGGATGGTAAAAAGGGAACATGGTTGTTTGTTGGGTAAAAATGAACACAACAGTGGTTGTGTAGAATCTTACACAACACATAGTGAACATTTTATCCATCAATCGTTGGGTTAATGTTAACCCTTAAACGACCATGTTCCCTATTATGTGTAACACTTTACACAACATGTTTTACCCAACACTTGTGTCATTTTGGTACACATAAATTAATTTTTTTTAAATGCAGGTATATATTTTAAGCCATTTTGGGTGTCATATTTGCATTCTAATTTTCTTTCGCAATTTTATTATCCGCGATATTAAAGATTTTTAGAAGAACTTACCTTAACTTGACCGGAACGGGGCTCGAACCCATAACCTCTGTATTTTGAGACTGACGCCGTATTCACTGTGCTAACGAAGCACTTGATATATGGAAATGTTTTGTGTCAGTATAAACTATTTTATATGACTAAATATGACAAGATAGAAAGAAATTGCTGAAATGAGTTGGTCAATGTTGAGATTGGCATGAAAAAAATGTAATGAAACTAGTAAATTATAATGCTATATTATCTTAAGGGAGACCGATGTGTGAAGGTCAGGTTGCCGGCAAACAGTTGTTGAAAAATCGACCTTGATAATAATGTGCTCTCGCGACACTACTACACGCATAGTTTACTTTACCTTGTCTGGACAATAGTTCCATCGATCGGTAACGCGGCTTTCTACACAGACATTTTACCCAACAAAGTTTAAAACTACAATATCGTTGGGTAAATGTTTACCCCAAAACGACCATGTTCCCTATTTTGACCCAATAATGTGTATTTTGTAACACTTGACACAACCGGGGTTGTTTTACCCAACACTTGTGTCATTTTGGTACACATAAATTGGGTAAATTTTCTTTACCCAATAATTATGTGAAGGCAATTTACCCTTTTGTTGTGTAACACTTAACACTACATTATGCACATTCTTGTTGTGTACATTTTTACTCAACAATCTTACACTTTCATGGTGTCAAATCATGTTTTACCCAATTACGGGCACTTTTCTACACTTCCAGAGTGTACATCTCGAAATTCAATAGTAAACTACCGTATTGCATGTGTTAAATGTTATTTTACGAAATCGATGTTTAGCATAATATTGGGTAAAAAACTACACATTTCTTTTTTACCCAGCAACATTTTACACTCATTTCTAAGCGTGTAGGGTGACAATTTGATGATACAAAAAACTACCTGAGCATAGCCTTTCATCAAGGCGTTGTGTATGCACCATACAAAAGTGTGAGCGCCCTTCTGGCTCCGCTCGGCGCTCGATGGATCGGCATCGCTTCGTTCGTCGCTCGACGGATAATTTTAAGCGGTATCTTTGACTAAGAATACCATATAAGCACTCCGGGGGGGGGGGGGGGTACTCATTATATAGTGGTATACGTATACGGTATGTGCCTGCCTGTTGAGGTGCCTTTTCGCAAAATTTGGTATATCGATGGGTGGTTATCAGAAATATATTTGATATAATGCCCCCCTTAATTCTTTGATGGTATATAGAAGGGTGCACTTTGTCAGATAGGTTTATTGATTCCCCCTAAAAGTAGGCCTGACATATTAAATAACCGCTGCATTTCCAATGTCCTAAGTTCAAATGTACACTTTTGGAACCCAATTTTGGTTAAAATACACTTCTGAGAAGCCAATTTTCTACCTACTCTGTTTATTGTAAATACATGTATATATAACAAGGGGTATTTTGATCCGTAGACATTTCACCAAGTTTGGTATTATACAGATCGGGTTTTAATTTTGCATTATGCAGGTATATATTGAAAATCGGAATTTCAAAGTATGGGAGGCACACCTACGTATGATTTTAGTTGACGACCCCCCCCCCCCCCCCCCCCCCACCCCCCCCCCCCCCACCCCCCCCCCCCCCTCCCCCATAAGCACTACCTGTCATTTTAACGTTTTTGATTTATTCGGTGGGATTCAAGGTACAACTTATGTTATTGAAGCTCGTCACGTATATACCTCGAAATTCAATCATATTTATACATTTTTGGAAAACGTTGGTTCTCAACAATGTATAATTTACAAATTTTATACAGGGTGTGTCCAAATAAACGCAACACTTTTTGTCGGGTTCTGTACATTACACAAATCACATATCGCTCCTGTTAGAGCTTTGTTTTGGCTATCACATACTTTAGTAATCAAATAAAAGTGATATCAATCATAATGTCGCTGAGATTTTACGAAGCAAAGTAGACAACTTGAAAGAAGAAAAAAATACATCGTTCTGCCTACATGCCTGATGTTCTTGTCCGCATTGCTACGAAGTGGTCTGCTCGCTAAACAAAGATCTTACACAGTTAAACCTTTTCTTTCGGGTCTGAAGTCTTCCCAACACCACCAACTATCTCATATAAATCGTCAGCCTGCTTCGATAATTGCCTAAGTCATTTTTCATAGCTTTGAGTAAACAACAAAAATGTGTTAACAAAATAGGGAAAAAATATATTTATTCACTATTTTTGAACATGTACGAATGTTTTAAAGATAATTGAAATTCAATCGTCACCATCTGTCAGGGTGGTTACGTAACCGGTGAACATGACTTAGGCAAAAATGCATCAGATCAACTGGCGAGTTAGGCATTTCAGTACATGACTTGGGCACAAGAAATATGACATAGGCAGTTTGATTATCATTCAAAATCACAAGACTGCACTGCAAAAATTGGGGTGTTAAAATTAACACCATGGGTGTTATATTTAACACTCTCTTGGACTCAATACGGAACCACCCCCTGTGGTGTTAGTTAACACCAAACACCGGTGTTGATATATGTGGTGTTAACTTTAGACACCAAGATGGTGTAAAGCAGTAACACCGTTGGTGTTAAATTATTCCATACGGGACTGCACCCTGTGGAGTTAGTTAACACCGGGGTGAACACCAGACACCGGTGTTAAAAATTGTGGTGTTACCTGACACTAAGATGGTGTAAAACCTTGAAACTGTTGGTGTTAAATTGACACTTTATTGGATTTAATATAGGAATACCCCTAGTGTCAATTAACACCAGACTCTGGTGATTAACACCAGATCAGATTACACCACAGAATGCAAAATCTGAAACAAATATCCAATTTCAAAAAGGTTTTATTATTAACAGTCAATTCTAAATTCGGGGCTGCAGGGTCATTGACTCTTTGATGCCGTTCTTGATCAATATACATGCATTTACTTAGTGAGCAATCACTTCCCTATCTTTAAACTAGTGAGAAAATAATATGCATATATATCAATATACATTCAATAGTGTTAAATTATTGCATCGACTTATTCCAATAAATTAATAGGTTTAAATGACAAAAGGTACAAATTAGCTCATTAGCATAATTCAAATGGTACAAACGAGCACCGTGGCTAATTTTTGTACCATTGCAATTATGCTAATGAGCGATTTGCGCAATTTACTCGGCTAATATAAGTCCAAGTAAAATATGCAAATTAGCTCCAATGTAAAACACCAACATTAACACCAGGAGCGTAACACGTGATCGTACTCAACACCACACTGGTGTTAACATCGATAATAATTTTCCGATAAACGAACGCACCAAAACATTAACACTCATCAGTGTATTCTTACACCAAGTTTAACACAAGAAACTTAACACCATGAGAAGTGTTACATCAGTTATTCCAATGGTGTTGAACTAACACCAACATTAATACCAGGAGCGTAACACCGGCTCAGTGTTACATATTTAACACCGGAGTTATTCCTATGGTGTTGACCTAACACCAACATTAACACCAGGAGTGTAACACCGGCTCAGTGTTGCATATTTAACACCAGATTTTTTGCAGTGTGGCTGGCTGGTCTTACAAAATAAAAATAAAAAAACTCATCCAAAATAACTACCTAACTCACAAGGCAGATTTGTAATTTTGCAATATAAGCATTTGGTTAATGTTTTAGGAAATTTTACACCATTGTGAACAACGTAATTGAGACACGAGTTATGCAAAAAGCTCATTTTTGCTAAAAAAACGAGGCAATTATCGAAGCAGGATGACGCTATGTGGAACCGCATCGTCAACGCTGTTTAGGGAATAAAGTGTACAAGAATGACACGTCGTGCAGTTTACATCTTGAAACAAGGAAAGCATGGAGCATTTTTAAGGTCGAGCAGCATTATAATGTTTCCTTCAGAACACGCTAGCAATGAATGACTGATGCAAGGCAATTTCTTCCTTGACTGGATTACTCCATTAGTTTAATAATGTGCAATGCTCAAATGTTTTATTTATTACATTTAAGAAGAGAAGAGAGGATCTTTGTGAATTATCTGGCAGTTTATTGTCAGATTTGCTCAACTTTGATGATAATAGTCAAGATGTGTCTTTAACATGAAATTTACTTCTCAGAATGATGAGTTCAATTCCAGTTATGTAAGGACAATTAGTTAAAACTTTCTTGTTAATATATTTACCTGACAAGCACATGACGTATGCAGAATAGACGATGTAAATTGTGCTTCCAGGACATCTACTTGTATATCTCAGCGAATTTATTGTAAATATCGCTTTAACTTGACTATGAAATAGCCAAGACATGGCTCTAACATGATCTCTACTTATCAGAGCGATATGTAATTTGCCTTAAGGGTACAGAACTCGACAAAAAAGTGTTGCGGGTTTTGTATACACCCTGTTTTAGTTACAGGTCGGTTCTCAAATTACTTCCGTCACTTTTTATGTCAAAAATCATTTCGATCGATTATATTGAAAATTGTGTCTTGTTGTTGTGAAAACTAACCGCTCCATATTTTATGGATTGCATTTTCATATATTTACCTCGCCTGTCTGTTTTGGTAATCAAAAAAATGGAAATATCTAACCTTTTCAATTACAGGTTTTGCATGGTCCCCTGGAGCCAGTGGCGGCACTACATGGGGGCACGGTGGGGGAGAAGGGGGTATCCCCCCCCCCCCCAAAAAAAAAAGTATATGTTTTTCCTCCAAAAAAATCAATTTAGTTAAAGTTAATAAAAAATAGAAAATGTTAGCTTAAAAAGGCAATTTTTTTCGCGCTGTGCGAACATTTTCTTACTATATTCTTCTTTCATTTACTGTAGTGGTTCGGTTCGGTTCGGTCCTGTCATGACTGACAGCTCGTGACCTTACAAATACTACGCCACAAATAACGATTTTCTGCAAAGGAGTAACAATCACGGAGAGGGTGTCCAGTAATCAATTTTATTTGGTCAATCCTCCGGGAACGAGGTCTGCCTTTCTTACGCTTCCCTTCAATCATGCCTTGCATGAGGCATCTTCTCTAGGTTGTTACCCTTGCGACGTGAGATATGTCCGAAGTAGCTCAGCATTTGGGTGTTGATGGCATGAAGAAGTCGTTTAGACACCCCTATTTCTTCAATAATACTGGCATTGGTCCTTCTCATTGTCCATGAGATACGAAGCATACGCCTCCAACACCACATCTCGAAAGCAGCTATTCTGTTTTTGTCAGCTTTTGTTAGGGTCCACGTCTCACATCATACATGGCAATTGGAAATACAAGGAATTGGACAAGCCTGGTTTTGTTGCTCTGGTTATTCCTCTGTCAGCCCAGATCTTGCTTAGGTTGATCATTGCTGGTCTAGCCATTGCTAAACGGTGTCTAATCTCTTGGCTGCAACCACCCTCTCTGGTAATCAGGGATCCAAGAAAGTTGAATTTCGAGACCGATTCCACCTATGAGAGGCTCTCCAACACCATCTGTGCCTATGGACATGATCTTGATCTTGCTGACATTTAGACGTAGACCAAGTTGCTCACTCTCCTACTTGACTTTCTTCAGAAATTCCGCCATCTCTTCCATATTTGTTGCAAACAGGGTGTTGTCATCGACATTACGTAGATTGTGTATTTGGTATCCACCTACTGACAGCCCCCCCCCCCCCCCGGCCAATCATCCAATGCACGTCTCATTATAGACTCTGCATAAAGGTTGAAGAGTGCTGGTGATGGTATGCACCCTTGACGGACTCCCTGACCTAGAGCAAACCAGTCACTATTTCCTCAGTGCGGACACGGGCAGCTTGACCATCATACAGATTGCGAATTAGGTGGACGAGGTGGTAAGGGAAACCCATTTCTTGCAGTGCTGTCCATAATGCCGAATATCTTACACAATCAAAGGCCTTAGTGTAGTCTATAAAGCACATGAAGAGCTCCCTCTGAAATTCAAAACAGTTTTCCATTATGTGACGTACATTGGCTTTCTGATCTCTTGTGCCGCGACCTTTCCGGAAACCGGCTAGCTCAGCAGGAAGTTCACGTTCAAGATGAGGTCTGAGACGTTCGTTGATGATGTGCAGCAGGACTTTGCTTGCATGTGGTATCAGAGCGATAGTACGATGATTTTTACATTCGCTAGCATCCCCTTTCTTTGGAAGTGTTAGGAAAACGGATATTTTCCAATCCTCTGGCCATACTCTTGACTTCCACACAGAATTACACAGCTTTTGCATAATAACTGCTACAGAATCATCAGCTTGCTTCAGGAGCTCACCTGGAATATCATCTAGACCAGTTGTTTTTTTGACTTTTTAACTTCTTGATGGCTTCCTGGACCTCAGATAGAAGAATATCAGGCTCATCTTCACCTAGTGGAGGCAGGGGAGACTCCTGTGAGTCATTTGTGTCTTCTTGGGACGCATACAGATTTTCACAGTAGTTATTCCAACGATCCTTAATTTCGTCACTCTCAGTAAAGACCTTTCCTTGCTCATCCTTGATGATAGCCAATATAGTTGTCGTTTTTGAGGTGATGTTTTTATACATCTAACGAGCTCTCTGCTGTTTTTGTGGAAACTATGATCTTCAAGTTCTTGGCATTACTGTTGGATATGCTTATTCTTATCTCTCCTAGAATTCAATTGAACCTCACTTCTGCCCTGCAGACCAGCTTCCTTCAATCGGCGTCTTTCATCTGCTAAGTTGATGGTTTCATGTGACAGCCATGATGTGGTCTTTCTCTTATGTTTTTAGGATCATATTTTTGGCTGCGCTAAAAATAGAGTTTTTGATGTCCAGCAATAGTTCATCAGGAGTTATCTCCTCGTCTGGTTGATGGTTTCATGTGACAGCCATGATGTGGTCTTTCTCTTATGTTTTTAGGATCATGTTTTTGGCTGCGCTAAGAAGAGAGTTTTTGATGTCCAGCAATAGTTCATCAGGAGTTATCTCCTCGTCTCTAACCATCAGTTCTTGACACAGATTTCTGGTCTCCACTCTGTATTTGTCATCAAGATGCTGCAAATCAAATCTGCAGGGTTTGAGAGCACCTTTGGTCATCTTCAACTTGATTCGAAAATCAGCAATAATAAGTTGATGGTCACTACCTATATCTGCCCCAGGCAGGGTTTTAGCTATCTTAATAGAAGACTTCCACCTACTGCTGATGAGGATGTAGCCAATCTGGTTTCTTGTGAGGCCGTTTGGAGATATCCAGTTGTTCTTCCGTCTCGGGTATTGTTGGAAGATTTTGTTTGTGATAGTAAGTCTGTTAGCTACACAGAAATCCACGAATGTACTACCTCTTTCGTTTCTACTTCCCAAGCCATGCGGGCCCAAGGCCATGGTTTCGTCTTCACTTTGAACGCCTTCTCCAACTCTTGCGTTGAAATCACCTGTTATCATGATATCTCTTTTCGGAATGCCATCAAGAGTTTCTTGCAGTTGGCTGTAAAAACAGATCTTCATCAGAGGCAGTGGAGGTTGGTGCATATACTTGAATGACTGAGAGGTTAATAGGTCGAGCTTGGAATCTGATGGAGATGATCCTGTCACTGACTGGGTTGTAGCCCAATACATACTTTGAGATGATTTTGCTGGTGATGAAAGATACACCTTTACTCCCTCCTTTCTCATTTCCTGAGTAGTTTATGGTGTGGTCATCTGTGGAGAAGTGACCTTTTCCCAACCAGCGTAACTCCGTAATACTTAGGATGTTCACTTTGCATTTGTACATCTGTCTGGTCAGAAGCTCCAAAGTGCCAGGCTGTGTGATAGAGTTCTCACATTCCATGTACCAAATCGTATGACTTTTCTTAACTTAAGGTCCTTTCCGATAGTCCTTCCTTCGGCTCCCTTCGGTGCGTCATCACAGGACAAGGGTCTGGATTGGGTTTTTTGCCCGTTACTTTCCCCTCTGGGTCCGGAGGTACCACATTGGTATGCTAGTCTGGTGGCTGCCCCATTACTAAGTTTCGTTATCATAGGATATCTTTAAGGTTTCCATGGGCGTGTACTGATGGAAATACATACAACGAGGTGGGCGCCCAGATCCTTCCTCGTGAAGGGTACCCACACCTTAAATGCAACCCCTATTCTTACTCTATGATTGGGAGAGGGTGGAAAAGCATGAAAAGAGAGAGGGATAGTAACATCAACAGTTGGCACCCACACTAACATCAAACTGAGGATCTGTATCATGTACCACAAAAAGATATCAGTTAAGTCTTGATCTTTTCAGGGATCAGGCGCCTATAACCTACACATAGGAATAGAACCTGTATCCTAAACAAACCAAAAAGACAAACTACTAGCCAGTTAACTTGGCTCACCTATCCTAGCCAACTGGGATGCGAAAGGAAGTACATAAGCTAGAGAAGGTAGTAGAAAGGATGAAAGGTGAAATAAGAGAAAGAGTAGAGTAGGAGCACCCAAATGGGGAAAAAGTACTTGGGAAAAATCCAACACTCATGGATGCGCCAACACCCATGGGTGCTGAAAAAGGGTAATTTAATGTAATGCCTAATGTAGTATACAAGTATTTACTACAGAAGATATGATTTTTAAAATGAAAATGTCTTCACAAAACCCACACAAATAATCGTTTTCCACACATTTCAATTTAGTTGAAAAATTGTTAGCCCTTTTATTTTAAAAATTTATGTTTTCCGCACATTTCAATATTAAAACTTTTGTTCTTCATTCATTGAGTATACAAGTACATACTACAAAAGTTATCTTTTTTAAAATGAAAATGTCTTCAGAAAACCGCACATATATGTATGATCGTTTTCCACACATTTTCAATTGAAAAATTGTTAGCTCTCTTATTTTAAAAATCTATGTTTTCTGCACATTTTAACAATTAAACTTTTATTCTTCGTTCATTTAGTATACAAATCTATACTACAAAGTTATCTTTTTTTAAATGAAAATGTCTGCAAAAAAAAGCACATATGATCATTTTCCACACATTTCAATTGAAAAATTGTTAGCTCTCTTATCTTAAAAATCTATGTTTTCCGAACACTGTAATATTACATTCACTTTGTATTCATTTAGATTAAAACATACTAAAACGATACTTCACTTAAAATTGAAATGCCTTCCCAAAACCCGCGCAAATTATCGTTTTCTACACATTTCAGTTTAGGTGAAAAATTGTTAGCTCTCTTATTTTTAAAATCTATGTTTCCGCACATTTTAATAATTAAACTTGTTTTCTTCATTCATTTACTGTAGTATACAATGGAGTTGAGCAGTAGGGTGAACATGGTTAGTGGATAGTATTAGTCAGTGGAGTTGAGCCGTAGACATGGTAGAGGGTGTACATAGTCAGAGTATATTATATCAAAGACGATAAAAAAAAGTTGTAGAAATGATAGACGGTTCTGCAATAAGAACTATACACAAGGGTATACCATTGTAGTGCCTTTGATTTTGTCACTTTTAAGATCATTTGAAACTACAAAGACTACTACACCTCCGTTATTATACCACTGATTTGAACGAAACAAAATGTATTGTGCAACGAAAGAATTGTATTAACTGTAACAAAACATAAAACAATAATAAAAGGAAAATTATTTCTTATAACGTTTTTAAAACCGTGTATTTTTACAGTCTTATAGTGCACCAAGGTTCATCGAATCAAGACATTATGTTATACGTTTTGCGATCACCGTGCATACTGTTGCCATGTTCTACTTTCTGAACGTAACTCTGTAGAATTTGAACTACGTCGATTCGTGCATAATGCCGGGCATCCAATTGCCTGTCGAAAGGCTTCCCGATAGCGTGGACTCATGATATTAAATATGATTGGATTAACGCAAGAGTTCAGGTAAAGCAGACACCTTCCAATCCATGATATTTGTGTCACGGTGCTAGAGGTTAACCAAAGGTTACCGCTAAGTTGCATTGCCGCGTCAAGTATACTAGCTAAAAAAACTGGAAACGAAAGCAGAAAAAACACTATTCCATTAACCACAAGCATTCTGGCAATTTCGTTGCGTGTCTTTATGATATGAGATGAGGCGTTGGTTTGCTCCCCATTCTTTGACATCGTAACTGTACGACGACTTAGTTGTATTATGATCCGGACATAACAGATGATACTGCTGAGCATGGCAACGACAAATGGGATTGGTTGAACGAGGGGATATACATTCGCGTAGAAAATAGCATACTGTGGGGATACACAGAATGTTGCAACAATTGGAAAGTCGTTAAATAATGCATCGTCGCGAGGCCATATGAAGCAGATTGCTAAGACTCTGGAAATTGTTGGAATTACAAATGAAGCAAATAGAGCTGTAATAATCCAAGATGCAAGTGCCAGTTTAACACAACGATGTTTTGAGTTTATTGTTAGATGATACATGGGGTGGCATGTGGCTAGATATCGTTCGATAGACATCAGAGTAACGAAGATCATTGAGCCGAAGAAAAATGTATAACCTGCCCAGAAAAACATGATACATCCCCAAGATGATGTAAAAGGCATCGCGTTGTTCACATGAGAATAAATGGCGTTCCATATACCAAGACCGAGTGTGTTAGCTAGTGCACACATGTCAGCCATTGCGAGGTTGCAGAGATAGAAATTGACAAACGTTCGCATTTTCTGTACGCGAATCACTACAAATATAAAAGCCATATTGCACTAGATTCCGAAAACAGATACCATGGGTATGAGGTAGGACACCAGAAGTTGTTCCACTGGACTGAGGATGAAAAAACTGGCCACTTCTCTGGTATGTAAAACAAAGGTATTGAACTCGTTGCAGGAATCCGGAAAGTCTAAAGTGTCCTCGCTTTTGTTGAATGCAGGGGTACTTGCCATCGTGCGAAGACAGACTTGAACGCCCAGTTCGTCGTATAGTATTTGACAACAGACGTTAAAAAAGTGTTATGTGACTAAGCCAGTGCAAGCTTTTGTTAATTAAGAAATTGACTCGGTCGCTGGCGGCTCACTCGACGACGGTGGACACGAATGGTCATATAATATGAATCCCTGTTAGATTAAATGTAATAATGGATTTTGATTATATAATTCCAGATAATTCATGACCTTCAGTAACTGAACTATTTCATCCTGAAACTGCTGGAGTTGAAAATTTGACTCCATCATCCATTGTATTCTCATTTTTTGAATTTTATCCGTCATCGTCGCATTCGGTCGTTGCTAACGTAACTGCACAATTGAACGTTGAATGTTCATAAACGAGTGCATGTCCGGTTTGTGATCTCAGCTTTATTGGCACGACAATCATGGTTACAGCATTATCAATAAATGTTCTTCTTAGCCCAGTAGCGATAGAGATATCCCGGGTGCTGATTTTTTCAATTACTTTTTGCTTTTTTCTTTGCTTTTTTGACAATGACATAGTCATAAATAGTAAATTCATAATGGAGTCTATTGAGTCTATAATTAAAGTACCTCTTGTTATCACTAAAGATAAAAGAAATCATTTAAATTGGATCGTGCATTATGTGGAATCAGTCACGAGATTCGGCGTAATATAGAGAAGGGAAGGGAAGTTGTACATATTTAATATTATAGAGATGACTCGTTGAGGTTGCTGTCTAAAGGTGGTGTATCGTGTAGGCCTATATGGTGTAGGCCGATGTTATCAAAGATTTAGTTTAAATGGTAATAAAGTTATAATCCCAAATTGAATCACACATTTGGTTGTGTATAACGGTAGCAAATTGGACAAGAGGTGAAAAGTTTTACCCAGTTTTGATCATTATACTCAATACGTCTTAACCAATTTAGATTTCAAATCTTTCAAATGTGATATTACATGTAGCGAATTTACTCCTCCGAAACGAAATCCTGTATCGTTTGACTACGTTTGATTCTATCAGGTTTTCCATTCCACATGTATTCTAGTATTCATTCATTCGTTCACATCTTTCAGATATTCATCTGAGGGATTTGCAAGCATTTTTTTTTTAAATCTTAATATTTTTATAGTAATCCTTTATTCAATAATACATATAATTCTACAATAACATCAATATTTACAAAATGTTTGAATAATGATATTAATTATAATATGTGACAATCGATTAAAAAACACTGAGTTACAATCTTTAGATTATTTGTAGGTCAAATATTATGCATACATATAATTAATAAACATTACGTAGTTAATACAGGGAAATCAGTCTACGAAGATGAAGTTCTTTTTCAAACAGGAATAAAATATTTTGATTGTTGCCATATCTAAACTTGCTTATGCACGTCACAGTTTGCCAACGGTGATGATGTAGTTAATAAATTTTAAATCATTATGGTCATAAATGTAGTTGTGATAAACACAACACCAAAAAGTAAGTCCCCCTCTCAAAATGTCGTCATAACATCGTAAGGTAAAACATTTTACAAATACAACTTAGTTAGAAATAATCCTATGACTGTTTCCTAAGTGTTGTTGAATGAGCTCAAATGGAAGATAAAAACTGCCCTTCTCAAAAGTCACATATGGCGTATAAAATAAAGTCACGTTCAATTGTATCGAACGCCTTTTTAAAATCAATGCACATCGTGATAGCCAGGTATATTTCGATTATCTACATATCTTCGTAAATCTTCAATAAGATGGAAATTACCTTGGATATTTCCACCCTTTACAAATCCATTTTGGTCGCAGACAACCAACATGTTTTGTACACGTGCGGCGAGAGCTTTAGTGGCTATATTTTGAAATCGATTCTCAGCAAGGAAATGGGCGATAATTATCGAGTGAGACGCGTGGTAGTGATTTACCTTTATTTATTAAACATATAATACCACGGTTTTGACAGGTAGTGAATGAGCCATAATTAAATGCATCGTTTAACGTATCAATAATTAATTGACTTTCTTTTTGGCCCGAATTTACAGTATAAATCAGCCGTTAGACCGTCATAGCCAGGACTTTTATTGTTTGCCATTGCGCTAAGTGCTTTATAACATTCATCATTCACTCTTCCGTTCATGGTCAGAATAGAAATTTAAAAAAAAAATTGACATAGAAATATCAAAAATAACGGAATTCTCCACCAGATTGTATGACGTGGGGGCAGGCGCGGATACAGGGAGTGGGGCGACGGGCTCGCCCCCCCCCCCCAAAAAAAAGGGGGAAAGGAAAAGGAAAAGTAGCCCCCCCCCCCCCTCCCAAAGAAAAAAAACCAAACGAAAAAAGGGGAAAGATAAAGAAAAAGAAAAAAGGAGAAAAAGAAAAGCAAAGGGGATATAAAAAGGCGGGCGGGGAGGCATGCGAGGGACATAAGAACGTTTGGAGTTTAAATTGGACGTCGGCGGGATATATACGCGTACGTTCAAGAGAAATGTGATATTTTGGAGGTAACTAGTATAACTATAGCTTTTAAAGATTCGATATGCTTTTTCAGTGATATATCAGTATGCACAACTTCTTTCTCGCATATATAAAAATCCCATATTGATTGGAAATAAACTGAAGGCTTTTTAATAAAATATCGGTCAAAAGTACATACCAAATCTAATTTAGGTATTGGTGTTTTATTTTGCTTAGTTTTAGCTAATTAGCGCACGATTTTTAATTTACCAACATTGATATTCTTATAGAGGAGATAATACCCCACATGACTATACCAATCGCATGCTCCAACTCGATGGGTATCTCTTCATGTAGTCATTTTCGATACTTGTCGCGGGGATGGCTGTATGTAGGGGAATATGGAGCAACTGGTCCTATGGGGCAAGTGGTCCGAAATGAAGGATTTTGTAATTGTATGGGCATACTGCTTTCTTTTGAACAGTACGACTTTTGTTGAAACTTGACCTAATTATCCTTACCTTCTACAATCCAAAACATTTGGAACTTTAGGGTATTTACACATGTGATATTCTCTAGATCTTTGAAGCCACCTCCTTGAGTGACAGATTGAAAATTCACAGATAGTATGGGCGATATATGAAGATTGGTTTAGATCATGTTTAATGTACTTTATATGATTGATAGATATGTAACAGTAAATATATACATGCAGTACAGTCGTCTTAAGATGCTAGATGCATATTGCATTTGATGGGTGCTATATTGTAGTGTGCTTAGGGACTTTCCGAAATATGATTAAAACCATAGGTTGTGGTTGAAATGACCATAAAATGGCGGATATTGCTAACTAGGGACATGGTTTGCATTTTCGATCAATATTATCATTTAAAGAATGCTAAAATCATTATCACGGATATTCATTTGGTAGAGTTATTAGTTTATGAATTTGCAAATAACAAAGTACACCATTTCTTATTTTATCTAAAGAACCTCGTCTACTTGTAGGACCCGAACGCCGTAATATTTGCGAATTCAAAGATACTCGCTGGCTACAGAAATCTGTGTAATGGCTAAAACAAAAATGCAGTTTTGCCTTTTTTCTGAGATGTATTGGAGTTATTTATTATTGTGACAAATGGTGGTATGTTTTGAAACATTTTGGCGTAAAATGTATTACGTCACAGGCGTGTTTGAATAATGTTTCATCTCGACAAAGTGCCAACTCATTTGTTGGGGCAAGTGGTCCGAAGGGGTATGGGGCAACTGGTCCGCCTGCAAAAAATTAAAATTTATTTTGAAAATTAGTTGCTAGTGTCAATAAAACATGACTCGGTATTGAAATGTGAATAGAATATGAAATAATTCACATTCTTTCTAGTTCTTAGACATTTTGGGGCATTTTTGGTCTAATACCACTATTTCTGCTATTGAAGGATTACAATATGACATGAAATTACTTTAGAATGGTTTAAAACCTCGGTATTATGAACTACATCTTTATTATATTTTGAATGGTGTCTGTAAAGGTATTTGCAATGACGAAATATCATGTTTTATGTATTTTATCCACTGCTTTTTGTGTGTAGTAACCGTTGGGTCATCATTGTCGTATTGACTAACTTCCCCTGTAAAATGAAAAGCTGGCTAAATATCAAGATGGTTTATTATAAAGTACTAAATGATGATTATATGAAATAAATACAATCATTAAATAAAGGGGTATATAGACAAATGTATGGGGCATCTGAATATCACAACCATGTAACCATTTATAGGTTCATACCGTTTTAGCTAATAAATGTGCAGTCGAAATTTTCGCTTGCTTTGTACACCATTAGTATACTGCTATTTACATGTTAACCACGAAAACTGTATAAAACATGGGTTTTATGAGACATGTATCCTTTTTACATGTTAAATAATATGGAAACGTTGTCATTCACTGATTTCTGTGTATTCTAACCGTTGGAACATATAGGACCAGTTGCCACAATGATGGGGTAACTGGTCCATGCCAAGTAAAGTTTTCAGTAAGTGGTGATTGGCCTTTTCTTTAGATATTTTTTAACATTGATTATATGTTATACGTAAACAGTTACATGGGTGCAATTCAATAAATATTTACACGAGCTTTAATAGATTATATCATAAAATATGCTTAACCGGACCAGTTGCCCCATCTTCCCCTATGCCTTTTTTCGAGTGTATTCTTCATAGTGAGTTCATTTGTCTTCTAATGTTTTTGATACGCAATTAATGTACTTTTTATATAATCACAGCTGGTCCGTAAATGTTATGATATACAGGTGAGTCAAAATAGTCAGGTCCCGATTTCACTGATTTTTTAAACCAGTTAAAATGCAAAAATGAATATATTAAATGACTTGCCTAGCAAAATTCAATCTAAAAGATTGACTTTTCAATCTTTCATAGATTGCCGTGAGGGAACAAACTTTTAAGTTTGACATTCAATCTTTTTTTGGATTGGAAGGTTTCAATCTGGAAAATATTGAAGGTATCAATTAGATTGATATGGTCAATCTAATTTGGACTGAAAACATTTCCAATCCAGAATTTAGATTGAACTATTCAATTTATTGGATTGAAAGTTTCAATCGTTTTTCGATTGAAAAGTTTTCAATCTGTAGTAAAAGATTGATATTTTCAAGCCTACATATTGATATTTTCGTACACACGAATATATAACTGGCAATTGGAAGAACAATCATTGGGCTTTTTATTGACATTCTCCCAAAAAATTGTTCATGTGTACAGTTTTTTTGTGAATAATTGTTCTCACTTGCCATTTAATTATGAAATAGTTTATGTTGCAGATAGAATCATTTATTGAAATGTATAAATATACAATCCAAAGTGTTTCGAAACCATAATGACCTACCTAACTGCGCATGTGTTGAATTCAATCTTTTTCTAGATTGACACTTTAGTCGAGATTGACGGTACAAACACAGGTGTAGAGTGCAGTAATATGTATCAATCTTTTTCCAGATTGACTCAAAGCTACTCATTGTCACGAGTTTTTATCATGTTTTCAATCTAAATCCAATCTAATAGGTTGAGAAAAAAGTCAATCTGTACAAGATGGACATTTTCAATTTTTGATTTAAGAGAGTGACTTACCAGGGCCCTTGGAAGTATATTTTTGATGGGGGTGCTGTAAATTTGTAAGTCATCACCACTTCGGCGTGGGGTCCGGGCGAAGCCCTTGGCGGAGGTTCAGGGGGAAGAGCAATGGCGCATTCAGGACTGTTCTGATGGGGGGGGGGGGGGGCAAAAAAACACCTGAAGCCATCTTGTTGATCTTTAATATTGAAACGTTGAACCTAATAAAGGCGAAGCGCGCACAAATTGTGATTTTAACACTTAAAATGTACAGTATGACGTTTTTAACGTCCCCCGCATAATATTAGTAATTGGTGTGGTTTGAGGGCCATTAAAATATTATAACCTATCATGTTCGCGGAGTGCGTAACATTTTTGAGTTTATGAACTAAAATGGTCATGAAAAACTGTCCTGAAGGCATCTTAAAAAATGAAATATTGAAATCAATACGCGCGCTTTGCGCGCGCAAAAAATTGCATTTCTAACACAAATGGTCCAGTATGATAATGTCTCCCACATAATATTTATATTTTTTGGTGTGGTTTGAGGGTCATTATAATGTTATAAATCCTGTATTCGCGTGAAGCGCACACAATTTTTGAGTTTTTGAACTAAAATTAGGCATGGAAAACTGTCCTGAAATCAGATTGTTGAGCTCAAATAATGAAATATTGAAATTAATACGCGCGAAGCGCGCAAAAATTGGCATTGCTAACACTTAAATGGTCCAGTATGATGTTTTTAACGTCCCCCACATAATATCGAGAATATTTGGTATGGTTTGAGGGCCATTATAATGTTAAAACCTGTAGAAAATATGCGCGTGGAGCGCTCAAAATTTTTGAGTTTTAACTAAATGGTCATGGAAAACTGTCCTGAAGACACCTTGTTAAGCTTAAATAATAAATATTCAAAATAATACGCGCGGATCGAGAGGAAAAAATTGCATTTTTAACACTAATGCATTTTTAACCCCCCACATAATAATTATAATTTTTGGTGTTGTTTTGTATTAAAACTTTGGTCCAGTATGATGTTTTTTTAACGTCACCCACATATTTCGAATATTTGGTTGGTCTGAGGGCCAATATAATGTTAAAGCCTGCAGAAAATATTTGCACGTAGCGCGAAAAATTTGGACTTTTTGAACTAAATTGGTCATGGAAAACTGTCCTGAAGCCATCTTGTCAAGCTTGAATAATGAAACATTGAAACTAATGTTCGCCAAAATTGACATTTCTAACACTTAAATTGGTCCAGTATGTCGTTTTTAACGTCACCAACATAATATTTAGACTATTTTGCATGGTTCCAGGGCCATTATAATGTTAAATGATGTAGAAAATATGCACGCGGAGCGCGCAAAATTTTTGAACTAAAATGGTCATCATGGTCATGGAAAACTGTCCTGCAATGCCATATTGTTAAGTTGAATATGAAACATTCAAACTAATGCGCGCGATGTATGCAAAAATTGATATTTCTAACACTATTATTGGTCCAGTATGACGTTTTTAACGTCTCCACATATTATTTGGAATATTTGGTGTGTTTTGAGACCCATCATAATGTTGAAATCTGTTGAAAAAGTGAGCGCGAATCGAGCAAAAAAACACCCCAGTTTTTGTACTAAAATGGTCCAGAAAAAATGTCCTGAAGCCCTCTTGTTAAGATTCAATAATGAAACATTGAAACTAATACGTGCAATGCGCGCACAAATTGGCATTTTTAACACTAAAAAGGTCTAGTATACGTTTTTAACGTCCCTCACATTACAATTATGGGGACATGACCCCGTAACCCCCCCCCCCCCCCATTTGCGCCGCATATGTCCCTACCCTTCCTCCTCCCCCTACCTCCTTCTCTTCCTCCTTCTTCTCCTCTTCCTCCTTCTTCTCCTCTTCCTCCTCTATCTCCTTCTCCTCTTCCTCCTTCTCCTCTCCCTCTTTTTTTTAAACTCTTTTTTCAATGAGGGGGAGGGGAGGGGGCGGCATGGCCTGCTGGCGCCCCCCTGGATACGCCACTGGTTTGGACCACCCCCCCCCCCCCCCCCATACACACCGTCTCACTGTCAGAGGTGAGAAATACATGACTTTGGTCATATTGAATTGTTATGTGTGTATGTAATACCAAAATCTTAAAATCTTAGGGAGTGCTGCGCACCCCTTAACTTATTATTGGACTGACAATGTATATTTTTTCAAAAATCTTAAAATCTTAGGCACCCCCTCTAAAAGACCATGGGGGTGCTGCAGCACCTCAGCACCCCCCCCCCCCCCTTCCCAGGGGCTTGTGACTTACCTGCTCGACTAGTTTAACGTTAGTCCAGCCTGTGACTGACTAGTTTAAGTTTTCAGTGAGCGATGCCGATATCGTTGCAGGATGGTTTCTATTTCGATGTTTCAATGATTTCGTCAATCAATATAGCGTTTCCCTCCGACAACCATCTTTTCTAACTTTCATTTCATTCAGCCAGCATGCTTATATAGGCTTTTTAAGCCTGGCCCGAGCATTTTGCTTGAGCTTGGTCCTTTCAGGACCCAAGCATGTGTCCGTAACGGACCGACCGTGTAAACAAACACACAAACAAACAAACAAACAAACAAACAAACACTCCCCAATGCTTGCGCCGCCTATTATAAGAAGGAACTTCCAAAAACTCTGAAAAGCCTTTACAATTTTTTTGAAAGCAAATAAACAGGAGGACTCATCTCATTGCAAAGGGGGTCTAGCGCCCTCTCTTTTTGGTTTGTTAACACTTTCGGCAACAAGAAACTTCTAAACCGGGGGAGTAAATCGTAACTGGGGTCTGATCTAAGTCAACTCTTTTCTTTCAGTAAACCAAATATAACTGAATAATTACTTACAATGTTAACAAAATAATCATCTATCATAAAATCCAAATGATAAGGGAGTAGTTTATCACTTAATTAATCAGTAATCATTATTTGTATCACAATTATTTGTTTGTTGATTTGTTTGTCTATTTGTTTGTTTATCTTTGGTTTAATTGTTTGTTTTGTTGGTTATCAATACGAGAGCTATTGAACAGAAAGCAGAGCAATCACCAGTGGCAAAACCGAGTACTGGTACGCAACGTAAACAATTTGAGTCAGGCGGGATCTACTAAAGTGCTCAACAAAAGCAAGTTGTACACTTTGTTTAGGTCATTTAAAGTAACTTTCAATTATTTTGTTACCCAACAGGCTAGATAGACATTTGAATGAATCTTTTCGGCAGATTTTGATACCAAACATAACACCTAACAGCAAAGATAAACCATAATTAGCACCACTTTTCAAAAGTCACATTTTCACTACACAACGCGGAAGAAAACACCAATTGTTAACAAGCTCATACGCCGTATCAGTCCCGTGTTGATCGCTGCGCATTTCCCTTCAATGGGCGGGCTAATACAAATTCAAAGTGTCATGCATTGGTGATGGATAAAACTGAATGTTAAGGGATTTTTATGGAATGGAGAAACGGCTGCACTGTGTGTGATCGATTGCCCGCCGGTCAATCCTTTTTATAACATTGTCACACACGGAGTGAACCTCACACACCCCCACACACCCATTTTCCTCCCGCGTAGTGTATTGAAAATGTGACTTTTGAAAAGTGACTAATTTTCTTGAAATGGAGAAAATCATGGTTTATCTTTGTTGCTATGTGTTATGTTTGGTATCAAAATATGCCTGAAAGATTCATCCAAATGTCTTTCTAGTCTGTTTGGTAAACACATAAACAAAAGCTACTTTAAATGACCTAAACAAAGTGTACGACTTTCTTTTGTTGAGCACTTTATATGGTTTGTGCTGGACTAACCGTACGTTAGTCAAGCTAGCTTGAACTAACCTTACGTTAGTCAGAATGGACACCATCTGGACTAACTTAAAGCTAGTCGAGCGACTAGCCTAAACTTGTCCAGCTTAGGACGGACTAACATCAAGCTAGTCGAGCTTAAAGCTAGTCCAGCGTAGTTCAGTGTATGTTCACCTACATTAATAATCTTATTGATGATCACTCTTATTTTGTATAACATCAAGACACGATACGATAATGTCCAGTACAAGGAGAGCAGATCTCACGGGGTCAATTTCCGAACACAAATTTGGTACACATCCAAAATCTGTAAATGTTATATATTTTGAAAGGTCAGCTTCAGGTGTTCGCAAGATATATGTGCAAACACAAAAAGGTTATTGACACTTTCGACCCAACACTTGCATCAAATGTGCATTATTTTCATGTCACCTTGATGCTTTGAATATTTCGTTGTAAACAGAAAAAAATAGACAGCGAACACTGCACATTTTTTCCGAATATAGGGCTGACTACATTCTGAATAATTTATGAAAATTTGAACAGAAATTAGGATAACAACAATAAATTCAATGTTTTTGGCTTAATAAATGAAATTGCCTTCTTTTAAAAAGAAAATATGGAAATGTTTCTTTATTATTCTAATGACATATGTATAAAATATATTCTATTATTTTATCATATTAATGTATAGTAAACGACACTTGCAGTTTTATCTCATAATTTGAATATGAGTAAAAATTCAGTAACTTAGTTGTATTTTGGAGTGCAATAGTTAAGAACTCTGGAAGAGCGAGGTTGCGCACATTTTTGAAACATTTTTTTCTTTTTCTTCCTTTTGAATTCAAATGCAAATGAAGTTCTCTACAAAACATCTAGACGGGATTTGAACTGAGAGATTGGTTTGCTCCAGATTTTTACATTAGATAGACATAATTTGGCATTCCAGTAGCCACATTTGGCTACTTCTATTTTTGACATTTGAAGTTTTTAAATTTACAAATCGAACAAGTTTTAAAACAAATTTTAAACTTTTAGCTTATTGTTCCACCCAACATATTATGATCCAAGGGATGATACAGATCATCTTTTTCTCTGTTATTTAATTGAAGCTATTTGTAGACAAAAGCATTGACAGCAGTAGTTAGAAGTGTCTCAAACTTTTAAGGGGATAGAATCATGATGATGAAACTAGTGTTGCGAAAAGGTTGTCGAAGATGCCCTATACTTGACTGTACATGCGGACTTATATTCCGGCAAAAGTCTGCTACACCTGTTTCTCTTAAAAGGGACATCTTTTTCAGTAATACGCTGTCCTGTTAACTTAAAAATGTAAAGAATTCCAAAACCAGAATACAAAATACCACACACGTCCACGATAATACTTTAATATAAGTTCCATTGTTTATGTTGTCTCGCCGTTTTCCATCGTATCCAATCCGTTAAATCAGTCGTCTTTTCATTCAACCAACGTTATTCTCAAGGGTAGCCGACCATACTTCCGTAATTACTCTGAAAACGAAAACAAATACATGTTTTAGGTCTATTGACGTTATCAATAAAGGTTGATATCAGATTGAGTAGGTGTAAATCCAGTTAAATAATTATTAATGGTCAAGTTAACTGCACCAGTTCCTCTGCCAATGTGTGACTCTGTTGGTTATACCGAATAGGTGCCGTACAGTCCAAGTTCACATGTAGGTCCTTAGCGTACCTATTTAAGTTCAAGCAAACAAGTATCTATGTGTTGGGTATTAGAAAATGGCGGTTTATCTAGCTATTGGCAAGGCGAATACAAAGATCGATGTGAAGAGACCTTTATCTAACTATGTCACATAATATAAACTGTTGATATGATAGAGGAGATTAATCCGTCTTCATCACTTACGCCGCAGGTCGTACAAAGAAAGGGGAAAATACAGAATAGTTTAGTCAAATATAATATACCGTCACGCGTATTACATAGTGACGAATGTTGCATACAGCACAAAACTATCCTTGTTGAAGACATCAATACGGATGTTGTGTCGGTGGCCAATATTCGTACCTTCGAACTGTCAATATATTAGTATATGCTAAAACTTCTTTTGCATCAGCAATTTTTGAATTCATAAAAGAATTAAATTAAGATTAGAAACTACATTTGAAATACCCACCTTAAGAAACTCTTATAAACTTCAATGACAGAGGGCTTAGCATTCGCAACGTAATTCAAAATTGGTCACATTTTTGTTGAGCTTACAAATTATTCCTGAGCTTCCAAACTTGAAGCATTTGATATTCTAATACTTTTTCACTTAATTTCTTACAAATAGTAAACAAATCAACACCCGCCGCTAGATTATATGACCGATGGTTACAGTGTGCGAATCAAGCAATTAGGTGTTACGTTTTAATTTGATATCAGACGAAGGCGGCACTGGATTTAAAAAGTGGCAAGACCCATGGTATCGGAAGAATATTTTTAACACGCACCGACAACAATGGTTTAAACTATCTCATTCTGCGTTGAAACAAACAACCATTTTCCTTCTATGGCAGTTTTATTTCATAGGTCATATTTCTGAGAGAAAACATGTATTTAATATAAAAATGCCAATTTTTGACTAATAAAACAATTTATTTGTAACAAAAAACTAAAGGAACAAAAACACAGAAGAACCCGTGGTCGAACTCACGCGAAATAAGATTTGGTAAGCCGATGAAAAAAACACTGTCCACGCAAACACACAGATAATTTGTCGGCGTTATAATAAACATGTACGTATAAAAACAAATAAAAACACAAAAAAACTATATCATTGAGGCCAGAATATCGTGAAATATGTTTTATTGGACTTGTCCATCTCCTTTCTATCATTTTCCTTTCAATCAATGTAAATAACAATTAATGTCGAGTTGCACAAAGAACTAAATTAAAACGGTATTTGTGGCGGAATTTCCCTGGAGAAACATGCGCTTTATTGTTGTTCACCTCCCATGTTATTCTCACGCCAAACGGATTCCCAAATGACTCCAAAATATAACAACTTGAATTTTATTTTAGCCAGAAGTTACTGACATTCTTAAAAAACACAGCACAATTGACTGTTATGCTCCCATACCTGCTGCATTGAAGAGAAATCGGGTGAGATGCCATAACCCGGAAGTGGAGTTGCGAACATCAAGCCACGGGCGGACGCAGGATTTTCGGTAACGATTGGTACAGTAGCCTTGAGGCGGGTTAATCTTACATAGTACACTATTGTGACTACCAATATAAACGCCAATCCAGCAACAGCTGCTCCAAGAGCTATGCCAATCGTACCAGCTTGAGACAATTGCGCATCGGAATCGGTGTTACCTGAACAAAAATTTAAAATAATGAAATGTAATCAATTATAAAAGGTACAAAATGGAGGTCCAACCCAAAATCGCTTCTCAGTTACCACCTTGTCAGACCTAATCTAGGTTTTAAATTCAATTTGTTAGTACAAGTGTTCTGCCCTGTTAACATCTGGATCGTCTTGTCATTGATAACGTCACTCTCGTGATCCATCCAGCCCTTGCCAAGTGTGTACATTGCTTCGGCCTCTGGTATTTGTCGGGACCTTTATAACCATTTCGGATGTCAGTATACAGATTTGATTAGTTCCGAAGACTATTTGAGGCTCAAAGCGTCATTTGTTGGCAATTTGGGAATTCGGTTTGATTATCCAACAAAAAAGAAAAAAAGAAAAAGAAAAAAGACACTATAGTCAAAAAGTTTATACTATATTTATATGTGGTCAACGCATGAGACCACAATAAATTACAATCACGACTTTTGAAATCTTTAAAATCCAAGATGGTCACCAAACTTTGACGGACTTATTATTCAAAATATGTAAAAAATTAGTATATTGCACTAAATAAAACTAATATGCTTTGAGAAACTTTGTATAATCTATCGTAAATACAATTTTGCTGATGTATGTAGGTTTAATGATATTCGAACCAAAATACAAGAAGGCCTCGAATTTATCCTGCAAACCACCGTTATTTTTGGAAACATTTTTCATCTGTTTATTGAAATCCTGAGAATGGTCGCGACAAATCAAAAAATGAGTACAAAGTATACAGATAAAACAGTCTTGTAAGAAATAGATAGAACTATCTCTTCGGCCGTAAACAAAAGTCCTCATCGTTTTATAGGGAAAGCATCTTCTTAATTTGCCTACGCACAACAACGCTATTCGATGGGGTCGACCTATTCGATCTGACACTGATCATTACATACCACCATATAATAGATCCATGCAATCAATAACCTGCATATTGTTACACCGAGGCTTTGTGTAATATAACCAAATGCTTAAATAAATAATGGACTTTGTTTTTGTTTTTGACACATAGCCCTGCTAGCATTTGTTCAATCTTTTACGTGTCATATCTCAAATTGCAGCAAATTATTAGCTTACATTTTCACTGATAAACATTCTTACGTTACGTTTTAACATATTTATTACCGTGTAAGTTACCTAATAGAGGAAATTATTCATAGAGTCATGATTACCTGAACTTGTTTGATTGGATCGTTCCTGACATGTTTCTCCAGTGAATGTAGGATCACATCTAAACACGAGAAACAAAATAAACTTTAGATGATTTATGTAAAATAATCTGGTTATATGTATGTATTAATTCGCTGGAATGCAAGAAGACATCGGTGGGTCACGGAAGTTAGTCTCCTCCACAGTCTTTTTGCTCGGGTGTGTATATGTTGACTTAGACGGAAGAGGAAGAAAGGATGGGACGGCTATGACAGAGTTATATCTAGCAAACCCAATAAATAAATCTTGGAACAATTTGCGATGAAGCTAACCAAATACTCCCACGTACGCTTAATCAATGGTGATTAATGTTCTTATTTTTGTTCTTATTTTTGTAGGATTGTAGATATATAAATATGCGCCTTGTATTTAATGTGACCAAAAAACTTGTATGTTTTTGCAAGTTTTAATGTATAATAGTTTATTGACCCCCACAAAAAAATCACCCCCAAAAAACCAAACAATAAAACAAAAAACACCCTGTGTATGTAATTGTAATGTAATTTAATAAAAACAACGTAAGATGATAATCAAGTATCAAATACACTCACATGCATGACAAAGAAAAGTCAGATTGTACTTTGCAGACACCGCCGTTATCGCAGTAACCGACTGGACAGTTTTCTATTCAATTGATAAAGAATTATAGTTAGTTTTAATCGGTGGCGGCATAGATGTAATGTTTATACCTGAAAACAGTAGACGGCATTGCCGTTGTAGCAGGACTCATACTCCACCGGAATCTAAGTCCGCATGCACCGTAACATAAAGGGCACTAATCTCCGACATCTCTACACAAAACACTGGTTATACAGTAATACAGTTGGCATTTGATCACTACTTATACAGTTAAGTGTTAACTCTTGCATCGGTAATTTAATCTAAGTTTTGTCCTTTATGTAAACAATAATTTATAGCATATGTTTTATTTGACTCATTCAAACTCGTCAGGGTTTCATTATTTTGTTATAATAATATTCATTTGTATTTCAATCCAGACTTACCAAGGGGTGGCCGAAGTAAAACATCTGTGTTACCAAGAAAACCAGTCAAACCAGTTTTAAACTCAAACCATTGACCAACATCTTCTACAGTCAAAGAGGACGAGTCTGCTACAGTAACATCGTACTCAACGGCACAGTAGGCACCAACAGGGAAAACTCTCGTCACCTTCGCTGCCTTAAAGCCCTTCAACTCGCTAAAAATGTCGGTAATCTAATAATATAGAATCGAACAATATGAAATTAAGATAGTATACATATTATTTAATTTTGGCTATAGACATGTATCATAACTGACGCATTTGATGTGTTGTACTTCTATACGACATGTAATAACCTTCTCCGTCTGGAAGGCATCAAATCGAGCCGTGGCTCGGGCGAAGATTGTATTTTTCAGTTCACCCATATCTGAAATTTAATCCCTCATGGACCATGTTCAATACCTCCTCATGGACCATGTTCCAGCCAAGAATAATTATAATGTCATGGACAGGACCTACTTTTAGGTGTTTAGGCTTTTAAGTTATGTACGTGTTCGAGAAGGCTCTTATACGGGCCTGTCTTTTCATGTCTAGGCTGGAGGAACAATATTTGCTTTAAAGTTTTAAATTATTAAAAAATATATATTAAAAGAACATTGGAGTGTTTGTTACTTAATTTTATAAAATCTTGAAAAGTGCCACTTTTTCTCAAAAACATCATTTTTGGGAAACGTTGCTATTTTGAGAAGAAAAAAAACATGGTACTGAAAAGGGGAATGTTACTATATGTTGCCAAAGAGGTGTCCTTTTCATTTGTGTTCAATTTATGGAAACAAATGTGAAAGAATAAGTAACTTACCAGGTAACTAAATACCTCATAACTCCAAAAGTATAGCTCTTACATAGAATATTAAACTGTAAAGTTGAAAACATTTTTTTTTCTTCATTTTGAGACATTACACGAAAAAAATCGGTAAACAAATGAACAAACTACAATCAAAAGTATGCAACAGTGCAGTTTGCGTTTTAACATTTTGTTCTTCTACACCCAACGGGTAAATGGATGGGCTATTGATCAATTGTAGCCTCCCAAATCTTCATTTTATTATAGACCTGTGAGTTGTCGATACCAGTTAGTCAATAATAAAAAAAATCTGCTTATTGTTATGCCGTAGCTGCGTGTAGAAGAGCAAAATGTGAAAATGCAAACTTTACTTTGTTCTATTATTTTCAGTGTAGCATTTTAATTGTTACCCGATCTTCACGTGTAATATTTCAAATAGAAGAGAAAAAATGTATTTACAACTTTATCATTTCAAATATTTTGTAGAAGTTATAATTTCTAAGTTAAGAATGTATTCATTACCTGGTATGTTCATTTTTTTTGTTCACTGTATATATTTTGTGGATGTTGTTTTCTTGCCTCCGATAAAGCATTTGTTGGGATTAAAACTTCAAGCCCTATCCTTTTTATTGCAGACCTACAGGCATTTTTATATAAGTAATTTGCTTCATCTTTACATTAAATAGATTTAGTCCAGGTATCACTTGGAAAAGTTCTTTGTCTCATGTAGTTTTTCTAGACCAGAATTTTATGAGGAATACGAATATCTTGAGCCAAATCCTGAACGAAGCCCCCTAACGTGGGGGGTGTCATTTAGGGGGTCCCAAAAAATCAACAAAAAAACGTATGTTACACTTAAACTGTATGATCAAAGTATACTTTTAACAATGGGATGTATGTGTTAGACCACTAGAAATTTATATCTCGTATTTTTGGTTTGTTAACATACTTAAAACCAAAATGGCCGCCAAATTAAGTGCCCAAAATGGTCAAAAGTGGTCAAAATTCCATAAAATAGCATAATATCAACCGAAATGTATGATGAAAATATACTTTCATTGATGGGATGTATGTATTAGATCACTAGTAAATCATATCTAGTTGGGTTTTTTGCCTTGTTTAACATACTAAAAAATCCAAAATGGCCCGCTAAATGGATCCAAAATGACTGAACAAATTGTCGGAATTCCATAAAATGGGATAATATCAACCAAAATATATGATGAAAGTATAGTTTTAACATTGGGATGTATGTATTAGACCACTAGTAGCTCACATCCAGTATATTTGCATTGTGATTACATACTTTAAATCCAAGATGGCCACCAAAATGGCCGCTGTAAATGTAAAAAATAGTCTACATGAGTGTATGATAATCCAAAAATCGATATTATAAGAGTGTATATTGCATCACATTCACTAAATAGTGTGTCCTAAGCAGTTAAGCTATTGCTTTTAGATATAAGGCCCACCTCTGTGGCAATTTTGATTCTGTATCACTTTCCAAAATGGCTGCCAGAATGAAAAAGTTGATGTTAAATGACCTTAAACAATTGTTTGGTATTGTAAATGACCATATAATATGGTAGGGGAGTAAATGTTTGGGTCTTAGTGATCAGCCTTGAACCAAGGGTCGCAGTAATATAGCTATTAGGATGAAACTCTGGACAAATAAAGACAGAGAAAGGGTGTGACGTCCGGGGGAATCGAACCACTTATAGCTTACGATCGCGATTTAGTGTTTTTAATTTGGAATAAACTTTAATAATGCGTCCCAGCTTGCAGCATATCCTAGGGATTCTTCAAATCACAAATTATATTTATAGAAAATTGAAAAAACTGGATAACACTATTTGTTAAATAAGTATTATGTTCCAAGATACATACAGCAGGTTCAACTTTGTTGGCGAAAGCTTTGAAGCTGTCACTGTCAGTGTTCAGTAAGTCCAGATCAAACGTGCCGGTATTTTCATTCTCCACATAGAATATACCACCAAGTGTTTTATTAGGCTGTAGGTGAACTGTTGTATGGAAGAACAAACACAAGGAGAAAGTTCTTGTTACGCAACCTTAATCATGCAATTGTCCCATTAATTACGCAAACCTCTTCTTTGAGACGATGATAATCAGTTTTAAAACATTTCTAAAATTATTTGTCAAAGGGATACATGTTTTCTTTATATTGAAATAATAAACGTCAAGGATAGCAATGTTAATAATGATTATAATTATAAGTATATATAAAGCGCATTAAACAAGTGGCACCTGTGCGCTGTTCAACTCTAAAAACAAAGCAAAAGACCAATATTAAAAACTAAATAAAATATACTAAAAGGGAAAAAGTAATTATCAAAATGCACAATAACACAATAAAGTTAAAACCCAACTGCAAGCAGATTGCAAGAGACGAAAAAGGCAACGCCATCGCAAAAGAACGGGCAAATGTTGAGTGTGGAAGGAGATATTGTGAATGATAATGTAGCTGTGATAACGCATTCCACTTGAATACTATATAGACTCTTCTAATTTCATATTCTATGAAATTTTATTATTAAATATACAGACTCTTTGTATGTCCTGACCTACCTATTCCTCAGAGGGTATATACATTTTAAAACGAGTCAGTGTTGTTATTTCAAATGGAATAGCCAATTGTATAATGTTACAGCATTTAACAACACTGTAACAAACCGGAAGGAATAATATGTATAAATTTACCGATGTTGCCTGTTAGAGCTAGCAGCGAATTTCCCAGATATCCTGTTGGGCTAATGCTAGACGCAACTAGTAGATCGATGTCAGACTCGTCCACAGGGGACGATGATTCTACAGTGACATCAAAAACAGCCCCTATACCAGAATCAGTAGGGAACAATCTTCGTAAAGAAACATCATGAAAGCCGTCGAGACCAGATACTGCTAAATCGATCTGTGAAACAGATATACAAAGATATCCAGTCAAAACACTGACATTTATTTGACCGTTTCTCATGGAAAATCCATATAATAAATGAAGATCATATCTCTTTGCTACGAAACTGTAAATCCGATCCCACTGTTGCATTTATAGCTCGATTTTAAAACACAGAATCAATACAAATTAAGTGTTCCAAAGTGTAACATCCCAGATCCTAAAAGATTAAGAACCCAATTTTACCTTATGTTGTGTTTTACATGTACATGTATATCGATGATATATGTTTGGTCTTTAGATATAAAATATAGAAATATATAAACATTATGTGTCGTATCACACGCTGTTAAACATACTTCCGTCTCTAGAATATTAGCCCAAAACATGAAATCTTCACTTGTAGTATCATAGAGGCTGTCGGTGAAGATGATTGGTTGATCGTTGAATCCATCTGCATATATCCGACTAGTAATAACCTTCGTTTCACCTGTTATGTTGTTAAATAGATGATAATATTTATATTAATACAATGTTAACTATAAGCAACTCAGTGTTTAACCCCTGAATAATGAATTTTATAACAGAAGTGTGCTATTAAGTTTGACTTTGGTTGAAGTGGCAGGCAGGCGAGTATTATTATTATGATTTACTTTATAAAATATTCCGTTTATTAGACACACATCCGAGAAAGTTGAAACAAATTCCTTTTTCTACTTGATGTATTTGAGCTGTACTGTACACTGTGCGCTTGCGCTATTGTAAGTATTTAGGAACATATTGTGTATTGGGTATCTCACTTACATATAATTAACCTTAAGATTTAGGACAACCTAGTCTGGACCCTTTGTGTTATGTTATAACAATGCCGGAGTAGACCTTGACATAGCAGGTATGAATGGGAGCTACATGTAACCTTAGCTATACTTGGCCTAGCGTTACATTTTGCCGTGTGCATTTATTTGATTTGTTTTACACTTAAAGGGGCAATTAGAGATCCTTCATGGATGGAGCCTTCAATTTTGTCAGAAGTTGGGTTTTTTACGTAATGCTTACATACATATGTGCTAACTACTACGTAAAATAAGGGAGCTAAATTTACAGGGGTTTTTTGTGAAATCGTGGATTTGGTAGGGTTTTGAATTTCTATGTAGAATACATTGAAATTAGCCAAATTCATTTAAAAGACCACAGATGGCTTCTAAATTATTTGTTTCATGTGTTTTCAAAATAACCTTGAAGACAACCCATGGCTTGTTGCGTGATGAGTTATCTAAACCTCTCTGGTTCAATTGGTGGTGACTTTTAATCAAAATAAAAAAGGTAAAAGCACAATATACCTTGATTTTCATTTTTACTGATTTTTTTTTTAAAAAGAAATCTTACATGAGAGGGTTTTTATACGTATATCAATATCTAAACAAGGTAAAATGTTATTTTCTGAGAAATCTCTATATATACATAGATATAGAGTATTGGGACGTCTGGTTAACAATCCTAACTTACGTATGCAGACGTTGCCCTCTAGGATGTTTTCTGGAAGTGTGCAGATACATCTATAACTTCCGACACTGTTAATACACATGATGTTGTCTCCCTCACATATTGGTGGTCGTATACGACACTCATTAATATCTACATGTTAAACAAATATCAAATTCTCACTGTTAATAAATAAGCTAACAATTCAGAAACAAATTGATTGAATACCGTATTATGTTAAGAAGTATTTCAAGATTTAAATGGTGTACTCGATTCGCAATTCAATGGAAGACATCACCAGAATAGCCCTTCACGGCGTGTGAATTTCAAATGGGGTTACCTTACGGTTACCTGCGTTGGTGGAACATTAAGGTCATTTATTTCAATTGGAGTGTAGGGATTGCTACCTTAATCACTTCCATTTGGAGTGTAGTGATTTCACTTACATGTACGTCACTAGTACAAATGTCAGAAAAATACGGTTAATAAGAAAGAATTGCTACCTTCTTCACACAATCTTCCTATATATCCATCCGCACATTGGCACTCCGTTGGGCTGACGCAAAAACCACCATTTTCACAATCCAGAACACATTCAACTGCGGAGTGAGTAAAACAATATTCAAAATAACATGTGCAAAAAATATAATATTTTATCGTTTAGTAATGTTAATACTGCAATTTCAATGGTTAACACGTAATGTGTGAACAAGAAAGTAAGGCCACAAGATATATTCCATACCGTCGATTAACAGCGATATAAACATGTACGCTGTATGACTACATGTAAAGCGACTGTTTTGCGTCTGTGTAAGAGTTGCTTGAAATAAACAATATCGTTACGACACGAAAATATAAACAAGTAAAATTGAGGATAATTTAAACGCGATTGAGATGATTGTTGATAAATTCTGACCCCGAAATACACCGTAAAAAGGTCGAAACTATGCCGAAAAAGTCATTCCCTGCAAGCAGCAAAGAAGGTCTTATTTTGGCGTTGTGGTTTAATGATAATAGTCAGAAGTGACGCGCACGGCGCAGTCCTGACTTAAATGATTTATGGAGGTAGGAAGGGATGCGAATTCGTCATTGTTTGGAGGGAGGTTCGTTCTCAGCGAGTGTTTAAACACCTTTTTTTCTTCTCTGGGGGCATTTTGAATCACATTCGGCCTCAGGGCCTCATGTGATATGACATGCCAAACCATAGGTTTTTATCCGTATTGTGTGAACATGCAATGAATAACTAAATAAACTCCCTTAACATTTCACACGATTGATAATTCACTCGGCTAAATGTTATTTTCGAAAATAGATGAGAGACAGTATCACCCATTTTGATATTAATTATTGAACCGAGCCTGGATTTATATTAGGCGTACTGTTTGTCCTTTTCCGTCCAGATCTGTCAACAATTACTAAAACTTTTAAATAATAAGTCCATTTATTTAAGCATAAGCAAATGCATCATACTGACTGGTACACACGTGATTGTTCAAACATCTGTTACTTTTTAAATTGAAAAGACACTTTAATGACAGTTCCCAGTGCATTGTTTTTACGAATATGAATAATATAGACACTGTTTCTTACTGGGACAAACGTTAACTATCAAACATAGATTAATCTGTCTTAATAATACTTACTGTCATCACTTCTAATGGTAATTGTTGCTACACTAGGAACGCCTAAACACGGTGCAACATCACTCTTCAATACAATCGCGAATTCTTCCGGAATCTCGAAGAAACTGTCATCTACGATGATAATTGTAACCGTCTTCGATGCTTCATTTGGAGCGAAGACTACTTTCATATTAAGCATTTCTAAGAGGGGTTGATAATCTTGGTTCGGCACAGATGACTGTGTTGAAATATCCTGAGTATATATCCCTAGAGCATGAGAGTAAGAAAATAACGATTTATTAGTACGGAAATATCACGTACCTATTCCTTTTGATAGTTATGGACATGCCCAAACCAGGCACCATGATTGAGGTCATTGATTCTCACTAAATGGATCGTTTAAGGTGACACGTCTCAAAAAAACTACTCCTCCCATTTCCTTTGTAAATTGTTGTCTATAAGGATTTATGTCAATAAACCAACGGGCGAAAAGTCAATACACCGAATGACCCAGCTCATGGTGCAGTGGACTGGCATGGATAGTTTGTTAACGGTTATGATGAAAAGTGATTTTCGGTGTCAGATACATCATTCGAATCTTCATACCGATTTAATTGAGGATCCAAGAAGAGGGGATTCGTTTTAAATAATCAGGTTAAATATTGGAAGGTCATTCGGCATCCCCTCCCCGAAAAGAAATCCTAGACTAAGCTAATACTGTTTTACCAATTATACCTACTTTGATTGATAATCTTGCATCAATGACAACTACAGGCTTAAGTGTACTGTATACATTCGCCCAAACGTTATACTTGAAACTGGCCTATATATTGGTCATCTCCGGTGGTAATTGAGAAAATCAAACGTTTTGTCTCAACGTTCAAATCAATCTTTATATCCAATTTTTGGTTTATTCTTCATGTAATTCTGCACGGAATTAGCCTAGCACAAAATCTGTGTTAAACTGTGTTAAAGGATTTAAGGATTAGACAGCGTTATTCAGTAATAGAGGCTTAATACCAGTCCAACTCATGAATGAATTACACCAAGGATACACCCAATTTTTCGTCAATCATCCGTTCTAAGGACGCCATTTTGAGACCCTGAATCATTGGATGGCACAGCCCAACAAAAAAAGTACCATTAGAAAATTGAGTTCATATCAAACAATAAATATATAACCATGACCTACCGATTTCACTTTCCTGGTCCAGGTAACCTTCTCGAAGCACAGTGATTGTTATTTCGCTGGCATCCTCAGAGACGGAATACAAATCTTTCAGTAATCGGTATGAAACTATAGTATAGAAGTGTAAAATATTAGGTTATTTGGTATGCAGTAGTTCGATGTAACCCCAAATAAATATAATGCCAACTAATGCAACCACTCTATACTTTATCAAAATGAGGAATATAAAAAAAACTATAACGAGTCAAATCAGGCGTTAGTTGTGGCTATCGACCAGTCTATGGGCTCATTTTTGCTTGATGTTAATCAAACGATATGTTTTCCTACAAAATATTACCAACTCATAGCAACGTTGGTATGCAATCATACATTAACACAATCTTCTTTGCCATAACGTCCAGTACAAATTTATGAAGTATTAGTTTACCATCATTATCTTCGATGTCAACTTCAGCCACACGGGGATATCCAATAAGACCCCCATCAACGTTTTGAAGCTTCAAATAAAACCTTTCAGAATGTTCGACAAAATCATCATCTCGAACCACAATATCAAAAGATACCATTGTTTCTTGAGGACTGTCATCAGCTCCAAACACAATCGTATGTAAGACAGTGGTATAGTCACCATCTGCACCCTCTTTGGCGTTCCCATTGGCCGATACTACGTCTGAAATGAAGTACAGATTAGTAAATAAATACCGAGTCAATAAAAACCTACACTTACATCACCATTTTAGAAAACACATTTAGGATTATAATTAGAGGTTTAATACTGCGTACCAGCTGTTTTTAGGTCATTGTGGAAATCAAAATAACCCAGTTTTAGACCTAATGAATTGTCCCCGAGGGGCTTGCCCCGACGAAAATTTCTGAAACAATTTGTTTTGATTTTCCACAACGACCAACAATTCAGCTCGTACAAAGTTTATTTTACCTCATTCATCATCGAATATTTGTATTAAATTGGTCAAAATATTCTTGTATAACTCTTTTAAAGGCGATTTCAAGGCACTCATTTCAGTCTCAAACATGATCTTCCATGTCTTCATAATGAATCAATCCATGTCGATCAAACCGGGGAATCCAAATCACCAAAATAAGGTCATATGAAAAGTCACTTACGGATCATCAGCCAATCAAATAACGTTTGCGTAGCAGAGTGTTTTACGCGATCTGCTGCGCGTGTTTTGATGTACGCTTTTGCCAAATAAGGTTCTGCGTCCGCGTTTGATATTTAAGAATCAGAGACATTTGATTGTGGCGCATCTGACATACATATTCATAAGGTAATGAATGTATCACAATTCATTCATCGTACTTGAAAATCGCTTGAGGCATTTCATGCCGCTAGGCGCGAAAGGATAACGTTTGAATGCACAGACGAGCAAATCATTTGTTTGTCATAAACACTTTGATTACCCTGTACATTGAAGTAAATTTATATTAAAAAATAGCTATTGTTCTATTTGTTAATTAAAATAACATGACATAATTACAGTTAAATTGTAGGCTAACGCTTGACTTTATTTTAATTAATTAGTTAAAAGATAATAGTGTAATTTCAGCTTATGAGATCACTAAATTAAGCGAAAAGAGTACATACATTTGACATCCCGGTGTAGTAGGACTCACAGTCCACCAGAATAATAATCAACCTGTACAGTAAAGTATAGGGAACTCATCTCCAAAATCGCTATAACATGTATTTCACCCGATTGACTGTTACGTAACAATTGGCCTTTACCGATCCCACTAATGAGACTATACAGTGTAGCTGTAGGGTCTCTCCAGTTCGATGGAACGGAATATACAGCTTATTCATTTTGTAGTGAAATTGCAAAAGAAGAAGAAAAAACCATGATTAAACATCCAATATAAATAACGAAATCCTCCCGGACAATCTTGCAAATTTCAAGAAATATAAATGTAGTAAAAAATCAGAAACAAGTTATCGCGCGAGCAGGATTCGAACCCCTGACCTCGTGGTTGTGAGTCGTGATTATTCTGAGTTTTTATCGTTCATAAAGACGTATTGAGTATCGGTTACTCTAGCGCAATATTTAAGAAGATTAAACTGGGTATTAACATGGCAAATAACAATTTACAACCAGTACATCCCCATCAAATCATTATTTTCATACCGTGGCAAATGGCTGAACGGACTATTGCTTCAGAGGGACAACAATTCCTTTCGCAACGGAAGTATCTTATAATGAGATAAAGCTACATATTTATCATTGTGAGAATAGTCTTACCAACACTAACGATGCGTCTATGATAGCCACGTCGTATAACACTGATACTAACAGTCCCGGTACCCTCGACTACTGAGTAGAACGTATCACCAAACACTATTTCACCTATAAATTTGATCATAAACAGGTTTCCTAAAGTTAAAAGGTATTGTATTATAGAGGGTATCAAAAAGTACTCCATCAAAAACATGAAATTATTCAAAATATATCCCATGTTTTAAAGAAACATTTCGACAAGCACCTAAGCATATAAAGGGTTCAACAAAAGAAAGTATACCACTTTGTTTATGTCATTTTGAGTAACATTCAATTTTGTTTTGACCAAACAGGCTAGACATAGTTTGATACCAAATTTGCCCCCTAACAACAAAGATAAACCATGATTAGCACCATTTAAAGAAAAATTTCCTATTTTCAAAAGTCTCATTTCCAATACACAGCACGAGAAGAAAGGACCAATTGGGGTATCTGTGTGGGGGTGTGTGTGTATAGCCAGGATTGACGGGGCTATCGATCGCACAGTGCAAATGCGTTGGGTGGTACGACATTGTGTGTGTTAACAATTGGTCCTTTAAAAAAATACAAAATGAGCTCTAAACCACTCATTTGTTCATGTGTGATTCCAACATTGTGCCAATTCAGCCAGTCGGATGGCTGCGATGACAATAAATAATACCATGAATAATGATAATAAAAATAAAAGGTTTTAGTCTCAGCTTTACAAACAAGTTTTGGTAAACATAATAATGAATTCTCAACTATCCTTACAGCAACATAGGTGTGAGATCAATATCCCTACTGTAAATGGTGGGGTAACAATAAGTACAAAAAACATCAAAAGGAAAGGAAAACTTTATGAAGAAGAAAAATAGGATTTGTATATAACAGAGTATGTACAGTATGCATAGGCATACGTGTTGCTGCGTTAGAAAGAGAAACACATTGCAGTGCTCATAGAAAAAACTATATCCTTATAGCGCTGGACTACTCATAGCGCTATACATTGATGCCCATACTTTTGGAACATCCTGTATTTACTTACTGTCACAGTCTTCTATAACCACTGTGGTACATCGTATCAATCCACGCAATCCAACTAATCCTTGTACTGGTGTATCTAAACAGACTTGAAAACGTTCTTCGCCTTCAACCCTCAAGTCAGGGTCTGCAATGAAAACTCGAACTGATTGAATGCTTTCATTGACTTGGAACATCACCAATCGATTGCTCATTGGAGTGTAGTCGGCATTTGCTAATGCTGACACATCTGAAGTCTGTAATTCTATAAAATAAGAAAAGTACGAATTAAGTACATATTGTTTTAACTGCTAATGTCTTCATTGGAAAACGAACCGCGATAAGGAACCGCTGACAAATTTGGTTGCAACTAAAGTGCTTATAAAAGATTCGTACATATTATTTCAAGCACAAAATGTTCAATTATCTCTGGATTTGTTCATTCATATGTAAAGGCGATGTGTTCCTCTTTACAATGATACCTAATTTGAAGCAATCTCTCGTTCCAGTGCTCAGCCACTTGCTCGAGAACATGAGGAGGGCACAATCTGAATGTGGCAAAATCTACGCTATTTCATACACAAAAGAACAGTTTAGTTATCTGTTCAATAAAATGTAACATTGACCACTACAGTAAAGAGCGATGTTCTGTTAATTTTTAAGCGCAAAATATTACAACAGTCCTATTTTTCATCCATGCTGGTCGATAATATTATTCTCATCATTAATTAGCATTGTCGTGCACATGGAAATTGTCGTGCACAAAAGCTCAGGATTTGATTTTAAATCAGCAAAAAAGTAAACCACTCAGCACGTAGATCTGCTTTTCTATTTTTTTATTATTTTTTTTGAAGTATAAGTAATGGGATGATTCATTATCACTTCAAGGTCGATGGACTTCGATAATTCTTAAATACCAAACTAAATCAATATACGTACCAACAGAACCTTCAACATTGAGACAACCAAAGCGGACGATGTTTACTGTTACGTGTTCTTCATCTTCTTTCACGTAGTACACCGGTTGATCAAAACCATACAATGCTATAATTTACAATTTATAATTGATTATTTTTTATATTCCGCTTATAATATAAAATGAAGCCTAATAGCAAAACTTAGTAAACTTTATCTTTATACTATAGATCGAACTCTTTACATTAATGTGAGAGATAAAAGGGGAGAAAGACGGGGAAGTCTTTTAAACCAACCATTTTGGCATCGTCGGTTGGCCAAATCATATTTTAAAACAGGGTGAGTCTCGTATCTGGAGTTAGGATGGTATGTCTACAGTTGTAACAACTGTCGTCTTGTCTGTAATGTATAGTTCCTGTAGCTTTTTTAGGAAAAATCAGACACTACGTGTACAATTAGCATTCAACCAATGCTGACATAAATAGGTAATATTACTCACAATCATCATCGTCGATATAAATGATGGCGCACTCTATTCCATCGATAGTTCCAAATGTAGGATCAGACAAGCACACTTCAAAGGATTCCTGCTTCGATACATCTACATCATCAGTGAGGTAAACTTGGTAGTCCACCTTGTACTGGTTTATGGCAAAGTTAAGCACAACATTTTGGAGTTCTAAAAAATCTGTTCCACCATCCGCTGTAAGATGTCTATTGTTACCTCTATCAGATGATCCAATTTCTGAATTTAATATGAACATATTATGAATATACTAAACAGTGAGCAAAAGCAAGTAAATTACTAGGTTATAAATATACGTTCTTAAGTCAGCTACAGCTTCTACCTTAAAAATGCTAAATTGTTACTTTAATATAAGATATTGCACGTCAAGATCGACTGAATACTAATGCAGCTATGAGTCCTGAACTAAACATTAGTCCGTTTTTCTTTTTCGGATTTTTGTTATGAACACACAGCCTTGGTGCATCAATAGGCAAATGATTGATTTACCGGTAGCGACAATTCCCCAGTAATCATGGTAATAGTATGACGCCGATTGGGAAACTTAATTTAAGAATACAGTGAACAAAATAAATAACTTACCAGGTAATAAATACGCCCGTAACTCCAAAAATACTCAGTACTCACGGCCTCAGTATACTGATTTCAAACGGCGAAGCCGTGAGGGACTTAAATAATCCACTGTACGTTATCCACTGTACGTTTTATGACTCCTAAGGGAGCCTCCGTGCAAAGAAAAGTTGCCAAACGAAACAAATACTCTTCGTTTAAAGGTAGATGACCCGATCACATTTTCGTAACACAGAATTATTTCAAACATACGGAGATTTTCATATCATATGAAAGCTCGTATTTTTCTCATCATCATACTGAAATTTGACGGCGGCCTAATTCGGTATAATGACAGAGAAATCGACGAAATAGCGTTGAATTACCGCGAATGGTGGTTACCACCGATATAGTTTGTGTACTACTCAATGGGTACAGTTCACAGCATCTTGTGCGTCTAAAATAAGAACCATAATAGCTATGCATCTCAAATTTTGGGACACGACGTTTTTAAGGATGACCTTTCATGTAGAATAGAAAACTTCAAGTTGAAAATCGGAACATCTACCTTTAATTAATTTTAATACTGTTCTGACGTTTATAAATAGTTTCCTCTTATTTAAAAAATTCTGGTAATACCTAGGGGGCCAAATCAAGTATTTTTATCCCCCCTGTACCCCCGTGCTGTAAAAGGTTGGTGGGTATACAGATAACCATTAAGACCTATACAACACTTCTAGGGTGGACAACCTAAAAAATCGGGTGCACAAAGGCGGGAAATGGGGGGGGCGGTCAAAGTTCAGGGGGGTCAGATTTTGTGAAAATTTGAGCAAACCACATCGTGTTTGGTATCAAATGAAAGCAAATTCAATAATAAACATGTCATATTGTAATAGTTCTTTAGTCATACCATTCCTATTCAAAATATTACAAAAAAACTGAATGTATATAACAAAACCCTATCTTAATACGTGTACTCTGTACATGGATTATGTGAAACTCACCGATAGTGATAGTATTATATTACCGCGAGTGATCGAATCCAGTTCTACTAAAAGATTGTCTTTTGATCTATTGCAAGTGAATCTTTATATCTTTTTTAAATCACACAGAAGAAACCTTTTCTTAACCTCTTTCATTCTCTTCAGTACTTCAACTCATTTCATAAACAAAATGGTACTTCTCGTCATGAAAGTGCAGTTTACAGTGGTAACATAGCTATCTAGAATGGTCATTTTAAACATATGTCCTATTATGTTAAGGCTGTAATTATCTCACAGTAATATCAATATCTTACCCACGGTTCCCGGACTGTTTATTACAAGTTTTCCATTACGTAGTACACTAATAGTCACATACACGGCAGACTCGGTCACGTGGTACACCGCCTTTTGAAACTTGTACACCGCTGAAATAGATAAAGTTATAAATTGATGTTTCCGCAAAATTCAAGTAGTACATTGAATAAAAAAAATAGGGTGAATCAGCTCAATTTAAGTGGAATAATCAGACGCTTATATAATAACATTGGTATGATGGCAAAACCTCGCTATCTTAAGTATTGCCGTGTATATCGTTTCTCTTGTTTTTAAATGATTTGTTGCTTATGTAATGTCAAATAACTTGTTTCTTGGTTTTTGAATTGTACATCGCTTTGTGGCCTCTGCTATTAGGCGCTCTATAAATCCCAGTTATTTTTTTTTTAAATGAAGAACCTTCAGTCGCCTTCTGGTTTAACATTTCAAACCGTCGTTTATCTTTGTCAAGGTCATACATTTTAGTCAAACAAATGTACCTTCCTGATATTCTTGTAAACTTACAGTTACTATCGACATCGTCATCATATATTGTGACAATAGCCTTGTGTAAATCACCAAGTGCTTCCGCTATGTCAGGACCATGCAAGTAAACTTGGAATTGCTCATCGGGTTCAACAGATCCATCAGGTGTTATTGCTATGTCTAAAGCATTACTTGTGGCCTCCGCAATAAAATCAACTCGTGCACCAACCAATCCAGTAAAATCAGTATCCGCAGTAGCAGTTAGATAGCCAAGGTTAGATGTTCTGTCTCGTGTTGATACCACTGTAAGAAAATCACTAAAGGGTCAAATTTTTGATGGTGCTTTTCGTAACTTGAGAGATCATATATTTGCTTCAGGTAACGAGTCATGAAAACAAATGGGATACATCCAGTGGCGTAACCGCCCCCCCCCCCACCCCCGCTTGCCCCCCCCCCCCCCCAAATGAAATCAAGTACGGCTGTAAATGAAATTTACAAACAAAGTACACACCAAATCCCCCCCAATAATGACATCGTGTCGGTTGAGATTGGCATTGTCGGTTCATTTGACGAAAGGAATCATGGAATTATGATGGTCAAAAGTACACATGAAAAAATTTCGCACGCTACGCGCGCATAATATGTCTTTCCAAAATGAAATATTCTTTGGTACAAGCTTGTTTAGAGCCAAAATGTAGCTCAATTCTCCAAAAAATAGCTGTAAAGTCGAAAATCTCTTGACTCAAAAAATCGTAGGAGCCCCCTATTTCAAGTCACTGCCCCTTCTTGCCCCCCCCCCCCCCCCCCCCCAATGAAAAAGTCTAGTTACGCCACTGGATACATCTCATCTTAGACTTTTAAGAGCCATCTCAGGTAAATATCGAGTATGGGTGGCAAAGCTCGCCGATTTTTTTTTTCCTGGCCAGGTTGAAGTACTTTGGTAGCATATCAGAAAAACGAGATTAGTTTGTTAATCTTTTACTCGTTGCCATGGCAACAGCCCAATTTAGATTTTAGCCATTTTTTGGTCAATATCAGTTAAAAATAGTCGAAATTTACCGCGCATTCGTTATCTTATTGCAGCAATATGCAAGATTTTTTTTCAAAAGTAGCTATTACTTGATAAAGACACATCTTTATACTTTAGACACAAATAATTTTAATAAAATTAAAAAAATGTTTTGATGTATTTTCTGACCTGGCAACACTGCTAGTTTTGACATATTAAGAAAATTGATATTTTAGCCTATCTTTGCATCTCGTAAAAAGTACTTGCCAGGGCACTCAGGATATTGTCCTCATAGGAGGAAGGAGAGATGACTTTACCCTACTCATATCTGATGAAAACAGCTTGGGGTATTATACTTTAACGGCAGTGTTGCCAGATAATGACGAATTTTGGAAAAATTACAATATTTCGTTTGTAATAAATCAGCGAGCTTTGCCACCCATACTCGATATTTACCTGAGATGGCTCTTAAGATATTGTGAGGAAGTCATTATAAATATATAATTGCTCACCACTAATGCTTGATGATGGTGACACAAGTGGTTTGAAGAGCACGTCCACATAATCCTTTGCCAATCAGAGTGTTGAAACTACATGCGGGCACACCTTGGTGATTTAGAGGAGAATTCGCTCTCTTTTTCGCGGGCTTGTTTTGGAACGGCATTTGTGAAAACGTGCACAGAATCAATCAACAAAATCTTCTGTTTATATTATTTAGTATTAAGAAGTTGACAAATAAAACAACCGAGGAACAAATATTATATATACCCTGGTTGGCTAAACAGGTAAATCTGCTGTTTCTACATTCGAGAATTTCATCGAGAATCAGGCATTTCTGTTGACTACCGCAACGCAAAGGTACATTTATGCTACCACATTCAAGCACAAAATACGCTTGAAACACGTCATTAACGACAATTAAAGGAACCATTACACTGATTAAAAGCTAGCAGCGTCACAGATAAATTGATTAATTTCAATATAAGCTTCATCGAAATAAGCAAATTCATGAATTTGACATCAAATATTGCGAAATAAACTATATCGGTGCCCCTTTAAAGGACATAGAGGTGTCATACGTACGCTCCGATGCGCTTCGAAAGTGTAGGAGACCGCCTTGCATTGTAGGTAAGTTGACGATTGAGGGCATGGCAGAAATAGGCAAGGAGTCTTGTTTCCTAATTATGAGCACCCTTATCATGCTTATTATATTACACTTACAAACAAATCCCGTAGTTCTTACGTCTCCTTTTCTGTTTATAGTTATCGTCACCATGCCGGTACCCTCAAGAACTGTAAAATCAGCACAGTCAAATACATACCACGTAGCTGTGTATAAAAACAACAACATTTTCCATTATTAAAGAGAGAAATGTCAAAAGAAAAAAGAAAGCTATTATAGTGGAGAGGAAGTAGAGATGTGTGAGGGATAAGTGAAGGTGAGGTGGGGACAGGCATAAATTGTAGCAATAGTATCATGGTATATAAAATGGCCATAGGTGTAATTTGACCTATACTCTTTCGGTAAAAATTGTATTATTTAAGTGTTAATCGTGTATACATCCATGTTGAAAATAGTACGTGTACATTTATCAATATCGATTATCGTTTAAGAAGTAACTGAAAAAGATCATTAACTGACAAAGGTCTTTGACGGTAAGGATAATCTTACCATTTAAGATGTATAAATAAATGCGTGTAGGCGAATATTTCAAATCTTAAATTTGAATTAAACAAATGTGTTTTAGATCAAACTTATCTGGGTGTCCTGTAAGAAATGGTTTCCAAGGTATAAGTAATTATGTTGAACGGAATATGATAACACAAAAAAGATATATATAGAGAGAGGAAGATGTGTGAGGATAATTTCATCAGGAATCCAAGGAAATATAATAATAATATTTCATAAAATAATTCCATATTTTAACTTACTGTTCCAGACAGTTTCGACGTCCGTTCGGATGTCTTTATCAATGTGTATGTCTGCTGATCCAGAGTTGCCAGAAGATTGATTGATTTTCTGGTGACGTCAGGTGATATTTTGATGACGTAATCTGGATCAATTGGTCGCACAAGTTACTAAGTTGCGACAACAACCGAAGGAAAAGGACAGTGAAATGCCAAAAGTGAGAACAAAACTCTAACTCATGTCCCTCTACCGTTTATATCCGGAGTCAAAGAAAAGGTACAGCGATTCTTCAGAAAACACAACATAGGTTCTGCGGTAAAACCACACACTAACCTCCGGAATATATTAGTGCACGCGAAAGACAAACAGGACTATGAGGACAAGGCGTGTTCTATGAAATCCCTTGTCAGAACTGCGACAATACTTATATGGGCGAGACAGGCCGCCGGTTCGGCACCCGTAAAGAGGAACACAAAACGGAAACTGACAAAATTACCGACCGCAAATTCACCCGCACGGCGAGGAAAGACTCTCAAAACACCAATATAAAGTCTTTCATCGCAGACCACGCTGCTACGGAAAACGACATAATAAATTGGGACAATACCAATATTATCGCGAGGGACGACGCCAGAAATACCAGATGGATCAGAGAATCCATCGGCCATTTGGATCCGTTGACAAGCCAATAATGACATGAAAACAGCACATAATGAATGGCGACGAGGGGCCTACGAACTTAGTCACTTGTACGACAATTGATCCAGATTACGTCATCAAAAACATCACTTGACGTCACCAGAAAATTAACAACTTCTGGCAACTCGGATCAGCGGTCAGACACCATTGATAAAGACATCCGAACGGACGTCGACACTGTCTGGAACAGTAAGTTCAAATGTTTATTCTACGAAATCTTATTATTACAAAAAGATATATTTTTATATACTTGAAAGGCACAGGTTAATTGTACCTTGCATGTGTGACTCGTGAAAATAGTATTTAAAGGCATATTATGTGATCTTTTGTAAGTAGCGCCCTCTATCATTGATTTTTACTATGAAAGCAGATTTTCTTGCAGATTTGCATTTTTGATCATAAATCATAAAGATCTTCTAAGTTACAGATCGATACGATTCTTATTACTTCAAAATCATGGTTTGAAAATAGATTTTACCGAGCGGTACAATCTATTTTTCAAATTTTACTATAAAATTCACTCTAAAACCATGATTTTGAGGTTATTAGGAATCGTATCGCCCTGTAACTTGGTATAGATTTATGATTTATGATCAGAAAAGTAAATCTGCAAGAAAATCTGCTTCCAATTTTTTTTTGAGTATTGAGGGCGTCCCCTGGAAAAGATCACATAATATACCTTTCATGCATTTTTAATAATGCTATTAGCGATATACTAACTTTGACCCTTTCCTTTCGAAAAAAACCCCACACATCTTGGGCGGAATGATAGACAATAATTATTGTACTCTTCTTCTTTAGAAATGCTGAATGACAAGTTTCTAAACAGGCAATTTAATGATTACATGATTGTGGTATAATACTAATGTAATGAGCACCCTTATTAATTTTTTTGATGAAGTTGTGCAGTACTCGTACAGTATCATTTTACTTACGATCTTTGATAAAAACTTCGGAAGTTATGGGTGATTCAACTCTTGCTACCATGTTCAGTCCCGCGTTTACGATACTTATAGTCATGGTAAACATCTCGTTATATTCCAAGTAGTTATCGGGCTCGATTTCAATGTCTTTAGTAGCCGTAGTATCACCCGTATTGAATGTGATCACTGCGCTAGTATCGGGAGTATAGTCAACTGTGTCCGAGCCTGCAGCCGTAGATACTGCCCTGCCGTCAGTATATGCTATCACTATTCAAAGGTAATGACACAGGATATTGGTCGAATGTAGACATGTAATTTGTACATTAACCCTAACACTCTAGAGTACTACGAATTACTACGATGCGCAGTGGCGTAGCTCAGGGGGGGGGGGGGGCAGGGGGGGCAAATGCCCCCCTGACGAAAAAACCCAATTTGGGCCCCCGCCCCCCACCCCCCTAAAAAAAATAAAGGGGGTGAGAAAAAAAGGAAATAGGAAAAATTTGAGAAAAAAGATCGAAGTTATTAGCCAAATAGAAGGAAAAATTGTACATGTAGTACATTTATTGTGCGATTTTTTTTTGGACTGTGCGAAATTTTTTGATGGTTGTTCCCTGTGGCCTAGCGGTAGATCGTCTGCCTCTGAACCCAGAGGTCCGGGGCTCGAGCCCCGGGGGAGTGAGGGCACTTTTCCCCCTCGATATTTGGCTGCGAAAAAGAAATCTTTGGAAAAGGTGCCTCGGGGGTTAGGGTTAACAAATGAACCAACATTGTTGGTATGATATGATATGTTATGATTTAATAGTATTAGTTATCCCTTGTTTGTTCATGCAATACTATTAGTTATCCCCTGCATGAACACACAATAAGGAAAAATAAATAGGGCAAATGTTTAGTCAAAATGCCCCCATACAAAAGAAGAAAAAAAGGTATTTAAACACTCGCAGACGCCAAATTCTCTTCCCTTCGTACCTCCGTAAATCCCTTAAAGTGGCTTTGCGCTGTCACTTTGTCTATTATTATTATATCACAGCGCCAAAAACACACGCTTGTAGGCAATGAATTTTTACACAATATAGGGGCCTATTTTTAGTTACCTGTTCCAAACCTAAAATGGTCAAAAAAACGTGTTTTTTATAATTTCCTCCAAAATGGTCAATTTCATGATCATGATTGGATTCATTGAACCCTTTTCTGCACAAAAAAATGTATATTTTTATATACATTAAATGAATAATGAAGAAGTTATGGCAGTTTTACGGAGGCTATACCTGAGGGTCCACACCCCTTCACGAATTAATCAAATAGCTCTGTAAAACAAAACTTATCGCAACGAGCGATTTTTTTTCTATACGTTTGACCTTTCAGCTATTTGAAAAAACACGTTTTAAATCAGTATATTCACAATATTATTTTAAAAAAAGAGTGATGCATACTTATCATATCTGTGCGACCAAGAAAACCACCTCTATGGAAAACTGGTGTAAACGTTGTTTTTTCAAATACAATGTACTGCGCTTCCTCGATCCAGAAATAAGCTGATGAAATAAAATAACAAACATCTATTTATATCTGGTGTTATTAAACGTTCAAAATTGAACACGAACTTTAAAAATCTTTTAAATTCTACCGTTCAATTTTGAAAGTTGGTGTTCAATTTTAAAAGTTGGTGTTCAATTTTGAAAGTTGGTGTTCAATTTTGAAAGTTGGTGTTCAATTTTGAACGTTGGCGTTCGAAAGATGTTCAATTTTTGGGTATATTTGACCAAAAACAAAGAAAATTTTAATAATTTGGCCTTGTTTATTTCTTCAAAGTTCATTATTGACAAGAATGTGTGTTTTAGGTGAAAGTAAAAGAAGATTTTTCCAATAAAAGAAAATTCAATTTTGAATACGTGTCAGGTGTTCAAAAGGTGTCATCATCAATGTGAACACCTAACACGCGTCCGAATGTGCAAATCCTCTGATTTGAACACCTGCATTTGCATGATGAAATGATATGACTGACTAGTTGGGTTTATTCATTTAATTATTTGGACATACACTTTTTGGAAAAGTGGCAACTGTCTTCTAGAAACATTACCCACAGGTTTGTAAATATGAAAAGGAAATAAAATACAACTAATTACATGGTATCATACCAGGAAAATGCTACATACAATCCATGCACGTTTTAGATATGATTTGCAAGACATATCAAATATGTGACATGATCAAGAAAAATAAGTCACATGTCGTCAATTTTCAATTTTGATTTTCCATCACATCACACTTGTCCATTAAAAATGCTACAATTTGATCCAAACCCCATCACAATCAATCATCTGGTTACAGAGATATGACAATTCTTTGGTTTTTCAAATCAATGAAAAACAAAAGAACTTGTCACCTTTGTCAGTCCAGGCAAATTACAAAATCTGGAAATATGCTTTATCTGGATATCGATTGCCAGATCTGGAAATCAATGCTTTGCATATGATGGTCTGATTCAATAACTACAAACTTGATTATAACATAGATTTCAGCTATAATGTGTAGTACTTTTTTAGTTTAAAAATGAATTATACATAGCTACAAATTATTAAAATAGCAAAAATAATTACCAAACGACAATTTATCCACTAATTAATGCTTAATTAAATTAATTATTTAAAGACCCAGGCATCTACTCATTCCACCAGTGGCTTAATCGAGAAATAGAGGGAACTGCAATACCAAATGTTTTAAATGCCTTTTACTCTTGATATCCATGTTCAGTAGACTCCGATTCCTTTTCAAAAATGCCTAGGGCTTTAATCAATTAATTCCTTTAGTTTTAAAACGGCACAATTAGTAATTAAACGCCACGGTGATTATTTAGTGAATTGTCTTTTAAACATGATTTGAGTGAATGAAGAATGAGTTTGTCCTTTTTTTTAAATAACGTGTCCCTGGGCAGAAAACTATTTAATTTCGCAAAAATTGCTAGTGCTTAAATTAGCGAAAATAATTACCTAAAAAAATGGCAGTATATTTGTAATGATATGTTTATATCGTTTCGAATCGCACAAATTAAGTATCCACAACATTGAAGCACTTTGGCAATTCACAAAATAACTACCTGCAAAATTACTTCATCATGGCGTTTCCAGATTTGGAAATATAACTCGATTTCCAGATCTGGACATTTGCCTGGACTGTTTTTTGGAAATATAACTCGATTTCCAGATCTGGACATTTGCCTGGACTGTTTGTTGCCCTATAAATCAAAAACAATATTTCCGCCATCCGACTCGTTCCCCTTGATCATGTCAGATAGGAAAGTTACGTGGAAATCATCACTTTAAAAGACGAAGCATATTTTTATTGTTAAGTTACCAGATGTTAAAATTCTCCAAATCAAGGAATAGTAGTTGATTTTCTAGCATGAGAAATTCATCAACTATGATGTTATTTAAAGGGCTAAATAGAAGGACAAAAGGTCTCAGAACCTCAATATATTTATTGCATAGTGGGCAGGATGAATCGTCGTTCCATCGATGAAAACCGTCTTCCAAATGTTTTTATTATTGCGGATTGTAGGCCCACGCTAAGTGTTGGCGCATGGCCCGAAAATATTGAGATTGTGATTTCTCGTTTTAACACTTTCCACGCCATTGTAATTTTTTACATACAAAACGGATCTTTCAAAATCATTTCCAAATTTTCAAAGTCTATTTATCTCAAAGATAACCGAACCAATAGTAGGTATGTTTGTACTTTTGATGCATTTATCATTGTGGTTACAAATATGGAGCAGAAATTCAATAGTTTTGTTGTCATATTTGAAACGTTTTGTGAAATGTAGTAACTGTCGTCTGTAGACGAATGCCGCGTGGAAAGTGTTAAGGTACACGCTTGTTATACACACCGATGCAAAATTACTTTGTCCGGTTTGTTTTATGCACAATTTACTATCATGTACTTTTTAAAACGCTATCGTATTTCTGTTCAAAACAAAGTAAATACAAATTCTGAAGCATCTTATTTAGTTACCTGTTCGATCGAAAATGTAGACAGTAGAGGTATCACGACCAGGAAGGACCAACACATTACCTTCTGATGCTGTGGTATCTCGTAAAGTCAATTTTAAATTAAGATCCTCAATATCTTCAACAACTTTATCCTCAGTAATAGTGACCACTATTGATATTACTGTTTCACTGGGTTTAAATTCACCCTCTTCAGCAGCCATGTCTGTGGTTGGCATCGTGAAATCTTCGTTAAAGGTTGCGCTTCCGTCCATGGAAGTTAAGGCTGTTAAAATGGAAATGTTAAATTGTTGAACAAGTCTTAATTAAGGCGAATTGTGATATGCAAATACAAATTTTTATAAAACTATTCAAATATAAAAGATGTTCATATAAGACCATTTTCCTTTACTTACTAACGAGGTCGTCTGCCCCATTATAATCAGTACCGCCTAAATAACCACATCTGTGAACAGATACAGCAAGTGTAGTACCTTCCTCTGTGATATACTGTGCTTCTTCCATCCAAAATACAACTGGAAAGTGAAACAAATTATAACTGATCAGCTGAAAAAGTTCTTATCAAATCCGCTCCTCGTTTAATGACAGAAATCATGAACAATTCTTTGCCTCGATATTTGAATTTATTTATAGAGATCACTTTGAAGGTATGATCTATAAATTACAGAAGCTTAGTCATATGGGACTGCAAAATATACTCGTAATTAATCCGGTAGAGGCTTTGGATCGCGATTGAAATTGTTTGTTGTAATACTCGCAAAATCACATGTTTTCTTACATGAAATATATTTAATAAGGTAAATTATCAATTTTTATGATCTCTCGTTTTCAATAGGGAAAAAGTAAAGCAAAAATCCGTCGATCCTGTAATCCCAGGAGAGTATACATTTATATTCAACACTAACATCATATGGGTTTTACAAGCTCACAACGGACGCACAAACTGCTTTGTGACTGTTTCACGGTTTCCTGAGTGCCTGTCCACCGCGCATTTATTCAGGTGCCTCCGCCCTGGACACTATTTACGTAGCCAAATCAACATTTCATATTTTTCATTGAGGGTGCATCGAATAGACCTAATACGTTAATTTTTATATACTAAAATATCTAACCCGAGAATGAAAGGTCAATGAAAATATCTCATTTTAGCGCTGGGTCTTCGTTCTTTTCCTAAACTATTACAGGATAACACAAAATGCACATTGATTTGGTGTGGAGCTCTCTTTAACTCTATTTTAGTTTTATCTCGGAATCATTAAATAGCATCATTAACATGTATCAAACCCCTCCCCCAAAAAAAATTAATAATAAAAATTTAATTAATTAATTAATTTAAAAATGAATCAATTCATTCACTAATTTATAGATAAATATAAATAAATCAATAAATGAATAAATAGATAAATAAATAAATAAATGCACAAGTTTTTTCTAATCACAACCTAAATACCAAATTTGTAATTTTCACTTTAGGGTGATTTTTAAGAAAACATGTTATACTTATGGCGCTTTTCAAGACCAAAGTTAGTATAAACACCGATGCAAAATGTCTTTGTCCGGTTGGTTTAATGAATTATAATGAACCATCATACTACTTGGGTGAATGTATACTTTTAAAAACACTATCGTATTTCTGTTCAAAGCAAAGTAAATACACATTCTGAAGCATCTTATTTAGTTACCTGTTCGATCGAAAATGTAGACAGTAGAGGTATCACGACCAGGAAGGACCAACACATTACCTTCTGATGCTGTGGTATCTCGTAAAGTCAATTTTAAATTAAGATCCTCAATATCTTCAACAACTTTATCCTCAGTAATAGTGACCACTATTGATATTACTGTTTCACTGGGTTTAAATTCACCCTCTTCAGCAGCCATGTCTGTGGTTGGCATCGTGAAATCTTCGTTAAAGGTTGCGCTTCCGTCTATGGAAGTTAAGGCTGTTAAAATGGAAATGTTAAATGGTTGAACAAGTCCTAAGGCGAATTGTGATATGCAAATACAAGGTTTTATAACACTATTCAAATATAAAAGATGTTCATATATGACCATTTTCCTTTTGAAATAAATTATAACTGTTATGGCTTTAGGAAAACTTACTAACGAGGTCGTCTGCCCCATTATAATCAGTACCGCCTATATAACCACATCTGTGAACAGATACAGCAAGTGTAGTACCTTCCTCTGTGATATACTGTGCTTCTTCCATCCAAAATACAACTGGAAAGTGAAACAAATTATAACTGATCAGCTGAAAAAGTTCTTATCAAATCCGCTCCTCGTTTAATGACAGAAATCATGAACAATTCTTTGCCTCGATATTTGAATTTATTTATAGAGATCACTTTGAAGGTTTGATCTATAAATTACAGAAGCTTAGTCAAATGGGACTGCAAGATATACTCGTAATATATAATTCGGTAGAGGCTTTGGATCGCGATTGAAATTGTTTGTTGTAATACTCCCAAAATTACATGTTTTCTTACATGAAATATATTTAATAAGGTAAATTATCAATTTTTATGATCTCTCGTTTTCAATAGGGAAAAAGTAAAGCAAAAATCCGTCGATCCTGTAATCCCAGGAGAGTATACATTTATATTCAACACTAACATCAAATAGGTTTTACAAGCTCACAACGGACGCACACTCTGCTTTCTGACTGTTTCACGGTTTCCTGAGTACCTGTCCACCGCGCATTTATTCAGGTGCCTCCGCCCTGGACACTATTTACGTAGCCAAATCAACATTTCATATTTTTCATTGAGGGTGCATCGAATAGACCTAATACGTTAATTGTTATATACTAATATATCTAACCCAAAAATGAAAGGTCAATGAAAACATCTCATTTTAGCGCTGGGTCTTCGTTCTTTTCCTAAACTATTACAGGATAACACAAAATGCACATTGATTTGGTGTGGAGCTCTCTTTAACTCTATTTTAGTTTTATCTCGGAATCATTAAATAGCATCATTAACATGTATCAAACCCCCTCCCCCCCCCCCCCCCAAAAAAAAAAATAATAATAATAATAATTATTATTATAATTAAATTAATTGATTAATTAAAAAATCAATCAAATAATTAATTAATTTATAGATAAATATAAATAAATGAATGAATGAATAAATAAATGCACAAGTTTTTTCTAATCACAATCTAAATACCAAATTTGTAATTTTCACTTTTGGGTGATTTTTAAGAAAACATGTTATACTTATGGCGCTTTTCAAGACCAAAGCTGGTATAAACACCGATGCCAAATGTCTTTGTCCGGTTGGTTTAATGATTTATAATGAACCATCATACTACTTGGGTGAATGTATACTTTTAAAAAAGCTATCGTATTTCTGTTCAAAGTAAAGTAAATACACATTCTGAAGCATCTTAGTTACCTGTTCGATCGAAAATGTAGACAGTAGAGATATCACGACCAGGAAGGACCAACACATTACCTTCTGATGCTGTGGTATCTCGTAAAGTCAATTTTAAATTAAAATCCTCAATGTCTTCAACAACTTTATCCTCCGTAATAGTGACCACTATTGATATTACTGTTTCACTGGGTTTAAATTCACCCTCTTCAGCAGCCATGTCTGTGGTTGGCATCGTGAAATCTTCGTTAAAGGTTGCGCTACCGTCCATGGAAGTTAAGGCTGTTAAAATGGAAATGTTAAATGGTTGAACAAGTCTTAAGGCGAATTGCGATATGCAAATACAAAGGTTTATAACACTATTCAAATATAAAAGATGTTCATATATGACCATTTTCCTTTTGAAATAAATTATAACTGTTATGGCTTTAGGAAAACTTACTAACGAGGTCGTCTGCCCCATTATAATCAGTACCGCCTAAATAACCACATCTGTGAACAGATACAGCAAGTGTAGTACCTTCCTCTGTGATATACTGTGCTTCTTCCATCCAAAATACAACTGGAAAGTGAAACAAATATTTTTGTTATAACTGATCAGCTGAAATAGTTCTATCAAATCCGCTCCTCGTTTAATGACATCATGAACAATTCTTTGCCTCGATATTTGAATTTATTTATAGAGATCACTTTGAAGGTATGATCTATAAATTACAGAAGCTTAGTCAAATGGGACTGCAAAATATACTCGTAATTAATTCGGTAGAGGCTTTGGATCGCGATTGAAATTGTTTGTTGTAATACTCGCAAAATCACATGTTTTCTTACAGGAAATATATTTAATAAGGTATATTATCAATTTTCATGATCTCTCGTTTTCAATAGGGAAAAAGTAAAGCAAAAAACCGTCGATCCTGTAATCCCAGGAGTATACATTTATATTCAACACTAACATCAAATGGGTTTTACAAGCTCACAACGGACGCACACTCTGCTTTCTGACTGTTTCACGGTTTCCTGAGTGCCTGTCCACCGCGCATGTATTCAGGTGCCTCCGCCCTGGACACTATTTACGTAGCCAAATCAACATTTCATATTTTTCATTGAGGGTGCATCGAATAGACCTAATACGTTAATTTTTATATACTAAAATATCTAACCCAAAAACGAAAGGTCAATGAAAACATCTCATTTTAGCGCTGGGTCTTCGTTCTTTTCCTAAACTATTACAGGATAACACAAAATGCACATTGATTTGGTGTGGAGCTCTCTTTAACTCTATTTGAGTTTTATCTCGGAATCATTAAATAGCATCATTAACATGTATCAAACCCCCTCCCCCCCCCCCCAAAAAAAAAATATATATATAATAATAATAATAATTATAATTAAATTAATTAATTAATTAAAAAATAAATCAATTAATTTATTAATTTATAGATAAATATAAATAAATGAATAAATGAATAAATGAATAAATAAATGCACAAGTTTTTTCTAATCACAACCTAAATACCAAATTTGTAATTTTCACTTTTGGGTGATTTTTAAGAAAACATGTTATACTTATGGCGCTTTTCAAGACCAAAGCTAGTATAAACACCGATGCAAAATGTCTTTGTCCGGTTGGTTTAATGATTTATAATGAACCATCATACTACTTGGGTGAATGTATACTTTTAAAAACGCTATCGTATTTCTGTTCAAAGCAACGTAAAAACACATTCTGAAGCATCTTATTTAGTTACCTGTTCGATCGAAAATGTAGACAGTAGAGGTATCACGACCAGGAAGGACCAACACATTACCTTCTGATGCTGTGGTATCTCGTAAAGTCAATTTTAAATTAAAATCCTCAATATCTTCAACAACTTTATCCTCAGTAATAGTGACCACTATTGATATTACTGTTTCACTGGGTTTAAATTCACCCTCTTCAGCAGCCATGTCTGTGGTTGGCATCGTGAAATCTTCGTTAAAGGTTGCGCTTCCGTCCATGGAAGTTAAGGCTGTTAAAATGGAAATGTTAAATGGTTGAACAAGTCTTAAGGCGAATTGTGATATGCAAATACAAAGTTTTATAACACTATTCAAATATAAAAGATGTTCATATATGACCATTTTCCTTTTGAAATAAATTATTACTGTTATGGCTTTAGGAAAACTTACTAACGAGGTCGTCTGCCCCATTATAATCAGTACCGCCTATATAACCACATCTGTGAACAGATACAGCAAGTGTAGTACCTTCCTCTGTGATATACTGTGCTTCTTCCATCCAAAATACAACTGTAAAGCGAAACAAATTATAACTGATCAGCTGAAAAAGTTCTTATCAAATCCGCTCCTCGTTTAATGACAGAAATCATGAATTCTTTGCCTCGATATTTGAATTTATTTATAGAGATCACTTTGAAGGTATGATCTATAAATTACAGAAGCTTAGTCAAATGGGACTGCAAAATATACTCGTAATTAATTCGGTAGAGGCTTTGGATCGCGATTGAAATTGTTTGTTGTAATACTCGCAAAATCCCATGTTTTCTTAGAGGAAATATATTTAATAAGGTAAATTATCAATTTTCATGATCTCTCGTTTTCAATAGGGAAAAAGTAAAGCAAAAATCCGTCGATCCTGTAATCCCAGGAGAGTATACATTTATATTCAACACTAACATCAAATGGGTTTTACAAGCTCACAACGGACACACAATCTGCTTTCTGACTGTTTCACGGTTTCCTGAGTACCTGTCCACCGCGCATTTATTCAGGTGCCTCCGCCCTGGACACTATTTACGTAGCCAAATCAACATTTCATATTTTTCATTGAGGGTGCATCGAATAGACCTAATACGTTAATTTTTATATACTAAAATATCTAACCCGAGAACGAAAGGTCAATGAAAACATCTCATTTTAGCGCTGAGTCTTTTCCTCAACTATAACAGGATAACACAAAATGCACATTGATTTGGTGTGGAGCTCTCTTTAACTCTATTTTAGTTTTATCTCGGAATCATTAAATAGCATCATTAACATGTATCAAACCCCCTCCCCCCCCCCCCAAAAAAAAAATAATAATAATAATAATAATAATAATAATAATTTGATTAATTAATTAATTAAAAAATAAATCAATTAATTAATAAATTGATAGATAAATATAAATAAATGAATAAATAAATAAATGAATAAATAAATAAATGTACAAGTTTTTTCTTATCACAACCTAAATACCAAATTTGTAATTTTCCCTTTTGGGTGATTTTTAAGAAAACATGTTATACTTATGGCGCTTTTCAAGACCAAAGCTAGTATAAACACCGATGCAAAATGTCTTTGTCCGGTTGGTTTAATGATTTATAATGAACCATCATACTACTTGGGTGAATGTATACTTTTAAAAACGCTATCGTATTTCTGTTCAAAGCAACGTAAATACACATTCTGAAGCATCTTATTTAGTTACCTGTTCGATCGAAAATGTAGACAGTAGAGGTATCACGACCAGGAAGGACCAACACATTACCTTCTGATGCTGTGGTATCTCGTAAAGTCAATTTTAAATTAAAATCCTCAATGTCTTCAACAACTTTATCCTCAGTAATAGTGACCACTATTGATATTACTGTTTCACTGGGTTTAAATTCACCCTCTTCAGCAGCCATGTCTGTGGTTGGCATCGTGAAATCTTCGTTAAAGGTTGCGCTTCCGTCTATGGAAGTTAAGGCTGTTAAAATGGAAATGTTAAATGGTTGAACAAGTCTTAAGGCGAATTGTGATACGGTATGCAAATACAAAGTTTTATAACACTATTCAAATATAAAAGATGTTCATATATATATGACCATTTTCCTTTTGAAATAAATTATAACTGTTATGGCTTTAGGAAAACTTACTAACGAGGTCGTCTGCCCCATTATAATCAGTACCGCCTATATAACCACATCTGTGAACAGATACAGCAAGTGTAGTACCTTCCTCTGTGATATACTGTGCTTCTTCCATCCAAAATACAACTGGAAAGTGAAACAAATATTTTTGTTATAACTGATCAGCTGAAAGGGTTTTTTCTTTTCTATACCCAATTTGTTAATTTTCCCTTTGGGGTGATTTTTAAGAAAACGTGTCAAACTTTTTTCAAGACCAAAGCTAGTATAAACACTGATGCAAATTGTCTTTGTCCGGTTGGTTTAATGAGTTACAATTAACCATCATGCTACTTAGGTGAATGTATGTTTTTTTAAAACGCTATCGTATTTATGTTCAAAACAAAGTAAATACACATGAAATTTATTTAATAAGGTAAATTATCAATTTTCATGATCTCTCGTTTTCAGTAGAGTTAAAGTAAAGGAAAAATCGGTTGTTCCTGTAATCCCAGGAGAGTATAAACCTAAATTCAACACTTACATCATATGGGTTAAACAAGCTAGGGTATTCACAACGGACACACAAACAAGTTTTCACTATTTCACGGTTTCCGGCGTTCCTGTCCACCGTGCATTTAGTCAGGTAGTAGTAATGTTAGTGATATATAGATGGTAGTAATGTTAGTGATATCTGTAAGCCAAGATGTGTTCCAAGTTCTCTGACAGAGTTTTATCTTTTAAGTGAAGATGAGGTTACCAAACATATCAAGGTAAAAAACTATACAATTTTGAAAATATTATAAGAAATATTTTTTATGTCATTATTGTTACAATGTTTTCAGTTTGAAACAGAAATGTCTTCAGCTATGAAATGAACTTTATTTCGTTCAAATCGGTGGTATAATTGAAAAGATGTGACCAATTGTCTGAACTAGTCGTAAAATATCTTGCAATACCATTACCCCTCAATTTAATGGGATAGCATTCACATAATATGTTCATTTACAATACAAAACTTATCAACTTATCCATTCTGGCAGCCAGTTTGGAAAGTGATACTGAATCAAATTGTCACAGATGTGGGCCTTATATCTAAAAAACTTTGTGTAGGTATGATCTATAAATTACAGAAGCTTAGTCAAATGGGACTTCAACATTCGCTCGTAGTTAATTCGGTAGATGCTTTGGATCGCTATTAAAATTATTTGTTGTAATACTCGCAAAATCACATGTTTTCTTACAGAAAATATGTTTAATAAGGCAAATTATCAATGTTCATGATCTCTCGTTTGCAAGTTTTTTCTAATCACAACCTAAATACCAAATTTGTTATTTTCACTTTTGGGTGATTTTTAAGAAAACATGTTATATTTATGTCGCTTTTCAAGACCAAATCTAGTACAAACACCGATGCAAAATGTCTTTGTCCGGTTGGTTTAATGATTTATAATGAACCATCATACTACTTGGGTGAATGTATACTTTTAAAAAAGCTATCGTATTTCTTTTCAAAGCAAAATAAATACACATTCTGAAGCATCTTATTTAGTTACCTGTTCGATCGAAAATGTAGACAGTAGAGGTATCACGACCAGGAAGGACCAACACATTACCTTCTGATGCTGTGGTATCTCGTAAAGTCAATTTTAAATTAAGATCCTCAATATCTTCAACAACTTTATCCTCAGTAATAGTGACCACTATTGATATTACTGTTTCACTGGGTTTAAATTCACCCTCTTCAGCAGCCATGTCTGTGGTTGGCATCGTGAAATCTTCGTTAAAGGTTGCGCTTCCGTCCATGGAAGTTAAGGCTGTTAAAATGGAAATGTCAAATGGTTGAACAAGTCTTAAGGCGAATTGTGATACGGTATGCAAATACAAAGTTTTATAACACTATTCAAATATAAAAGATGTTCATATATGACCATTTTCCTTTTGAAATAAATTATAACTGTTATGGCTTTAAGAAAACTTACTAACGAGGTCGTCTGCCCCATTATAATCAGTACCGCCTATATAACCACATCTGTGAACAGATACAGCAAGTGTAGTACCTTCCTCTGTGATATACTGTGCTTCTTCCATCCAAAATACAACTGGAAAGTGAAACAACTATTTTTGTTATAACTGATCAGCTGAAAGGTTTTTTCTTTTCTATACCCAATTTGTTAATTTTCCCTTTGGGGTGATTTTTAAGAAAACGTGTCAAACTTTTTTCAAGACCAAAGCTAGTATAAACACTGATGCAAAATGTCTTTGTCCGGTTGGTTTAATGAGTTACAATTTACCATCATGCTACTTAGGTGAATGTATGGTTTTTTTAAACGCTATCGTATTTATGTTCAGAACAAAGTAAATACACATGAAATTTATTTAATAAGGTAAATTATCAATTTTCATGATCTCTCGTTTTCAGTAGAGTAAAAGTAAAGGAAAAATCGGTTGTTCCTGTAATCCCAGGAGAGTATAAACCTAAATTCAACACTTACATCATATGGGTTAAACAAGCTAGGGTATTCACAACGGACACACAAACAAGTTTTCACTATTTCACGGTTTCCGGCGTTCCTGTCCACCGTGCATTTAGTCAGGTAGTAGTAATGTTAGTGATATATAGATGGTAGTAATGTTAGTGATATCTGTAAGCCAAGATGTGTTCCAAGTTCTCTGACAGAGTTTTATCTTTTAAGTGAAGATGAGGTTACCAAACATATCAAGGTAAAAAACTATACAATATTGAAAATATTATAAGAAATATTTTTTATGTCATTATTGTTACAATGTTTTCAGTTTGAAACAGAAATGTCTTCAGCTATGAAATGAACTTTATTTCGTTCAAATCGGTGGTATAATTGAAAAGATGTGACCAATTGTCTGAACTAGTCGTAAAATATCTTGCAATACCATTACCCCTAAATTTAATGGGATAGCATTCACATAATATGTTCATTTACAATACAAAACTTATCAACTTATCCATTCTGGCAGCCAGTTTGGAAAGTGATACTGAATCAAATTGGCACAGATGTGGGCCTGATATCTAAAAAACTGTGTGTAGGTATGATCTATAAATTACAGAAGCTTAGTCAAATGGGACTTCAACATTCGCTCGTAGTATTTGTTGTAATACTCGCAAAATCACATGTTTTCTTACAGAAAATATGTTTAATAAGGCAAATTATCAATGTTCATGATCTCTCGTTTGCAAGTTTTTTCTAATCACAACCTAAATACCAAATTTGTTATTTTCACTTTTGGGTGATTTTTAAGAAAACATGTTATATTTATGGCGCTTTTCAAGACCAAATCTAGTACAAACACCGATGCAAAATGTCTTTGTCCGGTTGGTTTAATGATTTATAATGAACCATCATACTACTTGGGTGAATGTATACTTTTAAAAAAGCTATCGTATTTCTTTTCAAAGCAAAATAAATACACATTCTGAAGCATCTTATTTAGTTACCTGTTCGATCGAAAATGTAGACAGTAGAGGTATCACGACCAGGAAGGACCAACACATTACCTTCTGATGCTGTGGTATCTCGTAAAGTCAATTTTAAATTAAGATCCTCAATATCTTCAACAACTTTATCCTCAGTAATAGTGACCACTATTGATATTACTGTTTCACTGGGTTTAAATTCACCCTCTTCAGCAGCCATGTCTGTGGTTGGCATCGTGAAATCTTCGTTAAAGGTTGCGCTTCCGTCCATGGAAGTTAAGGCTGTTAAAATGGAAATGTCAAATGGTTGAACAAGTCTTAAGGCGAATTGTGATACGGTATGCAAATACAAAGTTTTATAACACTATTCAAATATAAAAGATGTTCATATATGACCATTTTCCTTTTGAAATAAATTATAACTGTTATGGCTTTAGGAAAACTTACTAACGAGGTCGTCTGCCCCATTATAATCAGTACCGCCTATATAACCACATCTGTGAACAGATACAGCAAGTGTAGTACCTTCCTCTGTGATATACTGTGCTTCTTCCATCCAAAATACAACTGGAAAGTGAAACAAATATTTTTGTTATAACTGATCAGCTGAAAGGTTTTTTCTTTTCTATACCCAATTTGTTAATTTTCCCTTTGGGGTGATTTTTAAGAAAACGTGTCAAACTTTTTTCAAGACCAAAGCTAGTATAAACACTGATGCAAAATTTCTTTGTCCGGTTGGTTTAATGAGTTACAATTAACCATCATGCTACTTAGGTGAATGTATGTTTTTTTAAAACTCTATCGTATTTATGTTCAAAACAAAGTAAATACACATGAAATTTATTTAATAAGGTAAATTATCAATTTTCATGATCTCTCGTTTTCAGTAGAGTAAAAGTAAAGGAAAAATCGGTTGTTCCTGTAATCCCCGGAGAGTATAAACCTAAATTCAACACTTACATCATATGGGTTAAACAAGCTAGGGTATTCACAACGGACACACAAACAAGTTTTCACTATTTCACGGTTTCCGGCGTGCCTGTCCACCGTGCATTTAGTCAGGTAGTAGTAATGTTAGTGATATATAGATGGTAATAATGTTAGTGATATCTGTAAGCCAAGATGTGTTTCAAGTTCTCTGACAGAGTTTGATCTTTTAAGTGAAGATGAGGTTACCAAACATATCAAGGTAAAAAACTATACAATTTTAAAAATATTATAAGAAATATTTTTTATGTCATTATTGTTACAATGTTTTAAGTTTGATACAGAAATGTCTTCAGCTATGAAATGAACTTTATTTCGTTCAAATCGGTAATATAATTGAAAAGATGTGACCAATTGTCTGAACTAGTCGTAAAATATCTTGCAATACCATTACCCCTAAATTTAATGGGATAGCATTCACATAATATGTTCATTTACAATACAAAACTTATCAACTTATCCATTCTGGCAGCCAGTTTGGAAAGTGATACTGAATCAAATTGTCACAGATGTGGGCCTGATATCTAAAAAACTGTGTGTAGGTATGATCTATAAATTACAGAAGCTTAGTCAAATGGGACTTCAACATTCGCTCGTATTTAATTCGGTAGATGCTTTGGATCGCTATTAAGATTATTTGTTGTAATACTCGCAAAATCACATGTTTTCTTACAGAAAATATGTTTAATAAGGCAAATTATCAATGTTCATGATCTCTCGTTTGCAAGTTTTTTCTAATCACAACCTAAATACCAAATTTGTTATTTTCACTTTTGGGTGATTTTTAAGAAAACATGTTATATTTATGGCGCTTTTCAAGACCAAATCTAGTACAAACACCGATGCAAAATGTCTTTGTCCGGTTGGTTTAATGATTTATAATGAACCATCATACTACTTGGGTGAATGTATACTTTTAAAAAAGCTATCGTATTTCTGTTCAAAGCAAAGTAAATACACATTCTGAAGCATCTTATTTAGTTACCTGTTCGATCGAAAATGTAGACAGTAGAGGTATCACGACCAGGAAGGACCAACACATTACCTTCTGATGCTGTGGTATCTCGTAAAGTCAATTTTAAATTAAAATCCTCAATATCTTCAACAACTTTATCCTCAGTAATAGTGACCACTATTGATATTACTGTTTCACTGGGTTTAAATTCACCCTCTTCAGCAGCCATGTCTGTGGTTGGCATCGTGAAATCTTCGTTAAAGGTTGCGCTTCCGTCCATGGAAGTTAAGGCTGTTAAAATGGAAATGTTAAATGGTTGAACAAGTCTTAAGGCGAATTGTGTTATGCAAATACAAAGTTTTATAACACTATTCAAATATAAAAGATGTTCATATATGACCATTTTCCTTTTGAAATAAATTATAACTGTTATGGCTTTAGGAAAACTTACTAACGAGGTCGTCTGCCCCATTATAATCAGTACCGCCTATATAACCACATCTGTGAACAGATACAGCAAGTGTAGTACCTTCCTCTGTGATATACTGTGCTTCTTCCATCCAAAATACAACTGGAAAGTGAAACAAATATTTTTGTTATAACTGATCAGCTGAAAGGTTTTTTCTTTTCTATACCCAATTTGTTAATTTTCCCTTTGGGGTGATTTTTAAGAAAACGTGTCAAACTTTTTTCAAGACCAAAGCTAGTATAAACACTGATGCAAAATTTCTTTGTCCGGTTGGTTTAATGAGTTACAATTAACCATCATGCTACTTAGGTGAATGTATGTTTTTTTAAAACGCTATCGTATTTATGTTCAAAACAAAGTAAATACACATGAAATTTATTTAATAAGGTAAATTATCAATTTTCATGATCTCTCGTTTTCAGTAGAGTAAAAGTAAAGGAAAAATCGGTTGTTCCTGTAATCCCCGGAGAGTATAAACCTAAATTCAACACTTACATCATATGGGTTAAACAAGCTAGGGTATTCACAACGGACACACAAACAAGTTTTCACTATTTCACGGTTTCCGGCGTGCCTGTCCACCGTGCATTTAGTCAGGTAGTAGTAATGTTAGTGATATATAGATGGTAATAATGTTAGTGATATCTGTAAGCCAAGATGTGTTTCAAGTTCTCTGACAGAGTTTGATCTTTTAAGTGAAGATGAGGTTACCAAACATATCAAGGTAAAAAACTATACAATTTTAAAAATATTATAAGAAATATTTTTTATGTCATTATTGTTACAATGTTTTAAGTTTGATACAGAAATGTCTTCAGCTATGAAATGAACTTTATTTCGTTCAAATCGGTAATATAATTGAAAAGATGTGACCAATTGTCTGAACTAGTCGTAAAATATCTTGCAATACCATTACCCCTAAATTTAATGGGATAGCATTCACATAATATGTTCATTTACAATACAAAACTTATCAACTTATCCATTCTGGCAGCCAGTTTGGAAAGTGATACTGAATCAAATTGTCACAGATGTGGGCCTGATATCTAAAAAACTGTGTGTAGGTATGATCTATAAATTACAGAAGCTTAGTCAAATGGGACTTCAACATTCGCTCGTATTTAATTCGGTAGATGCTTTGGATCGCTATTAAGATTATTTGTTGTAATACTCGCAAAATCACATGTTTTCTTACAGAAAATATGTTTAATAAGGCAAATTATCAATGTTCATGATCTCTCGTTTGCAAGTTTTTTCTAATCACAACCTAAATACCAAATTTGTTATTTTCACTTTTGGGTGATTTTTAAGAAAACATGTTATATTTATGGCGCTTTTCAAGACCAAATCTAGTACAAACACCGATGCAAAATGTCTTTGTCCGGTTGGTTTAATGATTTATAATGAACCATCATACTACTTGGGTGAATGTATACTTTTAAAAAAGCTATCGTATTTCTGTTCAAAGCAAAGTAAATACACATTCTGAAGCATCTTATTTAGTTACCTGTTCGATCGAAAATGTAGACAGTAGAGGTATCACGACCAGGAAGGACCAACACATTACCTTCTGATGCTGTGGTATCTCGTAAAGTCAATTTTAAATTAAAATCCTCAATATCTTCAACAACTTTATCCTCAGTAATAGTGACCACTATTGATATTACTGTTTCACTGGGTTTAAATTCACCCTCTTCAGCAGCCATGTCTGTGGTTGGCATCGTGAAATCTTCGTTAAAGGTTGCGCTTCCGTCCATGGAAGTTAATGCTGTTAAAATGGAAATGTTAAATGGTTGAACAAGTCTTAAGGCGAATTGTGATATGCAAATACAAAGGTTTATAACACTATTCAAATATAAAAGATGTTCATATATGACCATTTTCCTTTTGAAATAAATTATAACTGTTATGGCTTTAGGAAAACTTACTAACGAGGTCGTCTGCCCCATTATAATCAGTTCCGCCTATATAACCACATCTGTGAACAGATACAGCAAGTGTAGTACCTTCCTCTGTGATATACTGTGCTTCTTCCATCCAAAATACAACTGGAAAGTGAAACACATATTTTTGTTATAACTGATCAGCTGAAAGGTTTTTTTCTTTTCTATACCCAATTTGTTAATTTTCCCTTTGGGGTGATTTTTAAGAAAACGTGTCAAACTTTTTTCAAGACAAAGCTAGTATAAACACTGATGCAAAATTTCTTTGTCCGGTTGGTTTAATGAGTTACAATTAACCATCATGCTACTTAGGTGAATGTATGTTTTTTTTAAACGCTATCGTATTTATGTTCAAAACAAAGTAAATACACATGAAATTTATTTAATAAGGTAAATTATCAATTTTCATGATCTCTCGTTTTCAGTAGAGTAAAAGTAAAGGAAAAATCGGTTGTTCCTGTAATCCCAGGAGAGTATAAACCTAAATTCAACACTTACATCATATGGGTTAAACAAGCTAGGGTATTCACAACGGACACACAAACAAGTTTTCACTATTTCACGGTTTCCGGCGTGCCTGTCCACCGTGCATTTAGTCAGGTAGTAGTAATGTTAGTGATATATAGATGGTAGTAATGTTAGTGATATCTGTAAGCCAAGATGTGTTCCAAGTTCTCTGACAGAGTTTGATCTTTTAAGTGAAGATGAGGTTACCAAACATATCAAGGTAAAAAACTATACAATTTTGAAAATATTATAAGAAATATTTTTTATGTCATTATTGTTACAATGTTTAAGTTTGAAACAGAAATGTCTTCAGCTATGAAATGAACTTTATTTCGTTCAAATCGGTGGTATAATTGAAAAGATGTGACCAATTGTCTGAACTAGTCGTAAAATATCTTGCAATACCATTACCCCTAAATTTAATGGGATAGCATTCACATAATATGTTCATTTACAATACAAAACTTATCAACTTATCCATTCTCGCAGCCAGTTTGGAAAGTGATACTGAATCAAATTGTCACAGATGTGGGCCTTATATCTAAAAGCAATAGCTTAGCATTTTAGAACATACTATTTGGTGAATTTGATGTAATATACACTCTGACAATATCTATTTTGAATTATCATACACTCATGTAGGCTATTTTTACATTTACAGCGGCAATTTTGGTGGCCATCTTGGTTTAAAAGTATTTTATTGCAATGCAAATATACTGGATATGAGTTACTAGTTGTCTATTACATACCCCCAATGTTAAAACTATACTTACATCATATATTTTGGTTGATATTATCCCATTTTATTGAATTTAAACAATTTGTTCAGTGGCTTTTGGGACCCATTTAGCGGCCATTTTGGTTTTAAAGTATGTTAACAATGTAAAAATACTAGGTATGAATTTCTAGTGGTCTAACACATACATCTCATTGTTAAAACTATACTCTGGTCATACATGTTGGTTTATGGAATGTTACCATTTTTGGCGCCCATTTTGGCGGCAATCTTGGATATAGGTGTGTTAACAAAGCCAAAGTTCTGGATGTGAGTGTCTAGTGGTCTAATACATACATCCCAGTATTAAAACTATACTTTCGCCATACAATTTGATTGCTATATGTCATTTTATTAGATTTGACCTGTTTTGGCGGCCATTTTGGACGCCATCTTGGATATCTGGAGAGCATCCCATTTTTTCACTGTTAACATCTAAAATGTGTTAAAGGACCCTAAAAGACACCTAAAATATTTGGTTTGGTTTAGTACTGGGGGATTCACGTGAACCCCCTGTACATACCCGACTATATGCGCCAAATAATTTGTAAGGGGACGATGCTGATTAATGTGAATATTTACCTCGCTAGTTACTATTCTGGTGTTACTCGACAGTTATGCTCTAAGAATTACATCGTTAGTAAGTTACGCTACAGTTGGAGCATAACTTCTAGGGAGGTAGCTTACCTCCCTATTAAGCTACGCTATTTTGGTGCACTCGGTCGATTCTGAAGCAACTTATTTAGTTACTTGTTTGATCTAAAATATCAATAATATGACAGTGGAGGTATCGCGAGCAGGAAGGAGCATAACACTACCTTCATTTACTGTGTCTCGCAAAGTTAATTCTAAATCAAAATTCCCAATACCTTTAGTGTCAATAACGTTATACCTCCATTGATAATATGTATAACATACTACGATAGTAGGTATAACATTAGAGGAATGAAGTGTCCGAAATTTGATTATGATTTGGTTATGTCACAAATTCCAATTAATATTAGATATTTTGGAATCTTAAGTTTCCATGCAATTATGCAATTAAATAAGACTACCATATTGTCTACTGACTAAAATAATCGAAAATAAGTCGACCGTTGGATTCAAACAAGGTACCTTTATGATGTAAAAGCTAAACTTAAATGTTACCCAAAATATTTGTTTTTACCCATATTATGTAATCCAAACATAACTCGTTATCTTTTTGTTTAGAGAAATCGAATTGTCTAAGGGTACAGCTTCTCTGTAATTTACACTACAAAATAAATTTTAATTCAAAATATTGATGAAAGAGAAAAATGTTAAGTTCGGAAAAAATACAATGCAAACTAAGCTAGTCTTTTTGACTTATTGATTCACTCTTCACAATAATTTAATTGGAAGAATGAAAATTTCGAAAACTCTTTTGCATATCTGTGCAGAACAAAGTAAAGACATATTAGTAAGCATCTGATTGAGGATCTGACTGAGTTACCTGTTCGATCGAAAATGTAGACGGTAGAGGTCTGAAAGCCAGCAAGGACCAAAGCACTACTTCCCGAGTTTGCGGGTCCACGCAAAGTCAGTGTTAAAACGAAATCTTCAATATCTTCAACAACTTTATCTTCAGCTATAGATATAGTAATTGACCTCACTGTTTGACCGGGTCTAAAGGTTATGCGATTAGCCGAGTTTGGAATATCGAAATCGTCTGTAGATGATGCAGTACCGGATGTTGCTCTTATTCCTATTAAAATGGAAAATTCAGATGGCTTAGCAAATGTATTACTGATTGGAATATCATACGGTATGCCAATATGAAAGTTATTGAATTCATTAATGAAATGAAAGTTACACATAGCCTAATTAACCTTTTTTAAATTAAAAGGTCATGTGTGGCTCAGTTGATAGATCACTGGGCTGATTATTGAAAGGTTGTGGGTGGAGCCCCGCTGTAGTCATAATGTTGTGTCATTGGGCAGGCTCAGGGCTGGATTAACCATAACGCCAGATGGGCCAAGCCCAGGCCTAGGGCCCGCGATTATTTATTGGGGGTGGGCAAATTCAGAAGAAGAAAAATAAGATAGAAATAAATTACCAATACTTAACACTGGTTAAATTTGGAAAGTGCAGTAAAACAATTCGCGCTAGCCTCTTTAGCAAACATGGTTCATCACAGGAGCTTCCAGATTTTGGTTCAACCTTCATGTAAGCGCTCACGAAAATAAAAATGGTAGCGCCCTCTATAACATAGCAAATATCGTTCGGCTATAGGGGGCGTTAACATATAATAATAATAATTATAGATTTATTCTAGGGGGGGTTGGGGTACCGCGCCATTTTGCGATATTTTGCGAAATCGATCGTGGTTATCACGTGATACGTATCGTGGAAAAATAATTTACACTGTTTTAACGAAATGCACTGTGGGATTGTGTTACCAGCCTAAAATCATAGAGGTCGCAAACCCGGTCGCAAACTTGCTTATAATTGAGCCTAGCTATATCAAGCTAAAAATGACATCTCTGAATGTATTACCAAAGTGTGCAAAGGCGAAATTGTTGGACACACTGGTAAAATGGTTTTACAACAAGTTTTGCTATCATTAATAAAACTGAACTCAAGTTAAATCACTCTATTTATCGAGCAATAATATAATTGTTTACGCATTTTAATTGTTTAGATACAAAGTTAAATAAATCAAGGATACATTTATGATAGATAAATAAATAAAAAGAAAACTATAAACGCATGGGCGGCATTTATAATTGATAAAAATTGACATAACAATGATGTTACATTTATCCACCATCAAATTTAAAAAATAGAAAAATAAAAGGAATATTCGAACCCGTGATTTCCGATTGCCAACGACATGGCCAACCTACGCACGCCACAGAGATCAACGAGTGTCATTGTGATAGTTTTATTATTTAACCATATCTATCTATTTATAAACGAACGGATTTTTATTGGGCCATTTTTGCCAAATGTGTGTGTTGCTCTCGCACAAAATGTGTTTGTAATTTGATTATAATCCTTATTTTTAAAAGAACGGTAATTTTTTTTGACATTTTCGAGAAAATAAATGACGTAACTGATACGGTAAACTCCAGCAGTCATACAGATGATGCCGGCAGGCTAAGCAAATCCAGCATATAAAACAAAAGTGCTCCTAATGGGGCTCGAACCCACAACCTTTCGCTCCTCATGTCGACTTTCTATCCACTACACTAACCGTGCTAATTGGAAATAACCAATGCAAATCATTTATTTATATCATGTGTCATGGGTTAATGCACTGTGTTAAATTCTACAATCCCGGCCGCCACTCTGTTCAAAGCCACAAAAAAGTTGACTTGTTTTACGCTTTTTTTGCAATTCTGAGGTGTGCAGTTCGATTTTCTTTCTCGAATTGTTTAGAAAACCATCCATTTTAGAACATCTGAAATTTAAAATGAACTGCACACCTGGGAAAGTATGATGCCAAGGGCATATTTTTTGCACGTAAATCCAATACAAGAGTTCAGAAAATCGACAAAAATATGACGTCATAACCATTGCTTCGGGACAAAATGGCGCGGTACCCCCCCCCCCTAGATTTATTCCGTTATTGACCATGAAGTATGATAAGGATAATTGATGAGCTACTGTGCATTCGTCTTGATAATCGCTCGAGGCCTTGCATGGGTGCACGAATGCAAGGCCGAGAGCGATTATCAAGTACGAATGCACTGTTTGCGAATCAATTATCTATCATACACTTCGCGATGCGTACCAGAATCCTGCTCTAAAATGTTAAAATTGAGATTAAAAACATCATTTCCAACGAAAATATTAGTTAAATTTCCATATTTTAGAAACACCGCTTATGATGTGTAGCATAAGATACTGCTGAATACGCATGGAAGGGTTTCAATTAGTCTGTATACGATTTAGTTGTGAGCTGTCAAATTGGGATCAATGACCGAGTGAAAAACATATCGACACACTTGAATTGGAAGTTGGATATGCATGACCACGGATAAAACTGGTATTAAGTAGGGCCTATGGATGTAATCCATTAAGTAAAGCTTTGTGTAAAAAACAAGTACTCATGATCTTTTAGATCGAACTGTAGTAAAGAAAACAACATTATCGATCAAGTGTGGCACAGTAAGAGAACGTGACAGAGAAGTTGTGTGCTGACGCTGGCACGTCAGGCTACTATACCGTACACAGTTTGAGGAGAAACCATCACAAGAATAGGCGACGTACCAGAGAAAATCATTAAAGAAGCGGTTACCGCATTAACTCCGATCAGTATAAGGTTAATACAAGCACCAAACAGAAAGCCAGCAAAGTTCCGTGTCATCGGCATCAGCAATACCTAAAAGTCAGGAATCAATGACCATTACAGTACAAGAGAATCCAAGAGCAGCTCAGCCACAACCACAGAATGTTGTTATTCCGCAGCAGCAAGGAGGATTGTGTAATGTATATAATTCAAGGTGAGCATGAATGTAATCGTTTGATTGTTTGTTTGTTTTTTGGTCTGTTTGTTAGTATATTAATGTTTGTATATTGGTTAGTTGATGGGTGTGGGGTTTTTTTTTTGGGGGGGGGGGGGTGGCGGTATTTTGAATGCTAGATTAACATATTGACAGAATGATTTTACTGTGATAGATTTCCTACTATTACCGTTGTGTTTAGTTTTAATACTTGAAAAAGGGAAAATGTAAATTAATTTAGTTGACATGACACGGCTAATAAATGCTACCTCTTACAAAAAACATTTAACTTTATGTTCATTTGAACTAGTATTTTTAATTTTTCTCTCAAAATTGCAAAGTTCAACGTTGTATATCATTAACGAACCGGTGTCATTTGTTATTCAAATTTAACGAAATATTCCACAATTGTCATAAGATATGTGGTTTGATAGCACAAATATTTCCATTTCAGGCTCGACAAAACGTTTGAAAACCGCATCAGCAACACAATCTACAGCAAAGTTCCGTGTCATCGTCATCAGCAAGACCTAAATTTCAGGAAAGTCACATCAATGACCATTACCAACATACAAGAGAATCCAAGAGCAGCTCAGCCACAACAACAGAACGTTGTTATTCCGCAGCAGCAAGAAGAGGGCAAGTACCTCTTCAGCAGAAGTTTACTTTCCACAATTTCACCGTTCATATAACTGAAAAGTAATAATACTGATAAAGTACAGTACAGCTCACAATAGAGTGCACCACGCAACTGCGATGATAGTCCATTGACTTTGAGTTGATAGTCCATTGACAACGCAATGACATCGCATTGACAATGCACTGACAGCGCGATGATAGTTCGTTGACATTAGCAATTGTCGTGTAGGGACTCCGTTGATCTTGCGAAATCAGCGCGCTGATTTCGCACTGTCAATGCACTGACAACGGGATGTAATTGGGTTGATATTCCGATGAAAGTATGTTGACCTCCGTTGATATCGGTTACTCTAATGCGATCTGTACTGTAGATCCATAATTAAATGCACACGCACACCATTTTAATGAAGAAAATTAATTAATGACCGTGTATTAAATATAGCCACATTTAGTGTCGGATCTCTTCAATGCAATTCGAGAAAGTAAAGGATGGAAATCAGTATAGTCTGCAACTGTTTATGTGTAATTTAAAGAAATGTAATTTGAATATGCAGGGTGTATAAAAAAAAAAAACCAGGACTCTCTTTCAGCAAGGATTAATTTAATCCTTATTGAAACCACTGAACCATGGCCAATTTGATTTCATTGTCAAGTACAACCTATAAAATTAAAATCCTGAAAAAGGGTGAAATCCATCAATTACGGAAGGTGTGACTAATTAGGCAAGTCAACCCAATTTTGTAGTGTGTATCAATGGTAATTCACACAATAAAGTAGAGTAACGTTACAGTGGAAGATTACATATTTAAATAGGCTAAAAGGGAAATTATTTGTATTCTTCTCATGCTGAATTTTTTTTGTAAAGTATAAATGTCCTTCTCTGTCAATGATATAAACACACATGATTGGTGCTTTCCTACCACAACGTTCCTACATGCTGAGGCTTTCTCATGAGAACAATAAGGTACATTGAACATTGCACAGAAATATTCATGCATCATATCATATTAATGAATTATGTAGCTATTAATGATTTGTGCCAGAATTAAGGGGAATACCAAACTAATATTTGCTATTGTTTATAGATAGATGATTTACAATATTTTTGAATGAAAAGTATTCAAATGTAAACCATGTCATATTTTGGTTTGTATGTGTAAATCCCATTGTACAGACTATAGTAAATGACAGGGTTTATGCAACTTATTCTAGCGGTCTTATTCTTCATTGGATTAATCTCAGATTTTCAGAAGATATGATCATTATTAATTGGGCTTTGCATTGACGGTGTTTTTTGATACACCCTGTATCACTACGTGATTTTGGATCGATAATTATTTGTCTAGCATTGTGCTTGCGGGACTGCTCCTATACCATTTGCTTTGATGGTTTATAAAATACCTGTTTGTTTCAAAATTTTAAAATTAAGAATTTTAAGATGACGATAATTTTGGCACAGTTTGTGAATTAATAGAAAGATATGTCTTTCTCATGGTATAAGGCCAAATAAAAAAACACCTAGTTTCTCGTCCTATCTTTTGAAAATAAGAGGAGGATGAGGGCACTTTTGGAACAAAAAAAAACCCAAAAATCAATGCGAAATCACCATTACCGGCATGGTATTGCCTGATGGGTTGTGTAACTTGAGGAGGACAAGGCCTTTTTATTTCATAGTTTTTTTGGGATTGGTTAACACAAAATCTGCTTTAAAATGCTCATTAGATTAAATCTATTGCCAAGATGTCATGAAAAAAGTGATGGTAGAAATAACGAAAATAAAGATACATTACATAATTCCTGAAAAGGGATGCGCAGGGGACGATAAACTACTCTATTTTTTCACTTGGCCTAACTAATGTATTTAAATAACATGTTCGAGTGTACATGTACTATAGTATTATATTATGTTTAAATCGTGTGAAATACAATTATACAGAACACAAAACATCGTATCATTGGCATTTATTCGATTTTGTAAAAGGGATTACTAATATGTCATTCCATTGACATGATTGAGGTGTTAGATGCCATGATCATTCATAGTGTAATTTAATCGTATAAGTTAACCGATTAAAATGCAATTGAACGACTACCTGTAAAGTACTACTTGACAACTTGACAACAGTAACTGATTCGTTAATCCTTAACCTGTTAACTCCTTACTATGTGAATCGTTGTTTCTATTTCCACAGCTTTATTGGTCATATCAATGTCCATTGTTTGTTAACGTCGATATCTACGAAAGCACTACCGGAAGTCTCAAGCGTGCAATGTCAACATAATCGGTTGCCCCTCGCAACGTGCATTATATGACAAAGCTTTCAGATATTGCATGGGTCAACATTAGAAAGGGTAGCGATTATGTTGACCTTGCACGATTGAGACTTCCGGCAGTGCATTCGTAGATATAATCGACGTTAACAACAATGGATAATGAACAATGGAATGAGCTCTAGAAGTGTAAAAGTGAACTGCTTATCGGCAGATCGGCTTGCATAGCGTAATGGTTAGGAATTAGGCTTATAGACCAGAGGTTAGTGGTTCGAGTCCATCTGTAGCCTTTCTTTGTTAAAATAAACACTCTATTATTTTTAATTGAGAACAGCATCAACAGCCTGTCAGCAAAGGGCGTCCTCATCTCAAAGTTCGAAATTAAAGATTCGTGAGTGCTTACATAAAGGCAAGACCCAGATTTTGGCCTGGCCCAGGGTCCCCAAAAAGGTGAATCCGGCTCTGGGCAGGACACTTAACCGTAATTGCCTCCACTCAGATATAGTATTGGAATCTAGGAATATAGTCCACTGAGCGCCGCCCATATGTACGAGTATGTCTATGTATAGGGCATCTACCGACGTAATCTATTGTGGCAGTGGAATAAAAGTTAAAGCGCTTTCATCATTTAAAAAAGCGATATATGAACACCGACATTTATTTTTACTTAAGCGTGTGAACTATTTTTGAAAAACTTACCAGCGACGTCATTGGCACCTGCATAATCATGACCACCTATAAAACCATCTCTGTGAACAGTTACATCAATACTAGTCCCTTCTTCGGTGATATACTGTGCTTCATCCATCCAAAACACAACTTGAAAGTTAAAATATATACATTTCGAACTCATTAACGTGCTAACGGATCTGCAAGGTAATGACCAAATTCGTCCTACGTTTCATCGGATGAATGATAAACAGTTCTTTGCCACGATATGTGAGTGCTTTAGAATGGTTTTGTAGTTATGAAGTTGTGATTGGTTCAAAGTCGATGTGTTGTAGGCTGCGCCCTCAATTATGATAAAAACTGTGATTTGTATAATTTTACAATTGTATTACATGTATGAACTTACACCTATAAGAATTCAGGAAAATCAGCCCTCTTTTTACAACAAATGTCGATTCAAAAATGCTGATCTAGCCACGATCAGCATTTTACACAGAATAGCCACGACGACGATGGGTCGTCAGACCCTCCCAACACATAATCGCGGATACCAATCGACAAATTCTGAATATCACTTTTCCGGGAACAACAACTTCATAACATGATCATTAAACGCTTAGAATTGGAGAAACAACCCCAGTCCCGTCTAATTTTTTTTTTTTTTTTGACATTTTAGATCGTTTATATTTTATTTTAATTCTAAAATCGGTTTTGGGTATAAATGTTTTATTGCCACATTTTGTACTAACGTGCCCGGCTAGCTCAGTCGGTAGAGCCATAAACCGTGGGTTTTTGGGTTCGAGTCCAACCAGCGATGATGTTGAATAAAATTACGGGGTTTTTTATCGTTAGAAATAATATACAAATTATTTGATAAACTTAACAAATCCTTTTCTTTTTCTTCTCGGACATAAAATTAGTTTTATATATGTTTAAGCCGTATACATAATACGGCTTTTTAAAAATAAAAAAAATGTGTTTGAATCCGTTTTGCCGGTCTATAATACGATATCACGGGTGTTGCCACTATTGAAATCGCATGGCCACCGCCGTCCGCGGATAGCGATGGTATTCCAACATATTTAAACATCGTTTTAATCAAGTTTTGCTGTGTTTTTGTGAGTAGAAACAACAATAATGGCAATTGTTAATATTCATCTTGAGTTCTGAAGTAAATAAATAATATAATAAAAAAATCAACACCTTTAATAGGTGTAACGGATTCGGAACAAAGACACTAATTGAGCATCCTATAATATAATCAATACATAAATTCGGGACCTTTTTGTCTAGAGAAAATCGACCTCTAGGATAATTGTACAGTACTGGTACACGAGTATCCTAAAGTATAGTTTACCCTTTTTACGACTGTTTTTCCTTCAATTGTGTGACCATAGAAACGGAAGAGCCCGTACTGAAATATAGTCTCAAAATGAATCGAAAAGAAGATCTGTGATTAACCTTAACCACGTTAACGAAGTACCGGTACTTCTATACGTATGTGTATGACTCGATCTTACCAGTTCGATCCAAAATGAATAACGTAGTCTCATCCATAAATGAATCGACATCTCCAACAGCGGATGTGAGAGTAAGAGTAACGACTTCACAATCTTCTATAAGTTCGTCTTCTTTAATGTCGATTGTAACCGTTGTTATACGATCTCCGGCGGCTCCAAATGTAACACTAGTTGCAGCCATACCTGGTGTGGGCATGTCATAATCATCTCCAATCGTAGCTGACGTGGAAGTTGCAGTAAGCGCTGCAAATGAAATAAAAAGGGTTAACAAATTCCCATGAGTTAACTTGGTTTTGACGAACTGTCCTCAAAAAGTAACTCACATGTAATAAATGCTCAATGGGCGAATGTTTTTTCTTCAGAAAACTTGTATTCCTCTCCGGTGCGTACCTAAGACACTGGTATGGAACGTGCTCATTCATGGTGTCTGAACAGTGGTGTAGCTCAGGGGGGAGGGTTGCAGCAGGGGGGGGGGGGGGGGGGGGGATGCCCCCCTGACGAAAAAAAACCAACTTGTGCCCCCGCCCCCCCCCCCCCCCCCCCACCCCCTAAAAATAAAAAATAAAGTGATAAAAAAAGGAAATAGGAAAAAATTGAGAAAAACGACCGAGGTTATTAGCCAAATTGAAGGCAAAATTGTACATGTAGGCCTAGTTCATTTACTGTGGGATTTTTTTGACTGTGCGAATTTTTTTGACCTCCCCCCCCCCCCCCCACACACACACTTAGGCCTACGTGAAATTCACGAGGTAAGTGACTAGAATTTTTTGGGGGGCAACCTTTTACGAAAATTTTAGAAATCTTGCACCCCCTGAAAAAAATCCTAGCCACGCCACTGTGTCTGAAGCTGCCCCCCTCCCGACAGATTTGTGTGTGCATTGGTCAAACTTTGCCTAGCTTGACCAATGCGGGTTCACTTACTTGCTGCGCTGCCATCGTCTGCGCTTCGTTGAACGTATATCAAGATGGAGGTATCTCCTTCTTTAGTAATAACTTGATGATCTCTCAGACTAAAGATTTCTGTAAAATGAAAGAAAAAGGAAAATTAATTATGATGGCAGAAAATAAAATATGAAAATAATACACATAATTTAATGATTAGAGAATAAAGATATTGTTTTTAGACCGTACCCGTGTTATATTGTCTGACATAAATGCGGACGATAGTATTATTTTAAGTAGAACAACGACGCCGCAGGCGGAGTTGTTCTACTTTAGACATTTATCAAAGAAATAAGTACATTTTATTGTCCACATTTGATAACTTTTACCCCTGATAGGTTCGAATAACCCACAAACATTCGATCCAATCACATGCGATGAGTAAACCATGCGTTAGCGTCGCGGCGCCGGCATAAACGCAGGAAAAGCGCTAAAGACGCACTGCATAAGTGCGCGTTATGGAGCAAACCACGCATTGTGAAGGTCGGGCGCACTGTTAAAACGTAAGCCCCACCTCCCCGTGTTAAGTTGTCTCATCTAGATGTCGCCGATTTCTCTGAGAACCAATGAGATTGCTTAAACTTTCTTAGCTGTTTAAGAATTATTCTTTAAAATTAGGTGTGGGTTTTTAGGAGCCAAACGATAAAAAACGTATTTTATGACTGAATAAAATAAAAATCAGTGAAATATCGATGGCTGGACTCGAACCCACAACCCTCGGATAAGGTGCCAATGGTCTTAACCGCAAAGACTACCGAGGCACGATGGAGATTGAATCGGACAAAAAATGCCAGAAAATGTACTTAGACAGGGAATGATTCTCCATCCCCAAGCGTTTTATGACCATTTAATGTAGTTGTACCTGGCAAAGTGATATTAAGAGTTTTTCGATGGATATCCGCGAGTATATAATTATGTGTTAAATCTTGGTTAAATCAATGCGAAACGCAAATTTGAGCCATTCGTGTCCGTCGTCGTCTGCCCACAAGCATGTGTTGTCTACCGCCCTCATATTCTGACAGCACTTTTCCTGTTGCTTGATAAGGTGATTTTGGCATATACAGTCATCACAAAAGTAACTGACCAGGTAATAAACATACTGATAACTCTAAAAGTATAACTCCTACATAAACATATTTAATACTATAAGTTGTTGAAAAATTTCTCTTCTTAAATTTGAAATATTACACGCTAAGATGGTTGATTAATGAGGAAGTTACGATCCCAAACGTTAGGGCAAGTCTGATTTTCATTTTAACATTTTCTTTTCAACACGGGGAGAGTATGACAGGTAAAGCTTGTGTGCCGTATTGATCAACCGTAACAATGCCACCGGTCGACTATCCAACAACCAGGCCGTCGACGGGTGAATTTCTCAACATGTTTATTATTTAATATGTTTATGTAGGAGTTATACTTTTAGGGTTATCAGCACATTACCTGGTCAGTTACTTATTGTGATGGCTGTATTGTGAGGCGGCGCAAATTGGGCATTAGAGCGTGTTCCAACCAGTTCAATTACCGCAGGGCGTAGACCCAGAGACTATATAACTAACAGAACAAGTATCACGAAGGCAAATTCCCCCGTCTACAATGCGCAAATTCACGGGTGAAGGTTTTATAGGGGGCGCACTATCATGGTCGTAGCAAACCAGACGACCTAAGACATGGTGGATTGTATCGGCTCAAAACATGATTTGTGGCACAGAAAAAGCACATCAATGGCAAAAAAAGCTGATTGTGATTTAGAGTAGAACTGATTTGCTTTGATGATAGCAGAATTTAGTTCTTATATGACACAAAACATTCAGAATTGGTTATTTGAAATTAATTTTTACGTGGAACAAAATACGAATTTTAAATTGTGGGTGGCTTCGTCTGACAGTGACAGGATAGCGTGGCACTACCAAAACCCTATTGTATATTTCACGGACATAAATTATGCTAATGAGCTCATTAAATGACGTCACTCACATCATCGGGTTTTGCCGATGATTGAAATCCGTTGATTGAAATTCTAGGTCGAGTAAAATGATGTTCTTATTTGTTGTCTGTGAGCTTTTCTGATTTTTTTCCCGTATTGGAGTATTTTTTTATTGAAAATAGACAGTTCAAATTAAACGTTGGTTCCAAGTTCAAGTGACAGCACATGTATTAAAGGCGACAGCAAAGGCAATATGCAAGCAACATTTGAGAAAAAACGATGCCCGACTTTGCAAGAAAGTGTACGGGGAAGTGTACGGGTGAACATGACAAACCAAAACAGCCTAGTAAATAATTACCTCCGTGGCGCAATTGGTTAGCGCGTTCGGCTGTTAACCGAAAGGTTGGTGGTTCGAGTCCAGCCGGGGGCGTTGTTACTTTTTGCATTTAATGCAGATCGACAAATCACAGTAAAAATATAATATTGACAAAATCACAGACCACTTACACAAAAATCGCATCTGCGCATGCTCCTGTCGTGATCGAAATCTACCACACAAGCAATGGGCGAGTTTTATAAGTGCGTGGCGCTATTTTGCATTTTATGAATATTGTAATCAGATCAGTTGGGAAAGACGGTGGATCGCGACGATCACATCGTGTGAGGTCATGAATAGTCATAGATGAATATTCATTCACAACGAATGATTGACAGTTTACGCTTAACTTCCGGGTGAAGGACTGATGATAGAGTGCGCTATACTGAACCAAATCTCAACAATGGGCAGATAGGTGTTACATAGGCCTGGTAGACCGCAAAGTGTGGGCGTCAAGAATGTGCAGTTGTTTTCGTATTCCGCACCCTCTCGAATGAATACATGTAGGCCAGCATGGCTACAGAATGCTATTCGTGAAGCTAGATTTATCCCGTCCCATATGCTCATTTACACATAAACGACGGTGCATTTCATCAAAGACCTTTCCATGAGTCATGGAAAGGTTACCAAACTGCGTTGGTTATATAATGATTAAACCTTTCAGTACATGTAGTCATAATATTTTAAGTCATATTATGGCCTCCACAAGATAGCCCGTTTTAAGTTACTTGACTGGAAGGAAAAATAGATAAAGGTCGAGGCCTATGTAAATAAAAATAGGCAAAACATTAATCAAATGGAAAACTTATTTACTAATTAAAAGTTTATTTGTACTTGTGTCTTTGGTATATCATACCATAATTAGGCCTCCACATATTTAAAGATTTAATGTTACTAACATTAAAACCTACCATTATGGTAACCCGACATGTGAAAAAAAAGAACGTTTGGCTTCAGATAACCGATAAGGAGTAGTGTGGGAGGAGGGGCTCCTAGGTTGTGTAAATATGGAGACCTGTCATCACGAAATGAGAGTTAAGTCGGAAATTTTTGATTGTGAGGTTTCTCCAGATTCAGAATACTCAAGAAACAAGCTTTAAAATGATATGCAACATGTCATATTTGCTCAATGTTTTCCCTGTCAAAATATAAATTGAAGTTGCAAAATTCCTTTGTTTTCTATTGATTTTTGGCATGTTCATTGGACCATATCTCCTAATGCACACTGGTGACTTAACGCTCATTTTGTGGTGACAGGTCTTAATTGGAGTGTCCTCCTTTCAACTTTTCCCATTTCATCATTCTTGTCATTAAAACTGCTTTGTTGGTTTTACTATATACAAAGTAATGAAGGATGTCGGTCAGTATGATGCGAAAGGCATTAGTCAACATGTTGCAATGCAGGATAAAAGTCAATATGAGCAACTGAAAGACCTGAAGTTATACATAAACCTGAACCTAAACCTGAAATAACCAGAAAGAAAGCAGTGATACAAAATTATCATGAGCATGAAGTGTCGATGCAAGGTCATAAGTATGAACAAGTGAGAGAGACTGGATCACGAGTGGAATTGTAAGATCAATCAAACACAAGCAAACACTCTATTTGAGTTACCTCAAAAAGAAAACACTGCAAGCTGAGGAGAGGTATAAAAAATACAAAAACAAACTAACTCACATTATTCGACTTGCAAAGAAAACATATAATACTGACCAACTTCACAAACTCAAGCACGATCTTACAAAAACATGGAAGTTCCTGAACACAATCATTGGCCGGAAACGCAAAGACAACACATTACCGGATCACTTCACTCACAGCGACACAATCCTCACTGATCCCAATGACATTACTAACAAATTTAATGATTATTTCACAAACCTTGGTAAAAATCTGGCTAATAAAATCCCTCATGCGGACAAACCCTTCACCGCTCACCTTTCAAATAGCCCACTAAACTCATTCTTCTTCAACCCAATCACTCTTCAAGAACTGCATGACCTGCGTCACCTTCTTAAATCCGGTAAAAGCTCGGGCACAGACAACATCGATCCCGGAATTGCTAACAAATCATTTGATCATATCACAACACCTCTTCTGCACATCTTAAACCAATCACTACTCACGGGTATTGTACCACACAAACTTAAATCTGCAAAAGTCATCCCTGTCTTCAAAAGCAAAGACCAGCACAGCATAACTAACTACAGACCTATTTCCGTATTGCCACCCTTCTCCAAGATTCTTGAGAAAATAGTCCACACCAGATTATATAATTTCCTGGACAAAAACAACACTCTCGTCAATGAACAATACGGATTCCGGTCAAAACGGTCAACCTACATGGCACTTCTTGAACTCACTACTAACCTCACACATGCACTCAAAAAGAAAGATCACACCATGGGTATTTTCCTAGACCTGTCCAAGGCATTCGACACAATAAACCATAATATTCTCCTTGCCAAACTGCACCACTATGGTATTAGGGGCATCGCCCTGGAATGGTTTGAAAACTATCTCACCCACCGCACCCAATCTGTTCATGCACTAAATCATCAATCAACCACTCGGGAAATCACTGTTGGAGTTCCGCAGGGATTCATCTTAGGACCCCTCCTTTTCATTATTTACATGAATGACATAACTAATACAACTAATATGCTAAAACTCATCCTCTATGCAGACGACACAAACATCTTTCTTTCTCACTCAAACCTTGATTCACTTTACCATAACATGAACACTGAACTAACCCACATCACTGACTGGTTCAGGGCAAACAAACTTTCCTTAAATGTCTCTAAAACTAACTACATGCTTTTCTCATCCAAAACTCCTCACCACTCTCACAAAATCACAATTGACAGTCATGACATCTCACAAGTTCACACCACAAAATTCCTTGGCATCACCATAGATGATAAGCTCACCTGGAACCACCACATAAATACTATTACCACTAAGGCATCTCATGCCATTGGTACCATCTACAGAGTTAGGGATCATCTTCCACGGCACATTCTGAAATCACTCTATAATACGCTGGTTCTTCCACACCTCAGCTACTGCAACATAATATGGGCCTCAAACTATCAATCCAGACTTGCCAGCTTAAACATCACTCAGAAATGGGCCATTCGCACAATAACCAATTCACGACGCATGACACACACTTTACCTCTCTTTCACCAACTCAATACATTGAAAATTGAAAATCAACGATATCAACCAGCTACAAACGGCACTATTTATGCACGAACACTTCTATAACAACCTTCCTCCAAATTTCGCAAACTATTTCACCACAAACCGTCAGATACACGCACACAACACAAGGCAAGCACACAAATTTCATCTTCCTCTCCCAACGACCACAGCTGAAAAACATCAGATACTCTACTATGGTGCTAAGCTCTGGAACGCTTTTCCCAACACTCTCACAAATATCACAAACAAACATACATTTAAAAGGCAGCTCAAAAAATGCTACATTTCTACATATGATACACACACCACACATACCATTCTTTCTCTAAGTAAAACATAAACTTTGTTCGCTCCTCTTCTTTTCTCTTCTTCTCATCTACCTCTATTTTCATTCTATCCCCTCTCCTTCCATGCCTTCCTCTTGTAGAACATAACAAATGACTTAACTTACTTTTAACTTGGCAACTTTTGTCTCTTGTCATGTACATGTGTTCTGTATTGTTCTCTTTTTGTTTCTGTGTGTCTTTGTCAAGTGTATTGTTTTTGCGCTGTTCTGTCTGATCTCGTTTCGTGTTTTCTGTTCTCCCGTCATTAAAAATGCTCTAATTATTATCATTCTATTTTTGTGTCAAGGGTCCCCGTTATATAAGCCCGTCTATCAGGGTTTCCACTGGGGTTCCTAGCCTCTATTCCATATTGTATTATAATTTCTTTGTATTACTTTTGCTGAATAAATTGAATTGAATTGAATTGAATTGACTGCTCAGACTGACAACTTCTACTATAACGGAGCAACGAATGATGTTAGTCAGAGCGACACGATGGAAAGAGTTTTGGATATGCAATATCATGCACCTAAACATGAAGTGGTGAGAAAGGCAGTTGTAAACAAAGATGACCATGAGTATGGAATGAGGAAACGGTCAGAAGTATGAAGGGAGGAAACATGCTGATGACTTTAATTATAGACATATGAATGGTCGTGTTGATCAGTACAATACCATGACACCTAACAATTACCAAGATTACAGAATGAATCCAGAGAGAGAAGCACCACCGCAACTTCCGCAAGAACACAAGGAAGATTCCACATTGTCTGAAATTCTCAAGCAGTTGATAGGGTATCAAATAGAACATGCACTACCCTCCGCAGAACTTGAGACATTTAATGGAACAGATGTATCAGCATTTCCAGCTTTCAAAAGAAACTTTAGGTACGTAGTTGAGAATAACACTCAAGACCAGTTAGAAGATTAGAGATGCGGCTAAAGTTCACCACCGGAGACGCAAATGACTTAATCAAACAATGCGCAATGATTGAGCCCCGGATGCAGGATATATGAGAGCACCGTATTTACTGGATAGAGACTATGGTCAAACCGCTGTTATGGCAACCGTATACATAAACAAAGCAGAAAGCTGACCAAGAGTACCAAATGGTGATAAAGAAGCACTTAGAAAATTCTCAATCTTTCTAACCAACTGCTGCGGTGCCAGAATGAACAATCCAGACCTGGCAAGCATGGATGGCTACGATTTCCTCAAGAAAATAGCAAGCAAGTTACCTACACCACTCCAACAACAATGGATAAAGGTAGTGGGTAGACTCAGAGAACGAGGTCTTTCCGCTACCATGCATGACTTTGACAAGTGTGTGGGTCAGATAAGCAGGGATGAAAATGTCCACGTATAGCCGGACTTGGGTATCAAGCAAGACGTGAAAACTTACAACAAACCAAACAAAAAGGATCATCAACTGCAACAAAGAAAGCTTTTGCAACCACAGTACACACAAATGGAAGTACATATAGCTATCAACCAAAGAAAGGAAGTACATATAGTTATCAACCAAAGAAAGGAGGTACAGATAGCCAACCACAAAAGAAAGGAGGTGTATTATTACGATCAACAGCTAAAGAACAAAGCAGCTACACACCCATGCCTGTACTGTGGAGATGATACAAAGCATGCCTTACAAGAATGTAGAAAATTTGGAGCACAAACAGCCAACGAGAAAACTGATCACTGCTTCAAGAAAGGCCTTTGCTTTGGATGTGTAAATCCTGGACATGTCAAGAAAAATTGTCCGAACTCACAATGGTCAAAATGTAAAAGGTGCAAACAAATCATCCTACAGTGCTGCACGACCCAGAAGAAATCTCAAGCACAACAAGATCAGAGTCAAGCAGAAATCAAAATGGATATGTAAATACCAGGGTTAAATCATGCAAATCACCCATGATGGCGATAGTTCCTGTACTTGTAAAGCCAAAAGCTGGATATCAGACAGTGGCTACCTACGCATTTGTAGACAATGGATGTGGAGCGGTATTCATATCGCCAGAACTCAGCAACCATTTGAAAATTAGAACGCGCACCACCAAACTTATGCTAAAGATATTAAAGTTAACCGAAACTACATCAGCAGAAGTACTGCAAGATGAGATACAAATAGGAGATCTGCATGAGAAGTCTTTCCTCGACATACCAGCTGACGTTTATGTCAAAGGTGACTTTCCAGTCGACGAAAAAAAATGTACCGAAACAAGACGATTTGAACAGATGGGATCATCTTCGATCAATCAAGTTACCAGATTTGAAGAACAGTTTATGTACATACCCAGTCATCCCTAGAGTCTAGAGTAACGCTGATGATTGGAAGTAACATTTCAGCAGCAACCCAGCCATTAGAAACCAGAACATGTAAACTTAGCCAGCCGTATGCAATCAGATCACCACTGGGATGGATTGTTTATGGCATCCTGTCAAAAACACTGAAGATGCTGTATCAGTAAATTTCAGTAAAGTCACCAATATCACAAAGGTTACAGGCAACTTGGAGAAACTCTTCAAGGAGTACACCAACAGAGAATTTGAAGAGAGACAGAGATTGGGAGAGAGAGGATTGTCTGTTGAAGACAATGAATTCATAAAAAATAATGGATGATACAACAGTCAGAGAAGACGGACATTATAAGACAGCTCTTCCATTCAAAGACAGAGAAGTTGAAGTTCCGTGTAATCGTATGCAAGTTATGGCATACGCACAGAGACTGAAGAACAAGTTACAGACAGATCCAAAGCTCTATCAACAGTATACTTCATTCATATCAGAACTAGAAGAGAAGAAATATGCCAAAAAGGTCCCGGAAACAGAACTAGAACGAAGCCAATTTCGTGAGCTGTTGCATACTTGAACAACTGTTGAGTGAATATAATTACCTAACTTTTGAGTAACTAGAATTGTTTAACTGTTGGTGAAAACATGTTATCCAACGGTGGGCAAATTTTACTTAACAGTTGAGCGGTTGCATACTTGAACAACGTTGTGTAAAATGTTGAGTAAATATTTAAGCAACCTTTTTGCAGCGCAGGACCACAATTAGATTTATTCTGTCTTGGCATCCAAAACGGAATAAATCGCTAACACTGACAAAATAGTTTAAAATTTCCATCCTTGTTTGACATATATTTGTTTATGAATATCATTTCCACGGTGTTATAGCGACGTCACTAGCGATGAATATTGAATAGTCGATTTGTATAGCCAAAAAATACACGACATGGACATAATACTGAATAGTTCATATCATGTGATCTATTTTCCACCAAAAGAATCATATAAATATGTTTATGTATTATATAATATGGACTATTTATACCTTCATGCCCAGATAGCAAGAATACGTTTGGTATACGTTCACAGTCAAAACCACCAATGATAAGAGATTCAGATATTATATATATAGGCCTAGTTAAATACCATGTTAAAATAAATTACAGATTCACTACTGAAAGGGAATAGTGTATGTAGCTCTGCTGCATCGCCTAGAATTCCCATTTTAAGTTACCGGTTCACTACCGGGAGGTAGTGATGTATGTAGCTCTGCTGCATCGACCAGAATTCACATTATTTGCCTACTCCGTGTTGCTATACAAAAATGCTCAATATATAATAAAAACTTGTCACAAATAAAATACCCAACATATGGCTACATTTGATGAATTAAGCAACAGTTGCTATACAAAAATGCTCAATATATAATGAAAACAATTCACAAATTAAGTAACAGTCACAAAATGCCCAACAAATGGTTAATTAATAATACCCAACTGTTGTGTAATTAAAATTGTGCAACTGCTGAGTAACTGGAATTGTTCAACTGTTGGTGAAAACATGTTATCCAACGGTGTTGTTTAAATTTTACGCAACTGTTGAGCGGTTGCATACTTCAACAACGTTGTGTAAAATGTTGAGTAAATATTTAAGCAACCTTTTTGCAGTGTAGATCAACTAATTAGCAGTTGGTAGTGGACTATTTCTGCAGCCTGACATGTTGGCTGTGATTTACCAACATGGTAGTGGACAGTTTCTGCAGCCTGACATGTTGGCTGCAATTTGAATAGAGCAATGTGACTCTATCATTAATGGACCAATGAAAAATGTAGATTTGGATGCAGTTAAACATTCAAGCAAGAACATTATGAGCTCTCCAATGCCTTGCAACCAAACAATCTGTTTCAATAGTGATAAAATCTATTTTTGGACAGTATGTTTTATGTTTACTCGATTTCATCAGAAACCGAAATTGTTGAAGAAAATTTGATTTATGGATCCAATGTTTTCAAATAATCTTTTGGAAGCGACGTTTTGAAATTTACAAGGAAATCAGTGAACCAGTTCATGGTACTGACAGTCAGAACTGAGCTGTGAAAGGTTGAGCGATGGTTTCATGCATTTGTTATCCTCGTGATAGGCTCAACATTTCATTGTGTTTTGATTGTTACATTTTTTCTTGTTCAGTCAAGTGATGATATTGATAGTGATGCCAGAGATCATTGGTATGTTATTGGTTTGAGCTGACTTTTCAAAGAACCAATGGTTTCTGGCAAACCCTGTGATTATTTTTGTAAGTAAGTAAAATGTTTGGTAAAGTAAATTTAGCCACAGAGACTTAGCTAGAGAAACACATGTGTTTAAAAGGTGTTGAGACAAAAATCAAACACATGCCATACATGTTTTGATGCATAAAATTGCAACATTGTTTGCATGTTTGGTATACACAAGTAACATGCAAATACTGATTACAACATGTAATGATTTCATAGATTACCAACCCCCAAATTTAGTTTCTTGAAAGATTTTTAATCCAAAGTCTAGTCTTATACAAAGTTTGGTTTTGTGCTGGGATAGTGAAATGAAACAAAAAGTGTGTGCCCATATGTATGATGGGTAACCTTTTAGGAAGTAAGTTTATCCAAATTGTGGAAACTTTGCATTTGAGACTTCACTTTACAGAATTTTGGATGTATGTGGGTTACATGTAGTATTTAACAACATAAACTTATTTGAAGTTGTTGAAGTTTTCATACAAGTTAGAATTCATATTGTAGAAAGAGTTTAACAAATATTTGATTCCCTTCAGTTTATATGATATCAAATGCAAGTTGATTCTAAGCACTGAGGGTGTATCATGCTAATATAACAAATAATTAGTGTTTAAAGGGATACTTAGAATTTGAACATTTCTGATTAGTTTGTAAATTGCCCAAACCAGTGCAATTGGGGCTGGGAATGTAAAGTTCAAAATCAATTCTTAGGATTTTTCCAAGTGTTGACTCATTTACCGAGTCGGGTCCCACTCCCCCTGTTTTGAAGTAATGCATGATGGGAAAAGTAGGCTTTACAAAATGGATGCGTCCAATAACGAGTGGATATCGTCTTTTACCGTAACATAAAATAGTTTACTTGTAACTACGCCTGCCATGATTGTGAATGTGCAACATGATATCGTCGCTGTTCTGACATACCGGCACATCTCTTTACTTATTTCTGTTGTGAAGAAGAAGATTTACAGATCGTATTAAAGTGAGTTACAAGGTATATCGTCTGAATGTATGATAATTGGTCCAGAGAAGCCTCCTTCACGTGTGAAGTTTACAGTTTTCAATAACGCTATATTTCCAAAGTGTTATACAACAAGAATGAAATCTTCATGTAGCTGTTGCATGTGGATTATAATGAGTAATGACCCACTCCCAAGAATCTTATAAAAGAAGAGAGCCCCGTGAACACTATGTTATAGGATCCATTACGTACAAAGGAACTTTACATGATGCATACATATTAACCCTTACAGCCCCGTACACCATGAAATCCCATTTCCCAGCCTGTCGGTTCCACCTGGCGCTGAGGTTTTTGGGTGAAATAATGGCCCCGGGCTACATAGCTGGGCGAGTACACTCGCCCAGCATAGCTTCCCCCGTGGCTCAGTTGGTAGAGCGTTCGACTGTCAACCGAGAGGTCGTGGGTTCAAACCCCGGGGCGTGGCACCTCTTGTGTGTGTGCTTTTTTTGCTTGAAAAAAAATTCGTTGGAAAATCCACCGGGAGTGTTAGGGTTAATCTATGGGATATTAGCTTGTCAATGTATACATTGCATTGACCTTACTCATATTATGGATCACAAACCATTTATATCGCAAGTATCCTTTATAATAGTGATGAAATGACCAGAAATTGATGTTATAATTATAGTTACCATCATATTTTCCCAGACGGCAATGTTCCATTTTTTTTATTATTTAAATTTGCAAGTAAGGTTTGCATATTTACCAAATAAGTGTAAACAGTCACTACTACCATGACTACTAGTAGTGCGTATGTTTTGGCCATTAAGGTTACTTTGCAGTGTGTATTATATATTTTAATCTGTAGTATTATTAGTTTTCATTTTCATGACGATTTTCTATTCTATGCCGGAGACGCCGGTCACCTATTATTATTATGACATTATTATTATTAGTCTTGTCAACATTTGCTTCTATAAAGCACCGCGGTGAGGCAGAACGCATATTCATCCGAGTCCCATTCCCAATTGAAGAGGACTCGGAGGGACCACCGCCTCCAGCTATCGACGACGGGACACCTTACTTGCTCGCATATTTCGCTACGGATTATAAGCCGCTCCCCATGCGCGCGTATTCCGTGACTCGATGCATCAAATACGCAACGAATTGCGCACTATACAACGAACCCATAGATATCTATAATAACGAACCCCTCGACGTGTCCCTCAACGATATCCCGACACACGACGTTTTGGGCATAGCCCTTTATGCTGACTCCAAACGTTTGCTACAGGCATGGGCTAGTCGCTTTACCTCCCTAATGACACTAATGAACGCGGATACAGGGGAGGGTGATCGACGCCCCCCCCCCCCCCTCCACCAAAAAAAGCCAATCTTGATCGGAAATAAAGTGATTGCTTAACAATAAAATATTGCTCAAAAGTACATACCAAATCGCACCAAATGGGTTCGAAAATTGGAGAAAAAAATCCAATTCAGACTGCCCCCTTTTCGAGCTTTTAAACAATCTATACTTAAATCAAGAAAATATCAGTATATATGCTCAACTTCTTTCTTGCATTGATAAATACAAAATATTTATTTGAAATGAAGTGTTGGCTTTTCGATAAAATGTTGGTCAAAAGTATACACCAGATCGCACCAAATGAGTTTGAAAAAAATTCAATTCTGAGGAGGAACATCCCCCCTCAGACTCCCCCTTTTCGAGCATTTAAACCATACTTAAATCATATCAGTATAATATGCTCAACTTCTATCGCGCATTGATAAAAAAAAATCAAATTCTTCAGGGGGGCACATCCCCCTCAGACTCCCCCTGTTCGAGCTTTTAAGCCATCTATACTTAAATCAAGAATATATCAGTATAGGCTTATGCTCAACTTCTTTCGTGCATTGATAAAAACAAAACATATTTATTGGAAATGAAGAATCGGGTGAAGAGGTGGCTTTTCGATAACATTTTGGTCAAAGGTATACACCAGATCGCACCAAATGAGTTCGAAAATTGAAAACAATTCTACTTCTGAGGGGGGCACATCCCCCATCAGACTCCTCCCTGTTCGAGTATAGCTCGGACGGCGGTGCTGCGCACCGCTTTGATGGTACAAGCACAATTTAATTTTGTTGGGCACCCCTCGCTAAAATGTTGCTGGATCCGCGCCTAAAGACGATCATACCCAATCCCACCCGTAAAACATTTTAAGTCATCACTTAAAATAAGATTGCATTCAACTGCACACTTATCTCGAACAGGCCAGGCATTGCCGCACGATGCTGGGGGATCGATAGTCCCAGGGGCGCTCTGCAGAGTTGGAGTCCCACGCAGTAAAACTGATGAATCTACCTGAGCCTATAAATATTCATCTAAGGTAATCTTTAAAATATTGTGCTTTATGAGTCAAAGTCTGACCCATAACCTTTATGCATGTATCCGGCATTTATGTTTTATAATCACATATCTGTTTCAGATTTATTTTTCAAAATTATTGAAAGCACTTAAAAACAGATATTTGCCTTATTTTATTTTCACAACCAAATTTATGAATCCGGCATTCATGGAAAGCCCACATTGCTAGCTGTGTCATATTATTACATTGCGATCATATCCTTTTTTATATTCCTGTATCCACGAAAATTATCACAATAATTACATACCATAAGGAAGTAAATATTAAAAGTTCATCTATATATAATACGCATTGGCATATTATTGCATGTCTTTTCTTTGTAATAGTTGTATAGTACAGTAGACAATTTAAAGGCCCTTGAAAGTCAAGTTATGGTTTTCCGTTTAATAGTAATATTCTTATTTTAAGTGCAAAATGTAGCCATTTACTTAACCATTCACACAAAACCAAAACAAAGACTTTCATTGGCCTACCCTTTCATATTAATGACATTTATTGAAAGCCTACTATATAATATTATTAACCACTTTAACCACTACTGCCGCGTATTAAGCTATATATAAATATATGATATTATTATATAAATTGAAGAGCTTTGTTGCAAAAGGGCTATGGTGCATTTTTTCCAAAAATGAGTTTGATATAGAAATGCATAGGGAAAAATCATATGTTTCAAGGAAACAAAGTCATTTTTTTCAAAAAGACCTACATCTCATTGTAAACAGCCATTGAAATTGTTGTTTTGTTGCAAAAGGGCCTGTATCCAAAATTAAATCGGGATACAGGCCCTTTTGCAACAAAACAACAACTTCAATAGCTGTTTACAATGAGATGTAGGTCTTTTTGAAAAAAATGACTTTATTTCCTTGAAACATATGATTGTGACCTATACATTTCAATATCAAACTTATTTATTTTAAATGATTAAAATAAATGATATTTTGTGTGTGGTATTTTTTCTTTATGTACAAACAGATGGAGTTTTGTTGCAAAAGGGCCTACATCCAAATTTTCAAGAAATGTAAACATGATTTTAAAAAAAATTAAAACTAGCACATTTAAAATGTATTTCAATTTAAATTAGTATGTAGTGTACCTCTTTCATAATCCATTCAGTTTTTCAATTGCTCAACTTGAATATTTAGAAACAGTTTTTTGACTTTTTCTCAATAAGAGCCAAAGTGGATGTAGGCCCTTTTGCAAAAAACCTCTTCAATTATATTGACAACCGTTTCTGGTTAGACTAGCCATTGAACATAGTGCTCAATACCGTAAACGGTAGAGCGTATACAAATTCAGAGGTATAGACCTTCCGGAATATTATCGCTACTCTGAGTTTCATGGACAATCCCATACGGTCATTTTGTCCAATCGTCAAGCGAAAAGATGTCTCTCTGATCGTAGGCTTTTGACACATTGAAAATGAGAATACATTATCAATGGTGTTAAAACCAGCAATCAGAGCAACAATATATTCCAAAGGAGATCTATACACATTAAGATATCAAAAGATAATCAAAAAGTGAGACATCTTTTCGCCTGATGATTGGACAAAATGACCGTATGGGATTGTCCATGAAACTCAGAGTTAGCGATAATATTCCGGAAGGTCTATACCTCTGAATTTTTATGATATTATTATAAATATATTATATTACTCATATTGTATTATTCATATATTAATAAAGATATATCGGACTGGAGAGCACAAATTACAAACCCCGATTATACGCTAACTTTTTACATTACCACGCCTGAGCGCACATTTCGTTTTGATATGAGTTCATAGTTTATATTGATATCAAGTCAAAACTATACTCATCACCTTCACTACCAAAATCACAACCATGGTATACAATTTTAAAAAAATAATAATAATAAAATGATAATAATAAAAATCTTTAGTCCATACTGTATTTCATCGCAAACCGGGCTCGCCTATATAAAGCTAACAAAGAATTAACACAGAAAATACGACTATCGTCAACAATGGTTATTTACTCTCCAGCCCTCAATCAACTCGCATATAGTATACAGGCTGTCCCAAAATGATTAGTACCCATCGATACCCAAAGTTCAATACATTTTTTCATCATCAAAATCAATGAGATTAGATCCGTTGTTTTTCTATCATATTTGTTCTAACTGTACCCTTTCATTATAATTTTAGATCATCAATATCGGACTTATTTTAATGAAGTTTATACACTCCATTGTGTAAGACATGGTGATTTCACCTTTTTGGCAAAGTGCAAACAAATGTGTTTTTTAACAGCTTGTTTGAAAGAAACTAATACATTCTCTTAATCTCTTGTCTGCTAATACCTTTGGTTCCTTTCTATTTTAAACTGCTGTTGTATCATATTCTTGTTCAAACCATTAATACTTCTTCATTTTGATTCAATTTGAAGAGTAAAAATGGATCGTCACGCATGAGCGACCCAAGCTTTGTTTCTATAATGAGCTAGTTTTGAGGCTAAACTTGAGGGTCATTTAAACAGGTAAAGACGTGGTCATGGGTAACTAGCAGTGGCTTAGACTTTTTTATATTGGGGATGCAATTTCCTACAAACTTGGTAAAAATAATATGGTCCCTTAGTGTTTAACCTCACGAAATCCATTCTCCAATGTGAAAATGAAATCTAAGCCACTGGTGATTTACCAAATATCACTTCATTTAGAGAAGTCCCTAACACTTGTCAAATAAAACAATGTATGGGGTCACTCAAGTGTGACAAACTTCTTTTACCCGTTAAATTGAATTAAGGAGAAGAATTATTAATGATTTGAACACTCATAACTAATAACAGTTACAACAGAAAGACACGCAAGATTATATTGAGTAGACAAGAGATTATGAGAATACACAAGTTTCTTTCAAACAAGCTGTAATAATAGCACACACATTTTTTAGCACTTTGTCAAAAAGGTGAAATCACCATGTTTTACATAATGGAGTGTATCTTGAGTTTGATTAATCTGATATTCATGATCTAAAATTCGAATGAAAAAATACAGTATAACAAAGGTGATGTAAAAACAACGGACCTAATCCCATCGATTTTGATGATGACCAAAATTATTGAACTTTGGGCATCGATGGGTACTAATCATTTTGGGACAGCCTGTACTAACCCTGGGACAATGGCTATATTATTATCACAACGTTATTTAAATATTCAAATCCTATTATTTTCAACTGCGCATTGTAGTTGTTTATATTATTATCACAGCAACCTTTTGACATTATTAATTATATATTAAAATGCTATTATTTATATAAATTGTGCATTGTAGTTGATGAGGAACTACCTCATTCACTATGTATACCGTTATTGGTTATATCTACTAAACATTGCAATTGTCTATTTTGTATTAATTCCGCTACGAATGAAACGTACACCATTTCATTACGTCCAGATAACACTGTAGTCAAATACCAATGACCGTCATATCTTGTACCGCTACTTTCATTTTCAAACTTACACAATTTACAACATTTTCTGAACGCTGAGCGTTCTTTTTCAATTATAATGGGTGATGGGTCTCAAAACACACCAAATATTCAAAATATTATGCGGGGACGTTAAAAATGACTATTTTGCGTACATCGCGCGCATTAGTTTGAATGTTTCATTATTCAAGCTTAATTAACAAGATGGCATTGCAGGGCAGTTTCTCATTATCATTTTAGTTCAAAAACTGAAAATATCGCGCGCATATTTTCTACAGGTTATACATTATATTTATAATGGCCCTCAAACCATGCCAAATATTCTAAATATTATGTTGGGGACGTTAAAACGTCATACTGGATCGATGTAAGTGTTAGAAATGTCAATTTTTGCGTACTTCACGCATTAATTTCAATGTTTCATTATTACTTATAATTTCTGTAATTTTATATTTTGTATATTTTTCTGTATTTGTAGAATGTAAGCTTTGTTTAAGGGGGTGCAACAACGTCAGGCTTTTGCTTTTAGTTGTTCCTCCTCCATCATATTATTTGTTAAACTGTCATTGTATTTTGTCTTTGTTGATATGATGGGAAATAAATATTGAATTGAATTGAATTGCATTGAAGCTTGACAAGACGGCTTCAGGACAGTTTTCCATGACCATTTTAGTTAAAACTCATCAATGTTATTTCTACAGATTTTAACATTATAATGGCCCTCAAACCATACCAAATATTCTAAATATTATGTGGGGGACGTTTAAAACATCATTCGGGACCATTTAAGTGTTAGAAATGCCAATTTTGTCGCGCTTCGCGCGTATCAATTTCAAATGTCATTATTTAAGCTTAAGGGGGCTGTCAAGTGTCATTTCGTATTTTCCAGAAATTTCACTTTTCTTCATTTTTCAAAACTTCAGAGTGTTATCTATCAGTACATGCAAAGAAATTTTCAATTTTGAAATTCCAAAAGCCTATTTAGAAGGATTTAAATCCCTTATTGTGATCATTGACAAAGTAGAATGGAAAAGTCTGCCCGCAGGGGATCAGCGAAACTCCCATGCGCCGCGTATCCCGTGTTTTGTTTTTCACGCAAATTGGCACGCGCCAGTTCGCTTAAAATACGCGACGCTGTTATTTCGAAAGCCGTCAGTGCGTGCTGCGTTACCCGCTATGTTTTTGCCGCGTTTGAGGGCTTGTTCATACGCATTGTTTACGCACCGGAGGCCCGACTTTTCAAACCGTCATTTTTGCCGGGGTGTGGCTGAGCCTGAAAGCAAGTAGGCCTATTAGTATTAGTAAAACAAGGCTTTAGCACAAGCGTTAGTGTCAAGGAGTTTGGAAAGAGAGAAGGAAAAAAGATAAAAAATAAAGGACAGAGAAAGATTTTGAATCCATGATCGGAGTGAAACATTGTAAGGAGATCAAAAAGACTTACACCGGGTTTTATCCGAAGACGTTAATGTTTTGTTTTTGTTTGGCCTTTCGATGTTGTACAAGTCCGTTCCACCCGCCCGTTCATCCAATAGGCCTACCTGTTTATCTATTTATTGTCATTACTGAATATGGTAGGCCTATTACTTCGTATCGTTGTTAAGTTAGCTAGTTCTCAGTTAGTTCAACTCGGTGTACTAATTTGTCATTCAGTTATATCAAACATAATATCAATTATAAGTGACGTTTTACCTAGGCCTACATGGGATGATCGGAGAAGCATCCTCGGGCCGATGAGCCGATGCTATCAAATGGTTCACAAAATTGTTAACTTTATTTGTTGGGAGTGGCTGTTTTTAATATAATTCAACCAGCATGCTTATATAGGCTTTTTAAGCCTGGCCCGAGCAATTTGCTTGAGTCTGGTCCCTTCAGGACCCAAGCGTGTGTCTGTACGGACCGACCGTGTAAACAAACAAACAAACAAACATGGTTATCTCATAATAGTCTAACTTTGTATAGTACATGTATTTGCACACGCGGCAATCAAACACACGACATGTGGAGTTGGGGGGGTGTATAGGGCCATGGAGAGCAGGGATGGACAGCCTCTCCTGGCATGTATTTTAATATACTATCCATTATAAGCTATTTATTCAGTTGCGTTCGGGTCTAAGGTCCCGCTGTTAGGCCTACGGTTTGGTTGGTGACATGCCATATAAGACAAAATAAGTTCCAAGATAACCAGAAGTAGGCCTATACGGCCAAACAAGTCATGTTTCTATAAAATCCTCCTAAAATGTCATAGTTAAATTGAATAATATAAAATTCTGGAACATTCCAAATGAAATTCGGACTGAACAAAGAACAGAGATCTTCCCATTTCGATCGCTAAATGCCCATCATTCATATTTTGAATCAATGAAACGTCCGAATGTTCTAGACTGAAAGCAAAGGTGGAAGGGATGGGATTATGGTGGGAGAGGATGCTCTATATTTCTGCCCCTCGGACCCACCCCAATAAAAAAAAATAGGGTAACATCGGTTTGGTTTATCACGAAGTTATGAGATGTAAACAATAGGCCTGATTAATTAAATGTGTGGTTGCACCTTTGATATCCTTGTACTTTTGTGTCCTCTCAATAAAAAAAAAATCAATCTAGGTATAGGTGACAAGGCAATTCATAGGGATAGCCAATAAATAATAAAACCATGCAGTAATGGAAATACCGAATACTGTATATAGGCCTAGCAGCACTAGAGCTAATTGTTAAATAATGACCGTGTTTTCAACGTTATCATTGTTATCTTCAGTAGATAGCAAACTACTTTTATAAGAGATCCAACCGAAATGCTTAATAGAGCTATTGTTATAACACTGAACAATCACTATTTAATCATTATCTTTGGTAGATAGCAATTCAAATCAATTTTAAAAGGATCCAAGTCCATTCTAATGGAAAATACTCATCATTTAACTACTGTGAAATGTGCTCCATTACCCGCCAGTGGCGTATCTGATGAGATCGCTTGTCAGAGGGGGAAATGGTATCTTCCCGGTAGGCTTTAACTTTACAGGCTGAGGATTCAAATTGGGGCCCTTGCTCCCCCAACCCACTGTATTTACAGAAAATAAAACCTTTTAGCCCGGTAGTTTGAGCTGTTCTACCCGGTCAAATCCGTCGAGGGGGGACACTCTGCTGATACGCTACTGTTACTCGTTCGCTTGACAGTTTACCCATAGACAATTCATATAGTCATTTTACAAACCGTTAAATTTATTTTCCTGCTTCATTAAACATTAGACCTATCGGACATATATTTCAGTTTCTTTTTCGGTGGCGCTGGCATAACGAGGATCAAGTTCAGGTGGCATGTTGTGGCCTTTTACTATTTATGATGAAATTACAATTCGTGACGTGACTCATATTAATCATGTTAATCAGAAGCTTACCCGATTCCGTCTCTTTAAATATCTGAGGTAGAAGAAGAGAAAACATGTAGGCCTAGAGCAGGCCTGGCCTAGAGCCTACCAAACGACAGGTCTTAAATTAAATCTTCATCCCATTTCTTGCTTTCTCTCTGTTTCCAATTTTTCTCTCTCCTTTACTAAGTCCTTTATCTAGGATAGGTGTTGATTTTTACACCCAGACTACTCACTAATCCCGCCACGGTGCATTTTTAAATGATCACATTGATAAAGACTCGACTACACTGGCCTATAATGATAAACTCTGATGATTAGGCCAAAAAAAACAACAACAAAAAACAAATCCCTACCTACCTACCCTATTTTTGTTCAGCCCGTTACGCCAATATAACAATTTATTTTTTTTGGCCTTAGCCGCAGAGTGTTGCGCACAGAAATTAATACACGAGCGTCTAAATCTTTGTCAACCGGTTCAACGCGCACGCGTCACCATTTATTTTGCCAACTCAAAACATTCCGCGCGCGTCTGCGCTCATTGTCGATTAACGCACGCGCTTGAATGCGTTACGCTTCCCGGAAATTGTGAACGCACTTCGAATGCGCATAAAATGGTATGGCTTCTTTTTCAAACTCGACATCATGAAAAAGGTGTTTTTTAACACACATTTGAGGTTATTTTGATACCAAGAAAAGAACGGTTTGTAATGAAACTTTGCACGAAGTTGGGGATTTATATGTTTCCCACAATATCTAAAGAACAGGATTTGAAATACGTGTATTTCCCCGTAAACCATGATCAAACGGCGGTATTGTCACTTTTCACATTCATCGGTTGATTTCTTTATGTTCATTTTTGAGTAAAAATACGATTTACAGACACGATAACTCAATACAAACTGCATCTGATGGACAGCAAGTAAGTTTAACGCAACAACCATGATCTTCCCCAGGTTCCATTTTTTTTGTTTTTTGTTTTAGGCCTATTTCCCGATTTTTCGGATCATTTTGTGGAAATTCACGTTTGTTGTATTTAAAAATCCCATTTTGTTGCCTTATTTGGTCAATAAATAAAAAAATATCTCAGATATCAAAAAACAAAAAAAATGGAACCCGGGTAATTTTCTTAAGATTACAAAAATCGTAAAAGGACAGATTTTCAGAAAATATTTTTTTGGTTACCTTGTCCGAATTGAAGACTGGTCAAAATTCTCGTTTTTTATGATTTTCTCCAAAATGGTTCTTTTTAGAGCAATTTTATGTTCATGGTTAGAGTTATTGAACCCTTTCCTTCAAAAAAATGTATACTTGTATATGGAATATATGAATAATTACGTAGTTACGGCAGTTTTACGGAAGCTATTTCTGACACTTGACAGCCCCCTTAACAAGGTGGCTTTAGGACAGTTTTCCATGACCAATTTTAGTTCAAAAACTCAAACATTGTGTGCGCGGATACGGGTTTTAACATTATAATTACCCTCAAACCACACCAAAAATTCTAAATTTTATGTGGGGGACGTTATTATCATACTGAACCATTAGTGTTAGAAATGCATTTTCTTGCGCGCTTCGCTCCATTTTAGTTCAACGTTAAAAACGTCATACTGTTCCTTTTAAGTGTTAAAATCACAATGTTTGCGCGCTTCGCGCGTATTACGTTCAACGTTTCAATATTTAAGATCAACAAGATGGCTTCAGGTGGGGTTTTTTTTGCCGCCCCCCCCCCACCCCCCATCAAAACAGTACTGGATACGCCATTGAACCAAGGGCACATTTATATTCAAAAGTGTATTGTTTTGAAAGATAAGGGTTCATACTTTGTATTGATCATAATATCTCTCAATAGAATCAGTCATGAGCCCCACACAAATTTCACTTGCATTACTTATTGACCGCCCTCGTACATATTCATAGGTTATGCTTGAAGCATTGTTAACCTCATCATAACAATTAGCTGACATTCACGAGTCCAAAAAACATGAAATTGACTGGGGACTCGGCATTTACGATCAAATGCATATTAAGACAATCGCGTTGTATTTCTTTAAAACAGGTGTTGTTTGTTTGTTTGTTTGTTTGTATGTTTACACGGTCGGTCCATACGGACGGACACGCTTGGGTCCTGAAGGGACCAGGTAAAGCAGCAAACTATTATTAATTAAAAGTAGGTTATAAATAGAAATCTACAAATATCATATTGACGCCGGAGAAACCTTTTAGTGAATAATGACTTGCGATATTTTTACAACTTTGAATGCATTGAAAAACTCCAGTGATAATAAAAGAATAGATGTGACATTAAATGAACAGGATGCTTCACATACTTAAAATAATTGGTTTGAAAGTTATCGAACCGTGAATGGGCAAATGTCAGTTTTATTATGCTACATACCAAGATCAAATTAGAAACATAAAGAGATTTTGAATTAGGTGACAATATTACTTATTAGTGGTATACAATGTTCACCTCCAGTCAAACTTGAAAAAATATTACCTTTATTTATTTGGAAAAAATATATGGGGAAATGTAGGATTACAAATAAGGAAGCTGTTTACAATGCATTTTCAATGTTATCTTTTGTGTTCATTTGTGTTCATTCCTACTAGGGTTGGTCAATGGCGGATCCAGGATTTTGTAAGGGGGGGGGGGGGGGGGGCACTAATTTAAATTTTAGAAAAGTGTAACAAACGCGTTGTGGACAGGGGGTTTAGGGGGATGTTCCCCCCTCAAGTGGATTTCTTTTGTTTTGGAACCCATTAGGTGCGCGATCTGGTGTATATTTTTTGACCAATATTTTATTGAAAACGCATCACTTGATTTCCAATTAATATTCTCTATGACCAAATGCTAGATAGCTATTTTGTTTTGATTTCGAATTAATATTGTCTTTTTACCAAATGCTAGATAGCTATCTTGTTACATGCAAGAAAAAGTTAGTGCGGACAGGGAGGAGGGTGGGGACGGGGGTGGGGATGGAGGGGCACTAGTGTGGTTAGGGGTTTGATGGAGGAATGTGCCTCCCTCAAGTGGAAAAATCTGAATTTTGTAACCCATTTGGTGCGATCTGGTGTATTCTTTTGACCATTTATTTTTATTAAAAAGACAACACTTGATTTCCAATAAATATGTTCTTTTTACCAATGCTAGATATCTATTTTGTTACATGCAAGAAAAAGTTAGGGTGGGCAAGGGGAGGGGGTCCGCTAGTATGAACAGGGGAGTTTGAAAGGGGGTGCCATCAAGTGGAAACATTTTCAATTTTGGAACGCATTTGGTGCGATCTGGTGTTTACTTTTGACAATTTTTTATTATCGAAAAGACAACACTTGATTTCCAATAAATATTGTCTTTTTACCAATGATTGATAGCTATTTTTAAGTCTTTATTTAAGTATAGATTTTTGTTATTGTTCACGCTTAAAATTTGTATTAACCTTTTGTGATCTAAAAATGACTTGAACATCTATATAAATTCAGAAAGTTATGTCCATTTTGCTCAATGTCATTGTGATAAAAGTGTTGCCTGTAACATGAAATAACATTACAACGATATGTTTGTATTATTTATTTCGATTCTAAAAGAAAAAATGAAAGTTCATGTTTAAGGGGGGACTTAAGGAAGTCACTTTTCGAATTTTGTGAATGCTGTAATTATTGAACTATGACTCAAATGTACATAAAAGTATACATTTTTGGAAAGGAAATAGGTCATGGCCATTTTATACCATTGCTAGGGTGTGGGTCGGGGTATATATATTATGTGGGTCAAATACGTGTCACCCACACGTCATGTTTTACTTTCGGATTTTGAAGAAAATATGTTTTAAAAAAATAGAAAAATATAACAAAGAAAAAACACCTGATACTTATTGAGTTTCGCGATTGGTCGAGAGGGCAATCCAACTTTTTTTGTTATAGGCCTAAGCACTATTAGAGTAGTGACCGGAGTAGCAATTACCGTAGGCAAAAGGTCTAACTTATAGGCTGCCATAGTTAATGCGTTCAATTCAAAACCGACAGTTATATTATTTTTGTCAGGGATCATTTCATTTGGATTTTGAGTTGTTTGTGCGGTCATTCCACCGTATAGCTGAAAGCATATTATCAATGAAATCACTTATGGCCATGTGTTTTGAACTGACCACCCAAAAAGGGTGGTGGCGTTGCATTTTTGGTGACGAATCATCCATCTCTCTCTATTAACTCAACAACTAAATGTGGTAGAGCTATGGTTGAGGTGTCATGTGAAAGCCTATTTATCTAGCTACATTGTGTTAATAAATCAGGTATTTCTTTAAATGTTTGGCTGAGATATGATTGATTATGTGGTGAAAGTCAGGGGTGGTGGCGGTGGCGGCGGCGGCGGCGGCGGCGGTGGCGGCGGCGCTGTGTGCAATCTCTATGGGGAATATAAAAAATGTTCCCAATTCTACGTTCAATTCACTATAACTCCTCATCCCTGTATGGTACAAACATGATTTTGCTCTCATTTTATAGATTATTTTATATTCTATAAGATTCTGTTTCAACAAATGTGACAACTATTGTGCAACAATTGTAATCATGAATCGATTGCGTTGTCCTTGGCTTTTTCCCTATTCGCTACACAGTGAACTTGCCCTAATTCATCGGTTTTACATACATGACTATAACAAAAGAAATATTTAACCGATGATAGCAAAATTATACATTTTTGGAAAGCTCTCAAATAGGGGAATTCAAAAATGCCGTTTAAATCAGGATAGAGTGCATACCAAAAAATATATACTTGTAAACTCTAATAAATATGAAATTTAAACGTTTGTGCTCATTTACTTCTCGATATAGTATATTTCAACATGTTTACCATTAACAACTATTATGTTCTGATGGGTAATTGGATGAGGAACTTAAATATGCACAGTAAAATTATGATTGGGATAGGTATAAAATTATTATTGAGCTTAAATCAAAATATGAAAGAAATCGATATTTTTTGAACATTCTTAATCACAACATGTTACCATTAGGTCTTATCTAAATTCCAATAGCATATTTGGATTCCTTGTGAGATTACCGTTCAGAAAATATATACTTTTTATGGGGTAGAACAAATAGTTATTGCGATATGCTAATTCGAATCTCAGATGGTGTAAAATGTAATAAAAATTCCATTAAAATGGAAAGTTGGCGGTCAAAAGGAAATTGCGATATAAGGCAAATAGAAAGAGCAAAAATAGCAACATTTGTAAATACGGCTTTTAGTTGCTAAAATTATGTGGCAGAAGAAGCAAGCGCATAGATGATAATTGTGCAAGATTCTTGCATGGCATTACTAGAAAGCAATATAAATTACAGCCATAGTTTAGTGATAAACACGGTTTTAACATTCAATTTAAGTTTTAAATATATGTCATATGTATTCAATTTATTTGATCAATACATAAATAAATGTAGAAATAAATAAATGAGTTGGTTTTTTTTAAATACTTTTAAATAAATAGTTGAATCATTTTGTTAATAAATAATAATATAAATCGAAAATTAAATTTTTAATCGAAAATAAATGAATCAATAAACTAATGAATCAATACATAAATACACGCATATTAAAAAATAAAATATTAAAAATTACTTATAAAATAAAGAAATTAAAACAAATAAACATGAGAAAACATTAATAAATAAAAAATGATTAAATAAATAAATGAATAATTATGTAGATAATTAATAATATAAAAAGTAAATAAGTAAATATAGAAATATACAAATGAATACATTTTACATTCAATTTAAGTTTTAAATATGTCATATATATTCAATTAATTTGATTAGAATTATATTCAATTTAATATGGCCAATATTCGTTAGTAAAACTATGGTTGAAGTAGAATTTATTTGTTTATTATAGAAAAAATTCCATTGAAATGGAATGGGGGCGATCCAAGAGAAAGAATCATGTTTTGTAACCATTTTCTGAAGCATCTGTTCATTCTGTTGCATACCAAAATACCAGGGATATGGTGTATGTATCTTTCAAACAAAAAAAACCACCCCAAATCAAAACACAACAGTCTAAAAATAGTACAGGAAACCAATAAAAGTTGATGTTTGTGCATGGAGGGGGGAGGTACCATCTGAAGAACAATCTAGGTATATATGACATCCGCAACTCATTAAAGCCCAACTAAAAAATCCTCGGTTTCCCATGGAAATGGAGTGATCACCAGAACATGATGTGTACAGAGTAATTTGTAGTGACCATGGTGACAGTTCACCATATCATTATGTAATGCAGTGCTACCCAACAAGGACATGTGTAGGTTTATTCTAAAGCAAGCACTATTTTTCGCGGCATTTAATGTTCGTGATGCAGAAGAACCCACATTTTTCATCATGAAATGTTTACAAATGTACACCTTTCTAATAATGTCTAATAAGAATACTAAAAGCTTGTGAGCATGACAATTTCACCAATCCTAGCCAGTCGCGAAATTTTTCATACACATAGATATTTCATGCAAACCTTGACCAGACACAGTTGACACTCTGAGCTTTTCAGTAGTATCTGAGACCACAATTGTAATGTGTATAACATCTGGACAGTTGGGAGATTTCTCTTTAGTCAAACAAGATAAGCTATTATGTCTCTCTGTTGGGAGTCTAATAACATCTCTCTGATTGAATCATCAAGGCTAAACAAATATAGCTTTGACTCCATCACAGACTGCAGGACTGTTAAAATAAACTGCATAGGTACATGTAATTTACAAAGACTACAATTTAGACAATTTTCCATATACTAAAAACAAAATGGCAGCCTCCATGTATATGTAGAAAGACCTAAATGTCCAAGAATATGCAATCTGATGCTATAAGGTTGGCGGGTCAAACCCGCCAACCAAAAATCTGGACATGCAACGGTAAGGGTGGCGAGTTCAAAACACACGGCCTTATAGAGAACAACTGTTGCATAACTACATCAGGGGACTAGACATTGATAGGTACACCAGCCTTTATGTTGAAATGTCATACCCTTCATTATTTGTGTCTGAGCTAGCAACTATCGGTGAGTTCACTGTTTAAACTCTGTTGAGTGATGCATACATACATACACCCCTATACTGTACACAATATCGAGCATTAACGGTAGTGACCCTGAAACCTAGGGACATGATAGTGCGTCATTAGCCCACACAGGAAAGGGTAGGGGTAAATTTTAGAATGAAGGGGGGGGGAACTAAGGCAAGAAAAATAGAAGAGAGAAAGCAAAAATGTAGAAAAGGAAAGAGAAAAAAAGAGAGAGAAAATGGACAGAGGGGGAGGGAGAAAATGGGGTAAGGGAGAGGGGGTGGGAGGGAAAGGGGAGGGAGAAAAGGAAAGTTGCTGCCGTCGCCCTATATGAAAAATCAAGCACGATATAACGGGTAATTATCCAATTATAGCCCTTGATTTATTTTGCATTTGGAACAGTAGGTTCCCTATAACCAAATACTTTGATATAACCACGCTAACAAATTGTAAATTTACCCTGTCAAACCGATACATGTCAACTACTGGATTGAGCCTGTAAACACGTGTAGAATTTTTGTCCATCACAACCAAAAAATGTAATTTCAATTTGCTGCTATATACAATCCTTTTGAAAAGGGGAAATGCGATGTGCGCTAATGATTCCGTACATGGTATAACAATTGTCAAGTTAATCATTCATGGATGGACGGTTTTGTCAGGTTTAAGGAGATCAAAGTTTGATTCAATTGAAAATATAAAAATGCAAATGCCATGAAAGAGTATTCATGTGTAGCCAACAAACGAGATTTAATTATTTAACAAAAAGGATAAATAGGAAACTAATGAGCCCTATACATGTAGGACGGGTTGGAAAACATAGGTAAAAAGCCTTTCATGATCCGAATTATTTGACCAGAAAAAGCCAGATGGAAACATGTATAATATAAAATGCTATGAGTAGAAGATAACAAAAATGCTATCAGTGGAAGATAATGCAAAATGTTATCAGTAGAAGTTGACACAAAATGCTATCAGTTAGAGGATAACAAAAAATGCTATGAGTTGAAGATAGCACAAAAGGCTATCCGTAGAAGATAACACAAAAGGCTATCAGTAGAAGATAACACAAAAGGCTATCAGTAGAAGATAACACAAAAGGCTATCAGTAGAAGATAACACAAAAGGCTATCAGTAGAAGATAACACAAAAGGCTATCAGTAGAAGATAACACAAAAGGCTATCAGTATAAGATAACACAAAAGGCTATCAGTATAAGATAACAAAAATGCTATCAGTGGAAGATAACACAAAATGCTATCAGTATAAGATAACACAAAAGGCTATCAGTAGAAGATAACACAAAATGCTATCAGTATAAGATAACAAAAATGCTATCAGTGGAAGATAACACAAAATGCTATCAGTATAAGATAACACAAAAGGCTATCAGTAGAATATAGCACAAAGGGCTATCAGTAGAAGATAACACAAAAGGCTATCAGTAGAAGATAACACAAAAGGCTATCAGTAGAATATAACACAAAAGGCTATCAGTACAAGATAACACAAAAGGCTATCAGTAGAAGATAACAAAAATGCTATCAGTGGAAGATAACACAAAATGCTATCAGTATAAGATAACACAAAAGGTTATCAGAAGAAGATAACACAAAATGCTATAAGTAGAAGATAACACAAAAGGTTATCAGAAGAAGATATAACACATAATGCTATCAGCAGAAGATAGCACAAAAGGCTATCAGTAGAAGATAACACAAAATGCTATCAGTATAAGATAACAAAAATGCTATCAGTGCTATAAGTAGAAGATAACACATTATATTTTCAGTTGAAGATAGCCCAAAATGCTATCAGTAGAATATACGAGGGTCATTCAATAGGTTCTACCTCCTACCTCATAACTTTGCTATTATATATATAGGCCAGTCGTATGAAATATTCTACAATTGTAGCTTTGAATCTCAGCTACAAATTCGTAGTAAATTGGTGTGAGTAATGTTTGTACTTTTCTGGAGATGCTGTGAAAACCAATGGTCCATTTAGTGCGACGGAAACGGATAAAAAATCGCCAAATATCTCCCAAGTGCTATTCATTGGGCCAATTCTAAGAGACGAAACGTACCTAGGTCAATTAAAACCGTTCTGAATTACAGATATCTCTTGAACAGACTATAACAAATACAATTCACTGATTTTCTTGGAGAAAAATGCCCTCTAATTAACCAAAACCAGACCATGACAGTCTTTAGTTTTAACCCTATCCCAGAGACCCGCTGCAAAAGTCATATTTGTTTTTTATCAGAACTAAGAGATCTTCAATATACAGGACTAAATGGAGGGATTACAAGTATATCTAAGTGATAGTTTTCTACCACTGACTATCTGATTGACTATTATAAAGGTTACATATAAGTAAAACTCATAAAATGAATATTATAATATGAAGTTAAACTTTCGATCTCAACACAAGAAATAATTACCTGGAATTTTCAAGTGTTGCTACACCTTTCATCAAATGAATATTATGTTAAGATTTAACATTCGAGGCACCACTGTTGCTTGACTTATAACAACGAACATTTGACTGAATAGCAGTATTCCAGTATGCTAAAGGCGTAGCAATACATTCGAGTTGATATTATACTATTTGCAAGCCTACAAAGATTAATATCTCCAACCATCGAATCTATACGTGATAATACAGTATTATATTCAGAAATTATCCATTATTTTTTATTTTCAGTATTTAAATCGGACTGTTATATCTACCATACAATACGGGGAGAAAAAATAAAAAAATAAAAATTATCGTTGGTATACTTTTCCGTGTGAGTTGTCCAAATCTCTCACTGGCTTTGATTGCGTCCTAACAAAAGTAAAACAGACATCAGTTATCATTTACTATAAATGTGTAGCTATAATTCAGAGCTATAATCATGACAAATGTCATGAGGCTGACATTCATATTAGCGCTGTAATGAGTGAGGAGGTAGAACTTACTGAATGACCCTCGTAACTCAGAATGCTCTCAATAGAAGATAACACGAAATGCGTGCAGTACCGGGCGGTTCAAAAAGAAAGTTGACCCAAGTTCTAGGTAACTTTTCAACTACATTTTATAGTTTTAAAGAATTTGTGTTTACTTAGTGTTGATCAGCAGTAAGTTTTGAAATTATCCTGCACAAACGGTAAATTTAGCTTGGTTGGTTCTTCAGATATGGTTCATTACAGAGAGCATGCACAAAACTGCCTTGTCCACGGGAGCGTCCTTTAGTAGAGATAGAATGCACAAAGTGGACTTACACACGATTGGTCACAAATTGTGAAAAGGGGAGAAAAAGAAGAAGAAAAAGGAGACATCTGAAACATCTGCTTGGTGCATGACATTCCCTACCAACGTACCTACGTTTCTTTGTTGAATGTGAATGGCACATAAGCACAGAGAATGGGATACTTTGCTCCCATGGACAAGTCAGTTTTGTGCATGCTTTCTGCAATGAACCATATCTGAAAAACCAAACAAGCTAAACGCGCCATTTGTTCAGGATAATTTTAAAACTTACTGCTTATCAAGCCCAAGTAAACACAAATTCTCTGAAACTATAAATGTGGTTAAAAAATTACTTTGAACTTGGGTCAATTTTTTTTGAACCACCCGGTATAGAAGATATTGCAAAATGCTTACATTAGACGATAGCATACATTTAAGCATTTCTATACCGCTATTGCATCGAGATCACAGCGGTGTGATAATAAAAGTTAAGAAACAATACGTTTATACAAGATATAAACATAGGAGCTGCGTAGGTTCGATTAAAATAGATAATAATGTCCAGAGAATACGTAATATGGTTCAAACCTCATGATTTTATTAAAATTCCGATATTTCGGCCATAGGCCTTTATCAAGGTAGAAATTAGCGATGTGACTTGGCGCACGCACTCGCCCAAAATTGCACCCGCGTTCTTCTGTTTATTTAGCTTCGCCAAGTCACATCGCTAATTTCTACCTTGATAAAGGCCTATGGCCGAAATATCGGAATTTTAATAAAATCATGAGGTTTGAACCATATTACGTATTCTCTGGACATTATTATCTCGTTTATACAAGATGATACATAAAAATCATAAGGTATAATATATCTGTGCATATACGGCTTTTCAGTCCTCTGTTGAAAGCTTGAAATGAATATACTGTGCGCAGACACACTATATATATTGTATTGAAAAATGATGACAGAGTAGGTGCAATCTCGCGACTGGAAGCTTGTGTGTGACAGATATCAAAACCTGGTCCACAGCTAATGCCGACCTTAAATTGAATGATGACAAGACTGAAGTTCTTCATATTACATCCCGCTTTAGGAACAATTCTTCGATTTCATCAGTAAAAATCAATGATTCTCACATTGAGCCAGCTTCCAATGCCCGCAACCTTGGCATTATCCTTCAAAACGATCTTATATATGATGGATGTACATGTCAACAACATTTGTCGTGCGGCTTCTCATGCTCTTCATAAGATAGGTCAAATCCGGCGTTATCTCGATCAGCCAACAACTGAAAGACTTATTCATGCTTTTGTGACTTGCCGACTTGATAACTGCAATAGTTTACTATATGCCCTCCCTGATACGCAAATCTCAAAACTTCAACGGATTCAAAACTCAGCTGCTCGACTTGTTACTCTGTCTAAGATTCGCTCTCACATTTCTCCCGTCCTTCGTGACTTACATTGGCTACCGATCAGATCTCGCATTATCTACAAGATTCTTCTGATAACATTTAAATGTACTCGAGCTCTAGACTCTAGCTCCTACGTATCTGCAAGATCTTATTCAACAATACGAGCCCACTCGCAATCTTCGTTCTGGTTCAAAATATCTTCTTGCGCATGTTTCTTCACCTTCTACTTCATATGGTCGCCGATCTTTTCAAGATGCTTCTGCTGAACTTTGGAACAATTTACCATATCATGTTAAATCCGCCAAAACTCTTGAAAAGTTCAAATCATTGCTAAAAACTTACCTATTTAATGTTAATGTTTAATTTCTTTTGTTTTCGTCTTTTGTTACTCATGTTTCTGTGTGTTTTTGTTTTTTGTTTGTGATAGCGCATAGGGACTTAATTGTGTTACGCGCTCAATAAGTATGGTTTTATTATTATTATTATTATTATTATTATTATTATTATTATTATTATTAGGGAATTCCACACACAATGAGCAGCAAAGGAAACATTTTGTTTGCTGCAGATTGATATGTGTATGGAAGAAGTTTGTGCTGAGTAAGTCTGCTGGTGGTATCAGATGCGGATCGTAAGCCAGTGCGTCCAGATGTTTGAAGTAATAACGTGGAAGCCAGATATGATGGACTAAGATTAATGCACTTGTACAAAATAACCATGAGTTTGAAAGTTATCCTGTTCTTAATGGCGAGCCAGTGACGTTCTTTGATGTAAGGGTGGTAATGATCACGTTTGGTGACGCCAAAAATAACTAGCAGTAGAAAATAACACAAAATGTTAACAGTAGCATATAATACAAAATACTTTCAGTAGAATATAACTCAAAATGCTATCAGTAGAGCATAACACAAAATACTACCAGTTGAAGATGAAACAAATGCTATCAGTAGAAGATAACACAAAATACTACCAGTTGAAGATAACACAAACGGCTACCAGTAGAAGATAATACAAAAGGCTATCATTAGAAGATAACACAAAATACTATCAGTAGAAGATAACACAAAGGCTATCAGTAAAAGATAACACAAAATGCTATCAGTAAAGAAGAACACAAAATAGTAAGAGTAGAAGATAACACTATGCTATCAGTAGAAGATAACACATACTATTTTCAGTTGAAGATAACACAAAATGCTATCAGTAGAAGATAACACATACTATTTTCAGTTGAAGATAACACAAAAGGCTATCAGTATAAGATCACACAAAAGGCTATCAGTAGAAGATAACGCAATTTGCGTGCAGTAGAAGATAACACAAAATGCGTGCAGTAGAAGATATTGCAAAATGCAACAGTAGACGATTGCATACATACAGGCAATTGTATACCGCTATTTCATCAAGATCACAGCGTTGTGATAATAAAAGCATAGAAACAAGAAGAATATAATATATACAAAATCAGATGATCTGATCTTGTATTATATACTTCTATGATACAAGATGATATATACATGTACATCAAAACAATAAGGTGTAGACAAAACCATTGTGTGTAAATAAGGGTTTCAGTCGTCTTTTGAAAGCGTGGAGTGTAGATACTGTGCGAAGACTACTCGTAGGGAATTCCAATAATACTGATGTAATATACATTATGTTTACACGTTTTTCGAAAACACACGTTTAAAAGCTATCGATATAACGCCTTTAATAGTTATTTAAGGCTAAACGAACGATGCTCTTGATCTTGTATAAGAGCAAAAGTATAATAATGCAAAACCATATTACTGCAGCTTTTATATTAACGGCGAACAATAGAAATAAGCAATACTAATTAATAAACTAAGCTTATGGGATATGCGCTTTTCAAAGGCGCGAATGTGTTGTCTGATTTTGCAAAAAGTTATTTTAAAAGAATATCCCTTTTTGAGGCAAATTGTGCTTTTTTGCACTTAAATGTCCAAAGCGTGTTTAAAATAAACGGGCGGATATATTGCGTTTTTTCATGTTTACACATTTCTTATTTTTAATTATCAAAACTATCATTTTTCTTTTCGTATTTTTCTTCATCACAGAGTACATGACAGGTAACGTGCGTGTGTCGCAGAAGCGTAGCCAGGGGTGCACTCTGAAAGAAATTTGACCGGGAAAATCAGGAAGGCAGCGCCCGGGTAGGCAAAGGAAGGGAAAGAAAGGGAAGGAAAGGGAAAAGAGAAAGGAAGAAGAAAGGAAGACAGACGAATTAGTTGGAATTGCAGTTTTTTCACGCCGGTATGGGGACGCAACGCCTCTACAGACCTAAATGTTTCGCGTGCTATGCGCGCATTTGTACCCCAAATGGAATATGGTTTAGTAGAAACTTGTTTAAAACAGAAATGTACCTCAACAATAGCAAAAATAAGTGTAAAGTCAAAAATTAATGGGCGCTATGCCCGAAATTCTTTGGTCGGAACAATCTTGTGATTGCGTGTTAAAACCACTGGTTAAAATGGCTCTGGCAGCAGCGGCAACACGCGTCAAAATAAGAAATTACACCGGACGTGTTTTGGAATGTTTGACAATCTGCTGTGGCCCATGAATGGATCTCATAATCACAATGAGGCCGGGTGGTGGAAAAGGTTGCACATGCTTGATTTAGAATACTGGAAATCAATCAACTTACCAGCCTGAGCGCAGGACACAAACAAAACAAGTGATATGGCGAATCGATACATTGTAGCAGTCGACATTCTCATCTTGCGATTGATTTAGAGTCCTATAAATCCAGGTTTACATAATTACATATGACCGTCACGCCATAAAGCACGTCTGTATAGTAAAGTTGTAACTGTATAAAATGTGAACTCATAGTCAAGGGTATCTTCTGTTCGAACAATCGAACGCAGCGACGTTCATGAATATACAATGAATAATCATATCAATGAATATTGAAAAGACAACGTCATTTGCGAAGTCGAAAATGAAAAGTACCAGACCATAGTTAGTAGACACGAACGGCTGTAATTGTTGAATATCCGTTGGTTTCAATGTTATGTTTGTTGGGGTGTTTGTTTGTTGTTTGTTTGTTTGTTTTTTCACGGTCGGTCCGTACGGACACACGCGCTTGGGTCCTGAAGGTCCTTAAAAAGCCTATATAGCATGCTGGCTGAAATAAAAGAAAGTTTGAAAATATGGAAGAAAAGAATGAAGTAAAACGAGCCACTCTCAACATTTAGATAGTAAAGTTAACAATTTGCTGTCAGCTTTCTATCATGAGAAAAAAATGAAGTATTAAGGTGTTTTGGCAAGACCAATATCAGATAGATGAAAAACTTACGTTTTTTCCAAGCTGACAGTTTCGCCGGTCAACCACCAGCTTTCTTAAAGCTACTGATCGGCTGTTGTTGTTTTGCCGGGGGAAACTGACCGAAAGTGGTCAGTTTCGTGCCCCCTTGGTGGTGGAGGGCGAAACTAAGCATTTGTCAAGTGGTAAACCATCAAACCATCAAATCCTCACCAGGTCCTCACCGGCCGGAACGCCTGGGTACCGGCCGAACCGCCTTGATAACGTCATCAAACCATCTTTTATAAGCTGAGTGCTCAAACTCGCCGCTTCACTCACATTCCGGGAATCTCTGTATTACTCATGTATCCGTGTGAGCTGGCCGGCCCTTTACCGTGTGAAAAATTGGTGCAGACGGCGGCACACGGTGACACACGGTGGACCGATTCCCATCCGTTGAACACGTTGCCGGGGACATTGCCGGCCATCCGCGCCCGGCAGGAATTTTGACCACGTTCAAAACTCCTGCCGGGTGAGTAAAAGCGGCGGCGAACGGTGAGGGCCCGGTTTGAGGACGGTAAAAAGACGGCGGGCCCGTTTCGCGTGCGTTCGCAAGGCGGTGGTGGTAGGCGGCCACTTTACCGTCTAATTGAAAAACAACAGAGTCTAACTCTTTTGTGCATACGGACCTATTAGAGTTTAATGGGGAGAAGATGTGGTGCAGCGTCGAGAGGATTCAGATCAAACGGGGAAAATGCGTTCCTTAAACAAAAAGGCTTCAGTTTCCAGCTATCTGCGCTTTCCTGCAGTTCACCCGAGTGATTACACTGACAAGATTTCATCGATATAGCTCCTTCACTTCTGGGTGATTTCAAAAACTTGTTGATACCCCCACGTATATTATAATATAAATCAGTTTACCAACCCACGGTGTTTACAATTAGACAATAACAATATTGACAAACACCGGTGAATGTCCCAACGAAAAATAAGCAAGGACTTGCACCGGCGAGGACTTGAACCCCGGTCTCCGTGTGTTGGCAAACTGCTTTACATTATAGCTGTTAACATAGTCTCAACATAAGTGATTATGCTGGTGCAAAGTCAAAAGTGATGGTAAAGTAAAAGTGTGGTAAAGTAAAATGGATATATTTTTGGGGAATGGGTTCTACACCATTCCCCAAATGGGAGCAGGGGTAGAAGAAATGTTGGGGCAAGAGGGAAAATTTAGGGCACGATCTGGAAGCGGGTGAAAGTTTTGACTTTTATTATCAAAATTGCCTGAAATTAGCTTAATTTGGTCAGAAATTAGCATGATTAGATATTTCCTCCTAAGGTGCCGTTCTTTAATTTCGCAATTTAGTGGTCTAAAACAGAGTTTTATATCAGTGTTTTTGTACGTATCCCTGGAGCTCTATTTAGTGGTGTGACCCCAGAAGACAGTTTGCGACCCAACCTCTTCCCTACTACACAAGACCACCATTTTTCAAAATCGGCTGAAATCTTGTTCAAACTTGCATAATTTACATTTTGGATCCCGACCAGGGATGATCAGTATGCGCCATTTCCCGCCTTCAACATGACAAGATATGCTGAATCGCCTACCAGTAGGCGACAGCATCATGAAATCAACCAGATCAAGCATGTTTAATCGGCGACGCCACTTGTTCAGTCCCCGATCACCTTGACACGACGGCACAAGTTGTGACATGTTGCTGTCAAGACTGCTCGCCGAGTTCACACAGAAAACACTATGTAAAAAATTATGTAAATATAGAACTCCATAATTATTATGTAAGAGTTTACATAAAACATGTAATATATACCCAAGCTTGTGTAAATTCCTATGCAAAAGCTTAACACAACTGTTTACATAGTATTATGGAGTTCTATTTTTACACAGATTGTGTATTTTTTACATAATTTGTGTAATTTTTTTACATAGTGTTTTCTGTGTGAATTGTTGTTGGGCAATTGGCTACAAGTCGGCGACTAATCTTCTGTAGTCGCCGATTTAACTTAGTTGACTTGCATCTTCTCTCCCGCTTGGAGCAGACTCATTGCCGACCACTTTCCACTCATGATGCGCGCCAACTCATCGGCTACCGCTTCCAAACCGCTCTTGTGGACAGTCACTGTGGTTGGTGTGCATTGTGTACAAGACTGTGGCTGCTGCTACCTGTCGCCTGTGAAGTAGGCTGGTGATGTTGAGATGCAATTGACCAGTATACGGTATAGCTTCATGAGCTCCTGTGATTTTGAGTGTCTTTCTCCTAGTTGTCAAGCTGGATTGGGATTTGAAGTGCCAGCCTAGTGAAGCATAATCCATTACTCTGTGGACTTGTGATTTGTACACAGTGGATCTGCCTATGAATCTCACCACTTAAACTCAAAAGAGATGACGAAGCGGGATGGACCTGTGTGGATCGAAAAGACCTAAAGTAAAATCCTCTACGACCACAGGAAGGAAAGTCTCACCACTGAAGCTCAAAAGAGTCAAAGATGCGGGATGGATGTGTGTGAACCTAAGGGTGTCCAATGTAAAACCCCAACAGGAAGACCATCAGACCAAGACGACAACAGGACATAGACCAAATGACCAACAAAAGCCTCCCAACTCAACCAAGAAAAAGAAAAGTCCACGAGCACTCAACTTCCTCAATATCAACTGTAATGGTGTTAGATCTAAGGCACCCCAGCTTGAACTCCTTTTCGACTTTTCGAAAAATTGATGTTGTTATTGGCACCGAGTCTAAACTTGGTGAAAACATCTACAATGCTGAAATAGTCCCAGCCAACTTCCGTGTCTTCCGCAGAGACCGCAGATCAGGAGGAGGCGGTGTCTTCATCGCAGTAAAAGACAACATACCATGCTACGAAAGAACCGATCTGATGGTTGATGACACAGAACTTATATGGTGCCAGCTGGCCTTAAAAGACCAAATTATCCTTGTCGGAGCCTTCTACCGTCAACCAAACAACATCCTTGACTCGCTGACCAGCCTAGCCTCACGTCATTACAAAACTCCGTCACCTCACCGTACATCATTCTCGGTGGAGATGATAACGTACCTGGCCTAAACTGGAAAGACGAAGACTCCCTGAGAGCCGAAAATCCATTCCAGGAGAAGCTTTTCCAGGTTGCAAACGAGCACCTACTTTCCCAGATGGTTCCCTTCACCACCAGAAGACACACAAATGGTACTGAAAACACTCTCGACCTACTGTTCACAAGTCACCCATCACTACTCTATTATGTGAGACCACACTCAGGTGTTAGTGACCACTCCGCAGTGCTCGCCATCTTCAATGCCAAAGTCAGGATCGGATGGAAACCTCCCAGGAAAGTGCCCATGTGGAAGAGCGTTGACGACAATGAATTTAGAGAGCATGCAAAAGAACTCGCAGAAAATTTCAACAAATCCAACCCAAAGGAAAAAACACATCATCGACAGCCAACTCATGAAACACCTAGACAAATTAAACATCCTCTCGGACGCACAGCATGTTTTCCGCAAATCCAGATCGACTGAATCCCAGCTCATCCTTACTGTCTACGATCTGGCAAAAAACCTCGACGACCGCAGTACTACAGACCTTGCCATTTTAGACTTCTTAAAAGCTTTTGACGTTGTACCCCATCAAAGACTCCTCGTCAAGCTTGACCATTATGGAGTTCGAGGAACCACCAAACGTTTGATCGAGACCTTCCTAACCAAACGACAGCAGAGAGTGACTATAAATGGATCCCCATCCAGCTGGACTAAAGTTCACAGCGGTGTCCCCCAAGGAACAGTCCTCGGCCCCTATCTATTCCCGCTATTCATAAACGACATCAGTGAAGCTGTCTCCAGCAAATTAAGACTATTTGCTGACGACTGCCTAGTCTACAGAGCAATAGATGGTCCAAATGATATAACTAGTCTACAGACCGACTTGGACAACCTGGTCAAATGGACGGAAACGTACGTGGGGCAGGCGATTCAACGCTGCAAAGTGCAACATTATGAGAGTCACCAATCGACGAAACCAAGACGCACACGACTACACTATGAAAGGGACTACACTAGAGACAACGAAGACCTGCCAGTACCTCGGCGTCCATATCCAAGATAACCATGATAACCTAAAATGGAATACACAAAGCCAACACGCAACTTCAAAGGCATCCCGAGTGCTCGGCTTCCTCCAACGAAATTTCCATCAGGCCTCAACAAACGTCACGACCACATCTGGAATATGGTGTAGCAGCATGGGACCCATACAGCGCCAAAAATGTCAACATGCTGGGAAAAAGTCCAACGTAGAGCAGCACGCTTCACCACAAAAAAACTACTCATATGAAGCTAGTGTTACAGACATGCTAAACAGCCTTAACTGGACCAGCCTACAAGACCGCAGAAGAGCACATAGACTGACTTGCCTTTACAAGATCCACCACGACCAACTCGACATTTCCAAGACGTACATCGCCCCGAAAACAGACCGAGAACGAAGAGGACACGACCAACAATTCAAACTCTACAACACCAGACTGGCTCCATTTACCAACTCCTTCTTTCCACGTACAATCACCGACTGGAACAAACTCCCCCAATCCACCATCAACTTGCCCTCAAAAACCTCCTTCAAACAGAGCATCCCCCACCTTAATCCCCCTGCGTGACCACCCACCTCCTGTTAAAACTTCCCTGCGGAGTACTACGGAGGATATCCAACCAAGTACCAAGTACCAAGTATGGCCGTCAATTTGTGTGCAACCTTACGAAGAGCGCCGAGCTTCTGGCCAGCTTTGGTTAAGATAGCCAAGATATGTTTGGACCAAGTCAGCTTGCTGTGTCAATGGTATCACCCAGGATGTCTAATTTGTCCTGCAGATGGTAGTTTGCAGTCACCAAAGTATAGAGTTCAAGCTTAGATGGGGTTCTCTTCCTGGAGATTACCATTGTCTTTTATTAGAGCGTAGAAGGGAATTAAGGCCGTACACCATTAAATAAGTGCACCATTATTATGTGGATGATGTTTGGAATTTCAGCCTGTCTAGAGCCACGGAGTGTCTATAGAGCACGGGGGTTAATGACCCCGCTATTGGGTGATGTCTTGAATTTTAGCCTGTCTAGAGCCTACACGTGCTCCCGACCACACAATACTGCACAGGACACTGAGGACAGTCCCAGACCTTGCCGAAACTACACATGAAACAAGAAAACTGCTCACGATTTTCGAATAATGGCCAATCGTGACCAGTCTTTTGAGCAGTCTGGCAGGGGTTTTCTAGCAAATAACCTTGCCGAAATTACGCATGAAAAAAGAAAACTGCTCACGATTTTCGAATAATGGCCAATCGTGACCAGTCTTTTGAGCAGTCTGGCAGGGGTTTTCTAGCAAATAATCGGCTATGTCTCACATAGAAGACAGCTCCCGACCCAACCTCTTCCCAACTACACAAGACCACCATTTTTTCAAAATTGGCTGAAATCTTGTTCAAATTTGCACAATTTACATTTTGGATCCCGACCAGGGATGAGTAGGGATGATTAGCATGCGATATTTCCCGCCTTCAACAAGACAAGAGCTGTGAATCGCCTACCAGTAGGCGACAGCATCATGAAATCACCAGGATCAAGCATGTTTAATCGGCGACGTCACTTGTTCAGTCCCCGATCAATCGCCGACCGTGACACGACGGCACAAGTTGTGACATGTTGCTGTCAAGACTGTTCGCCGATTTGTCGCCGATTTGTAGGCTACAAGTCGGCGACTAAGATTCTGTATTCGCCGATTATACATGTCACGTTTGCTTGCATCTTCTCTCCCGTTTGGAGCAAACTCATTGCCGACCACTTTCCAACTACACACTGACCACTAATGATGCGCGCCAACTCATCGGCTACCGCTTCCAGACCGCTCATGTGTCCATATCGGCCTACCTTCCCGATTAAAAAAACCCGCCAAGAAATGTTTAGGCTGCGAGAAAAAATCGTGGCGGTTTTGTCAAATTTGCCACGTGCTCCCAAACACAAGGACTACAGAAGAGTGCACAGATAGTCCCAGACCTTGCCGAAACTTCACATGAAAAAAGAAACTACTCACGATTTTCGAATAATTGCCAATCGTGACCAGTCTTGACGCAGTCTGGAAGTGGTTTTCTAGCAAATAATCGGCTGTGTGACTGAACCTTTAACAGTTTTATAAAGGTCAAAACTCAAAAGTAATTAATACTAGGGCTCGAGCACCCGCTTCGCCCCAAAAAGTCTGTCCCAAACATGCTAAAGACCTCAGCTATATTCTCAGCTCAGCTTATTTGCCGAAGAGGTCTAGCGCCCTCTCTTATCGATATATATTTGAAATTTGGGGACAAAACCTTATCCGAGTCTACAAGGCAGGCGCGTGCCCATGGGGGCCGGGGGGGGGGGGGGGGTGGGGGGGGGGCGGGCATTTGGAGAGGGGAAAAATAAAAAGGGGAGAGAGTGGAGGGGAGAGGAGGAAGGGAAGAGGAGGAGGGGAGGGGAGGAAAAGGAGAGGCCTGGAGCTTTTATTAGTATCTCTCACTTTATCTATACGTCTCTGAACCATGTTTTATAACAGAAGTACATATTGATAGCAAGGAGAGTTTTAGGTCATCCAGGAAAGTTAAAACCCAACTGCTCGGCCCTCTCGGCCCTCTCGTCCCCCCCCCCCCCCCCCCCCCCCCCCAACGGCATTATCACACCACTAGTAACCAGGGGGACAGTCCCACAGGCCCCCCCCCCCAATAATTGTCACGGCAGGGACGATGCCCCCCCTCAAAATTAGTTTCAATGTTTAATTATCCAAGCTTAATAACATGGTTTCAGGAACGTTTTCTGGAGCATTTTAGTGTGCGCGCTTTGCGCGAGGTAGATTCAAAACAATTTTAATTCAGTTATAAAAAGATGGGTGGGTTAAGGAACGTTTTTCTGGGACCATTTCATTTTTTTTAAATGGACAGTTTGTACGTGTTAACTATTCAATCTTAAAACATGGTGGCTCAGGAACGTTTTTCTGGAGCTTTTTAGTGTAAAATAGCAATTTTTTTGTGCGATTCGCGCGAATTGGTTTCAATGTTTATTCACTTTAATTTCAGGAACATTTTCTGGACCATTTTAGTTAGAAAACTAGACATTTTGCGCGTTTCGAGCGAACCCTTTTGAACCCTTTTCTCAAAAAAAATGGATACTTTATAAACACCCATGACCCTACGTTTTACCAACCGCCCTACACCTCAAGCATAAATAATAACGGTCCATATAAGCCTTTGAAAATTGTCATGACAGCAACAACAATTCTCATTTCATTCAGTTGCAGACCGTTGCAGACTGGACAGTTGCAAAGGGAGTCCAGCGCCCTCTCTTTTTGATTTGTTAAAACTTCCGGCAAAAACAGAAAACTTTTTAAACAGGGGGAGCAAATCATATTTCGGTGTCGGCGCAATTATAGTCAACTCTACCTGAACAATAACTTAGGGACGCACCATTGATTTTCAGAGGGGTTGTAGGAAGTTGGGTTCGGGGGAGAATTTTTTTTTTGGGCTGCCGCAAGGGGTGAATTTATTTTTTTTGCGCCGCCGAAGGTGGCGAATTTTTTGTTTTAATGTATCCATTCATATTGAGTTGGGTGGGGGTGGAATTTTTTTTTTTTTTTTTTTACTCATCAGGTGGGGGATTTTTTTTTGTTGGCCTGCATAGAGGGGGAATTTTTTTCCCCGAAAACTTCCTACCCCCCCCCCCCCCCCCCCCCTGAAAATCTAATGGTGCGTCCCTTACAATGTTGAAAAAAATATTAATTAATTATCAAATTCAAAAAATAACTAATTATTTACCACTCATGATAGTCATTACTCAGTAATCATATTATATCTGTATCCCAATATGTGTAACGGAGTGCCTCCCCCGGTGAGCTGTCACTTGTCCTAAAATGGAAAGGGTCGGAGGACAAATTCTAATGTGAACTTCATAGCGTCTCTTTTTCAGTGTGTGCATGTTGTATCGAATCAATTGGGACTGGCAAAGGTGATACATTCGATAGGAATTTGCCCTGTGTCTGCACACCGTTCAACGCTGTATAGGCATTGATAGTGTTTATGTAGTGCATGTTTTGTGAAGTTTTAACAACGTGTTATTTTTTTTCTACCAGCCCTGGACTCCGATATAAAATTCTGTATAATTTCAGTGTTGTCTTGAGGTAAGTAATGGTTGGTGTTTATTCAGAGCTAGTTGGTGTGTGATTTTGGTATTGAGAAGTCTGTCCGTTTGTTGTAAGTCGGTTGCAGTGATTTATCCAAGTTCAAGACAGTCGTCTATAACGTACGAGCATATTTCCATGTTGCCTCAGTACTAAACTGTATAGTGTATTGGTAATATTGGAAACTGTTTTTAATGGTTTTAATAATTTTAGTTTAGTATACAATAGGCAAACTATTCAGTGGCGGAAGCAGGGGGGGGGGGGGGCGGGCGCCCCCGTAAAATTTGACACTATCCTTTTTTCAGAGGCATATGTAGGTTCCGTCGGTACATTTGCCACTTGTATAATGCAATTTTTGGGGGGCCTGTTTTGGGACAACCACATCGCTACTAAGGATGTGGGTAAAGACACCCCAGGAATGTAAGCGAGTGTGTGTAACCTAACGAGGGATTGGGTTAGGGTTAGTTTTAGCATTTAGAGTTAGGGTAGTAGGGGACCCCTGCACGTTAGGTTACACACACACAATCTCCCCCGGGAAGGTATTAGAAAGTATCGTCTACGCTATACAAGTATCGTCTACTTATACAAGTCGTAACTGGTTCGCAACCGAATCTGAGTGTACTTATTCATTTGCAGGAGGGGGTGCATGGGGCTCGGAGTTCCTTTAGTATACCCTACCACTGCATGTTTTCAATGGGTTTTTTTAAAGAACGACCCATACACTTACACAGTGAGGTCTACAAATGGTAGGGTATTCTAAAGCTTACCCTGGGGCTCTGTGGCGCGGGGAGGGGGTTGCGTCGGGACCCTTTGGCAGAAGCGCCTCATTATTTGTGTAGCTGAGTTGGGTATGGTAGAGGGAGAAATAATCTAGTAAAAACCATTTGTTAGCCACCTGAATTCAATTTCAAAAACAGTAATGGGTTCCTGCTAAATAAAATGCATATCCATAGACATGATGGTAGACTTGAAACAAGTATTAAAAGGAAGTGTAACATCAACATGTCTAAAGCAAGATTTGTATCAAGACTAGTTTGCAATCAGTCAATATGTCACAGTTAACTAAATGAAAGATCGCGTTCTTAGATTCTTGGTCAACCAAGCGTAGCTCCTGATGTTCATTTTGTTGATTGAATAAAAAGTTCTTTGACCTTTGACCCATTAGCCTCTTTTCATGCAGGTCATGCCAACTGGTTACAAATTCATCAATCTTCACTTGAGTGTTATATAAAGAAATGTTATACTCTGAGTGGAGGAGGGGCCCAGATCTATGATATGGGTAGTATTATAGAGCTGTAGGTCATGCCACCTGGCTACAAATTCATCAATCTTCGCTTCAAGGATTGACAACCAGAAGGCCTTAATGCACTTATCAATTGCAAGCCGTGCCCCGGGACTAGGGTTGCAATTGATATTAAAGTGCATAACTCAAAATGAACATTCTGAGAATGGGGCTATTTTTGAGTATTGGGTAAGTCTCTTTGGTATAAATTAAAATCTTTGATTTTGGTTCCAATATCTCAAATTTACCAAAGAGTGAGTTACAGCCTTCTGGCTGTCAACCCTCGACTTGAACGGTTATTTGTAAAGAAATGTTATACTCTTGAGTGTTGAGTTACAAAAAGGGCCCATATCAAGGATATGGGTAGTAGAGCTCGAATCAAGTGTCTACAATGGTAAACTACCAGTGTGGTTTTATAAAGCTGGAATATGGCCCTGGCTGGCCAGGACTGTGTGGCTGTGATGTACAGTTGTACACAGATCACGTTCAAGTGTACGTACCCCAGTGCCAGACTGCCAGTGGCGTAGGCAGAGTGGGGCAACCCCACCCCCAATATTCGACTCATGTCGGTTGAGACTTGGAACTGTTGGTAATTTGGTTATTGAACTGAATGCCTGTTTTTTGCACACATTTTTTTTTGGAAAAGGTGCCCCCCCCCCCCCAATATGGAAATCTTAGCTACGCCACTGCCCTGTGCCACTAGTTCAATCTGTTGATAGAATGCTGTAAAAGTGATAGTGTTCGCACGATTATTGTTTTCACCAATTGCCAAGTTTTAATTGTTTTGTGCATTTAAAATTTGTGATATGTAGTTTTATCACATATAAATCTAGATGTCAAATAAATACATGTGTTATTATTTTCGCAATTGCTGCTTCAAGCGTGATAATTACGAAAATATATGTAGTGCAAAAATTTCCATTTTTACAGTAAAAGGTTTTTGACATTTGATCCATTTGCATATTTTCTCATGTAGGTCATGCCAACTGGCTACGAATTCATCAATCTTCACTTGAAATGTTAATTTAACACTTTGAGATAAGAGTATAAAGGGGTCCTGATCAATCTGTAGGACCCTGGCTATATGGGTACTAAAATTCATGTTAGAGTTCAATTCTTGGCTAGTCTGGTATCCACTTAATAAATGTTATACCATCAATGTCATGACAACTAAAATGACAACTTAAGCGTAGGGAAAAGAGTCACTAAACAGATTTCTTAAGTGTTTTATTGGAAGACCCGCATTTTGGAAAATGTTGCAAATTTGTCACCCCACGATGGTCCATTTTGACATATTCCCTTTCACTGACAGTTTTTACACATTCTCCATCACAAATGACAACGGTTCAGTAGTACAGGCTTATGAGTGACACTTGTACAGCCATGTTCATTTCATACTCGTTCATTACCACACTCTCTCCAACAATTTGTAAACTATAGATTTCTGGGTGCTTGTATAAACACTCTACACGCTTGTAGACAAAACACTTCTAATTGGAGAAAATAATTTTAATTATAACTTGAAACAAAAAATTGTAGTTGACACCTTTGAGTAATTAATTGTAATCGTTAAAATTGAAAGAGATATTGAAGTGCGTTTAAAAAATGAGGACAGTGCCACACGGTGCTGTTATCATAAGATATACAACATGAAGCAACCGTGAAACATATCCCATAATCCCTTGCGAGAAGGTTACTGAATTACCCATGACAAACATAAGTACATCCCTTTGTGTGAATTTGTCGCTGTTCTGTCGAAACCATGTACGTTTTGCCAGCCCCTCGCCATCGGTTATGCATAGGAAGTGTTGCTTTATGCATGCTCTGTGGCAAGAGCATTTATAAGGTTCTGATAGATGTGGTTTTGGCCCAAAGGTTATATATAGGAAGTATTACTTGCCGACGCAGCTTCTTTGTTAAGTATTACTTTATTCGTACATATGCTGAAGGGCCGGATAGAAAGACAGCGACGAAATTCAAATCGAAGCTCGATCAAGGGCCTAAAGTAATGCAATTTATGATCTAATGGGAAATTCTGCCAAGATGGGTAGCAATTCTGCCTTTGTTCTCTTTGATCAATTTTGGTAAAAGTGCCTACCCAGGAAATTTGTTTAAAATTACATCTACTATTAAAGTCTGTTTTCTCAGCTTCCACAACTAAGACCAGGGGTTGAGTTCATGCATGCAACTTCTTCTCTGATGCATTGTGGGATTGGATTTCCATGATGTATTGTGGGACTGGGTTTCCATGTTGTCCTGGACAGAGACATCTAATATCATTTGGTCACAGATACTTGTTCTCTGATAAGGTTAGCTGATTTAACTCACAACGGGTGGTGTTACTAGTGGGGAACAAGATGTACTTCAGTACTGTACGGTAAATGTGAGTGCGATCGTATTTGACCTAAAATAATTATACTGGAGTGCTAATGCTTTGAGAAGTTTTCAAATGAGGTCACTTTCGGACAAGTTTCAATCATTCATGCTTTTTTCATGGTAACTAGCTTTAAAGGTGGATGTTTGATCACTTTTTTTTGTTGCCCATCAACATATTTTGATATCAGAAGAAACCCCATAATTTTCTCAATATGTTCCATCTAGACGGTATAGGCCAAAATGCAGTTAGTGACCCCAAGCTAAAGTGACCCCATTATAGTTGAATATGTCCAAGTAGTCAAAATAAGAGAGCTATACATAGCTGTATTATGTGGTCCAGCAGAATAGCGCGGGACTTTTTCATTATTCATTATTCATTATTCATTATTCGTTATTTTATCAGATTTCGTTATTGACGTGTAAATGCATGTTTGATCAACCCATTGATACAGGAGCTTCACGAAAGGTATTTACAACAAATAAAAAACTGCTTTTGATCTTAGTTCCCAGTTTCATATTTTACAAAGTGAAAAATATGTATGAAATTGCTAAAACTCGCTTCAATAATGTTTTGGAAAATATATATATAATGAAATTTTTGGCAATCTTGAAATTTTGATGTGGGTGAAAAAAAGTGACCCGTGGGTAACGGGAAACTTGAAATGGACTTTCAGGCGCCTTATCACATAATGAACTGTTATGATAGTCTGTGATGATATTGACACAGATGAAAGTTCACAAAACTATATTTACCCTTTGGTTCATTATGGCGCTACAAAAACAATTATACAATGATAAAATTATGCTATCTATGTGTACCAAAACAAACAGGGTTTAACTATGCTTATTAATGTTATTGCCGTAAGGCCAAACAAAGAAGGTCTGTCCCAGAAACATTGTGCAAAAAACCTAAGTGCTGTGCGATTTATTTATTTTTAGAAAATAAGCTAAGAGATATGCGATTATTTTTTTTTTGCTAATTTTTTTTCTTTTGCTATCCAAGCTTACAGAGAACTTTTTCAAACTTTTTTTTTAAAAATCACAACAAAAAAAAGACGTTTTTTAGCCCCCAGTGCATAGACCTACTGCGTTGTAGCTCATTTCACATACCAATGCGGGCAGGCTTCTGAGACAGACTTTCTTCTTTGTTTGGCCTTACAACTTTACTACCATGCACTCAATCACTTATTGTTTCAATCCCAGAGACAAATGGGGAGGGGGATTGTCAGTAGGTGTTAAGACCATTTTTATCGTTTTTGCATGTTATATATGATATATGAATATATTCTAAGTGGAAACTAATCAAAAACATATTTTTTCTTTCATTTTTTTTAGAGGATACCTATTTAAAAAAATTGACAGCGATTGTTTTAAAAATTTAGAATCTCATTGATAAAGCACGTAGCATTATTTTTCTCTCCTGAAATACACTTTTAAACTGTTTCTTTACTCTTCTAAACTGTTTTAATGAATGAGTGATTTAATAGTAAGATATTCCTATTCACATCTTATTTAGTAACTATTATACATCTTTTGAATGTAATTTATTTTTAAAAATCTGACCTACCGACCCTACCCATTGGAGAGGATCTATGGACAACAAACATTGGTGGGGGGGGGGGGGGCTAATGGCAGCATGCCCTGACCAAATCAAACTTGAATAAAAAAAGTGGAAATGTTTGCACTACATTTATTTTTGCGCTCGAACCAGCTACATCGAAAATATCAGCACACGAATACATTTCTTTTGCGTATAGGTCTATACATCTCTATGGTCTATGTCATATGAAACTACAAATTGCAAATTTAAAAACAAGCTAAACTGTTAAAAATCTGCAAAGCGTATAGTAGAGTACTGTAAAAGCCAATATTTTCGCCTAAAGATATTTTCGCGCATTTTTATATCATAGACATTTCGCGAATTGTTTTTTTCGCGGACGACCTTCTGGATACACAGCATGAATGTTGAAAACAATAATTATCGCGGGAAAATGTTTTGCGCGAAAATAAAACCACTGCAAACATTTCGGCTTTTACAGTATTCTAAAGAACTCCCCAATTTAAAATATTTGACAAGGATGCATGCTTTTTTAATTGATTTAGAATTTCCATGATAAAACTTCAAATATCATTGCAGCATGCCATTACAAAATCAAACTTGAATAAATTCTCCGCGTAAAAGTCAAGAACACCCTTTTTCGTTTTATTCTTTTTAAAGGACCAGTTTCAAAATAACGTCTGGGAAAAATGCAAAGTATCAAATGTGATGATTATATCACGACCAAAATTTGTTTTGTAGATTAAAAATTAAAATAATTTACAAAATATGTCTCAATCACAACAGAAACCAACATGTCCAAAATTTGTTTTAGGAGCATTGAACAACAAAATACATGTATGGCTTTAACAAGGTGAGTTTATTGTTATTGGATTATTTCAATGACCTATTGACACTAATCTCAGTATGGATTGTTACCTACAGATTGACATTTTCACGGTCTATAATTTTCTGTTCTTTTCTACGACAACAATCAAACTGCACAAATTGGATTGTAAAGAGTAAGCTGACTGTTTAGATTGATGTTACCAAATTAGAAATTGATGCTGTATTTATGGATTGTTTATTATTCAGAAATATAAAAATATATTTCACTCTATAGAAGTTAAAGTTAATTTCCAACATACATTAATACTCCCTTATTCTGCCCTTTGGGGATGTATACACATGCGCTGGTTGTGAGCGCAGTTGGAAGCCTTTCTTGTTATCGTTACTTGAGTTCAAACACAGATCCAAGAATTATGTTCAAAAGGGTTGTAAATGAATGATACTTAATGAGATAACTTTACTTTGATCTTGCAGTTCCAAATTGGTGAGACATTTCCTGTTTATATCTCTCCATGCTCAAAAGTAATCCAAGCTTCCCTTTTCCATGTTATTTTTCCACAAGCTGAACTCTTTCCACAAACTTTCTTCTGCTTTTTCTTAATAAACTTTGCTACAAGCCTTTACTTTTTCTACAACCTTTCCTTTTCCACTATATGTCGTTTTAGATGCTTTTATTTTTTTCTATAACCTTTTAATTTTTCCACAAACTTTCCTTTTCTCTACAAATTTACCTTTTAACAGAAAAATGTCCTTTACCTAAATCTTTCCTTTTTCCAAAAACTTTTCCTCTATAATTTTTCCATTTTTTTCCTAACCAAATCTCTGTGATTTTTTAGACACGAGAGTGCAATAAACTCAAGTCATGAGGAAAATATGCACAGCATGGGGAACCAATTACCCATGATTCACCAGCGATAACTAAGGCAATATGATTTCATCATTTGCTGTGGATCCATGCTGTCTTGTCTATTCCTCGTTATCATGTCGTGCAGATGATACGAAACCTATCAAATTCAAAGCTGAAATGGGAGCTTAATATGACTACCCTAATTGTGATTAAATTTACTAAATTGAGGTAAAATATTGCGGTCATGATATAAAAGTTATGTTTTGAATTAGCACTAGTAATTGGTACCATATCACCGCTACAAACAGCATGAAGACACGTCCTGATCAGTCAAAAATAGGGTTCCTCATGTTCAAATGTCCTGATATTGTGTTCCTTTCATGAGCCTATTTAAGAAACATGTTCATGGATAAAACAAGTTGTATAATTTGACAAAGATTACAATAAGATGTCTATAAAGAGAACCTTTTGTTTGTCTATTTTTTTAAATAACCGGTGTCATCGGAGGACAATCAAACAACTTTCAGTGCTAACATATATGTACCCTTTTTCAAATTTTGAAGAAAAAATTATTTATATTTAAAAAAATGGTGTGATCATTTTGAATTTGTTTGAACATTTCAAAAAATTATGAAAATCCTGTCCTCACCTTCCCCTCTCCTCCTCTCTTCCTCCTCTTCGCTCCCCCTCTCTTCCATCCCCTCTCTTTTTCTTTCCATTCCCCTCCCCTCTATTAAAATGTCAGTCCTCTGTAATGTTTCAAACATTTCACGCTTCCGCTTCCATGGTGTTCATTACCGACAACAAAGTGGTAGATTACATGTACTATCAGAGTTTATATTGAATCTAACATTGCTGCATGTAGCCAACAAAGTTATTACTAGCTTATTCCGGGGGGGGGGCACTCAACTCATTTTGGGGTAGTGGTGCGCCATCCAGGGTCTCAAAAACGGGGGCTTCGGAGCGGACTTGTGACGAAAATGGGTTCTTATAAGAACTGATTTTCTCCAAAAAGTAGGGTCTTAAGAATTGAGGTGGGTTTTTTTCTTCAACTTATTTGTAAGAACGCCATGCCAATTTGGGTTTTAGAATGCACATTTTTCATATATTTAGGTCTTTGGAACGCAAATAAATGTTCATGATTTTTTCAATGAAATGGGGGTCTTAGAGCTGATGCATGCTCAAAAGGGTGGTCTTAAGAAGAGCAGAACAGGGTGAAAAAGGGGTCTTCAGAGCGGCACATACATTTACCCCCATCCCAATGTCAGTGCCCTGGGGCTTACTCTACTGCGCATACTTCTTGGCATCACACTACCATAGCATTGGGCCAAGAAAAAAATAGTTGTGTTGCCCTCAGCGACCGACCCTAAAATCGTAAAACTAGGGTCGCATTTTTTTCCAACTTTTTTTCAACTTTTTTTCATTTTTTTTCCATTTAAATTTGATCTTTTAGTGTCTAAATCCTGGTCTAAATGGTACTATTTCTTGCTTGAAATAAATAAGTGAGCTTAAATAAATGATTTTAGACTATTATCACACTAGAAACATTATTTAAATTGACTTAGGGCCTATACCAATTTTGTCTCAACATAAACCATTTATTTTTCAGCCAAGAAAAAAAAAAAAAAAAAAATATCCAACCGACTGACCCGATATTAAATTTTTAGCACTGAGGGCAACACAACTAATTTTTGTTGGCCTAGCTATGTATCACCATGGAAGAATCATAAATAGTTGGCACTTTCATGGGATTTCACTTTTGGTCTCGCATCTGCACAGCCGGTTTCACAGAAATTCACTTTCACTGGTCTCACATTAGGCCAACAACAAAAAAGAGTTGTGTTGCCCTCAGCGACCGACCCTAAAATCGTAAAAAACTAGGGTCGCATTTTTTTATTTTTTTTATTTTATTTTATTTTTTATTTTTTTAGATTTGTGTAAATTTGATTAAAAGTGTCTAAATGTTACTATTTCTTGCTGGAAATGAATAAATAAGCCTAAATAAATGTTTTTTAGACTATTGTCACACTAGAAACATTAGTTAAATTGACATATGGGCATATACCAATTTTGTCTTGACATAAACCATATATTTTTCAGCCAAAAAAAAAAAAAATTGAAAAAAAAAATTGGAAAAAAAATGTTGGGGAAAAAAACACCCTAAAAATTAAAAAAAATCCGACCGACCGACCCGACCCGAATTTAAATTTTTGGCACTTGAGGGCAACACAACATTTTATTTTGTTTGGCCTTATAGCACTGCTGCATAGCCGGGTTACTAGGATATCGCTTTCAGTGGTCTCGCATTTAGCTTTAGCGTTGCTGCTTATTGTTAGGAATTCACTTTCAGTCCTGACCTACCATTGCTACGCATAGCCTGTTTCTTGGGATTTCTCAAATGGTTTCATTCATCGAGGCATAGACTGAACTCCTGGAGATATACCATTTCTTTCACTTTCAGACGCTTTGATTTGATTTGATTTTAAAGGAAAACATTATTCTGCATTTATTTACTGTAAGTAGGAAATGCATATAGCTACATGTAGGTACAGGATGCATGTTTGAAATAAATTACTGCAAGTGGTACAGGGTGTATCAGAATGAACTTTTCCGAGGCAATATGATTTATTACGGTATAAATTTGACCGATGTTGTTCAAACTGTTTTCACATATCTTAGGCAGACACCCAGCTTTCATGACATTTTAGATTTTGAAAATCTGACATTTCTGAAGGAAAATACAGACTTTCTGTTAAAGATGGTAGATTTCAATTTTGTTCGAAATGATCAATTTCAAAATTAAAAGTAGTTGACATAAAATATGAATAAGAAGAAACCATGCGTTAATCAGATTTGCTGATGGCTTTTCAAATTGAAAACACTTTTTCGTCGATTTTCGATTAAGTCTTGCCACACGAGAACAAAAAGAGATATCTCAATGAAATCAATATATATTGTAGGAAAATGTTCACCTTTATAATTATCACCTTTATAGTTCATTCTGATACACCCTGTATGGTAGCCTACTGTTTCTTTCTTCGAAAAAACATAAATGTTGTCTTCCTCAGTGGTAAAGGACTACTAATTCAGTACCAGGATGTGTTGCATTGCCAGTCTTGTCTCGATATGTTTTGATGATGCTTTAGATTAGGCCAAAAAAAAAAGAAGTTTGTCTCAGATGACCCGCGCGCATTCCCGAAACCGCCCGCGTTAGCATTTTGTTTTTGGGGGGTTTTTTTCAAAAAAAATTGTGTTGTTTTTTTTCAATTTTTTTTCAATTTTTTTTTCAATTTTTTTTCAATTTTTTTTCAATTTTCAATTTTCTCAAAAAAATCTTGCAAAATCCAACTTTTTGACCAAACAAATGACGATCAGGTCTAAATTGAAGAAAAAAAAATCAACAAAAAAAATCCGCAGACCGCATTAGATTTTCAGTCTCTCATGTCATCTGAGACAAACCTTCTTTCTTTTTTTTGGCCTTAGATATCATAACACTTTCCATGGGGCAGTCGTCTGCAGACAACACTTCCAAAATGTCACAAAATGTTTCAAAAATGTCAAAATTAGTGAATTTCATCACCATAATTGCTCCCTGCTCCTGCTTATTCCAAACCCTGATTCCTTGTATTTATTATTTAAAGGTAGATGACCCGATCACATTTTCGTAACACAGAATTATTTCAAACATACAGAGATTTTCATATCATATGAAAGCTCGTATTTTTCTCATCATCATACTGAAATTTGACGGCCTAAATCGGTATAATTACGGAGAAATCGATGAAATAACGTCGAATTACCGCGAATGGTGGTAACCACCGCACTAATAAAACTCTATTGTACATTTCACGGACATAAATTATGCTAATGAGCTCATTAAATGACGTCACTCGCATCATCGGGTTTTCCCGATGATTGAAATACGTTGATTGAAATTCTAGGTCGAGTAAAATGATGTTATTATTTGTTGTCTGTGAGCTTTTCTGATTTTTTTCCCGTATTGGAATATTTTTTTATTGAAAATAGACAGTTCAAAGTAAACGTTGGTTCCAAGTTCAACTGACAGCACATGTATTAAAGGCGACAGCAACGGCAATATGCAAGCACCATTTGAGAAAAAACGATGCCCGACTTTGCAAGAAAGTGTACGGGTGAACATGACAAACCAAAACAGCCTAGTAACTAATCACCTCCGTGGCGCAATTGGTTAGCGCGTTCGGCTGTTAACCGAAAGGTTGGTGGTTCGAGTCCAGCCGGGGGCATTGTTACTTTTTGCATTTAATGCAGATTGACAAACAAATCACAGTAAAAATATAATATTGACAAAATCACAGACCACTTACACAAAAATCGCATCTGCGCATGCTCCTGTCGTGATCGAAATCTACCACACAAGCAATGGGCGAGTTTTATAAGTGCTCCGATATAGTTTGTGTACTACTCAATGGGTACAGTTCACAGCATCTTGTGCGTCTAAAATAAGAACCATTAGAGCTATGCAACTTTTTTAAGGATGACCTTTTATGTAGTATAGAAAACTTCAAGTTGAAAATCGGAAATGTGATCGGGTCATCTACCTTTAAATGAAACTATTCAGAGTTTGCAGAGCACATAGTTATGTAAAACATGATCCTAAATTTACATAAAATGCACAATTGTCATCTTCAAACTATACAGCATGTCACCACTCTCATTAAATAGATTCAATTATATATATAGATTGATGCCAACAGTTATGCCCAAGAATTTACAACTGTGGCACCCCCTGTGTATGTCACTCATCATATCTAACTGGCAATGACCCGTGCAGCACAGGCTCCAACATATGCTTTCAAGAAAGCCTTCAGCAAGCTATCTACTGATGATGATGGTTCAACAAGCAGCCAATATGTTGTGGTATGGACGCGTTCTAGAATATTGTGTTCCCCACAGTGCTTTAAATAAAACATGTACAATTTTCAGCTGACTAAATCATGTAATGATATCATAGTGTTTTATGTTTTTCAAATATGTGTGGATACTGTTAAAACAAGAGAAAACTAGAAATAAAAAGATTTGTAAACATGTCCAATATAAAAGTTTAAAATCGTAATTGGTGTTTAATAACCAGAACCCCTTTTGAGATGTTCCATTTGTGGGTTTTATGCATACCATTCTACTGTGTGTTTGAAGATCTCGGGTGTGAACGGAAATGTGGATAAGGATGCTTTTTTTCTACCACAACGCGGGCCTGTGCTAAGGGTATCAAAATCACCAATTTCACAGAATAATGGTGTCTTTTTCAACCTGAAAGGTAGCTTGGGCAGATAGTCACATGTCATCATTGTAAAAATAGTCCAAAGTTGGGTACCATAGAATGGGGATACTTTGAGCCTAGATGGGTAACTTTGCCCACCAAAAAAACAAGAGTTTATTTGTCAAATTTTGAGAAAAAGTTTTATAGTGACATTTTTTTAATTTGATGTAATTACAACAACATATGATATATTTGAACTGGACCTAAACACACTTAGCTGCAGGATTTTTTTCTGTATTTTTAGGACAAAATCTTTTTTCAACAAATTGCAACTGCCTCACTTACTTGGTGGGTATATTTAGCAACTTTTAGCAACTTTTATGTTGTGGTTGGATAGACAATTTACCTATGACAAAACTATACCCAATTCATTTTCATTTGCATTCTTCATTACGACACAGACCAGCATTTACTGAAAAAAGAAGCGAAAAGTGGGGTGACTTTGGCCCATGTTTAAGTATGAGACAAATTTAAAACAATCACTTTTCAATATTTACAGTCCAATGTATTTGTTATTGCATGTAAAAAGTCAAAACAAGCAGCCTCGCCACAAATTAAATGATTTACCATGTATATTTGGAATGTTTTTCTCTAGTTTTACAATGTGTTTATTTTTTGGTATTTTTGGTATTTATTACATTCTAATCTGTAAAATATTTATAGAAATATTGTTGTTGTTTTTCAATGAACCTTTACAAACCTTAAGGGAAGTGTCAACCCAAAATATATGAAATTTTTCAAGCACTGTAACTTTTAAACTAATAATGTAATGTACATAAAAGTATACCATTTTTCAAATGAAATGAGTCGGAGAATAAAAAACATTTTGTTGGCACTTTTTGGTCAATATTTTCAAACATAAACATTTTTAAGCCAAAAAAAAAAATTGATCCTAGATAATTGACTTAAGATGATTTTGGTGAAATTTTTAAATTTGTAATCAACAACTGATTTTGTTAGGTTGTCTGAAGAAGAAAAAAAATTGTGAAATTTAATACAAAAAATGGATTCTCCGACTCATTTCATTTGAAAAATTGTATAATTTTATGTACATTACATTATTAGTTTAAAAGTTACAGTGCTTGATAAATTTCATATATTTTGGGTTGACACTTCTCTTAATTGTAAAAATTGGGCCAAAGTTACACACAAGTTACAGTACACACATGTGGGGTAACTTTGGCCCACTCAAAGATTGGGGAGAAAACAATCTAGAAATACTGAAATTTTCATAACAACAAAAAATCATGTAGAGGCAAGTTATTAATTACTATCAACTAGTCTAAATAGTATGGGTCAAGGCTTATGGCAAATTTACTAACAAAACTGAACCACACAATCACTTCATACTTTAATTTCAGTCTAAACTCAGTCTTGAGGACCTATATCATTTGCTAATGAGCATGATTCATCGAGTTATAATTCTTGTTAAGGGTCACTTTTCCCTCTTTGAGAATCCGTGTTAAGAGTAATTTTTGAGGGTGGATTCACATGGACAATTACAACTTTTAAAGAATAATGCCAAAAATTATACCCATGAATTTGTGACTGTGGCACCCACTGTGTCAATGTGTTACTTATCAAATCTAATTGGCGAATTAGTGATTATAACCCATGTCAAATAAACAACCGCCAGCTCCAAATCTACTGATGATAGGTCAACAGCCGCAATATAAATGGTTTTGTTTCAATGTGTGTAATGCACTTTTTGAAAGCATGGTGGATACCAACAATTAACAATGGTGGGGCCAGGGAATCCCCTCCTACCCCTTCCACAAAAATAATCTTGCCTCTCCTCCATATACTTTTTCTCTTGCAAAAATGTAAAAAGTGTTTTCTCTTGAAAAAATGAAAAAAGTTTTTTCTCTTGCAAAAATGAAAAAAAGTTTTTTCTCTTGCAAAAATGAAAAATGTTTTATCTCTGGCAAATTATGAAAATGTTTCTTTAAAATATAATGAATGCCTATTTTCGAAGGGAGTCGAACCTGGTTCCACCAGCATGGAATACAGTGTCTTAGACCACTCAGCCAGGGGGTCACATGGACGCACACATTTCGGTTTAGATGCAGTTTTTGCCACCTGATATCAACTAGGGTTTTCAAATTAGGGGGTGGGGGACAGCCTGTGATCAAGGGTGGTGGTGGGGGGGTGGGGGGGGGCATAACCGTGACTATTTTTGTAATATAGAGTTTATCATTTCATGGTATGGGGGGCAGGCCTACTGGCAGTGCATGGAGGAGGGGGAATGCTGCATCCCTCTAGTAACACCCCTAAGCCCTGCCTCTTCTGCAAACTTGCTTCCACATCAGTGACGTACCAAAGGGGGGTCGAGGGGGCCGGTGCCCCCCCCCCCCTTAAATAACCCCGTCAGTAAACATGACCTTCCGTCGGTAGATTTGCGATTTTGACCATTCATTTTTTTCTGCCGGTAATGTGAACAACCTCACTGCTACCCCCCCCCCCCCCCACCCCCCCCCCCCCCCCCCCCCCCCCACTGATCCACATGAATGGATGCATATTTGTCAAGCCTTAAAGGAAACCCTGCCTACAACCCTATGCCCCTTCCTTCAGGTAGATTTACTTAGCTCTTTGATTGACATACATGTACACATATCCATTACATGGTAGTTGCAGTGCATCATAGTACTATCACTACATGTAGTCTTTATCCCACCATATACAATGATATAATTGATGAATGCCTATAGCTTAAAGTATCCCTAAAATAGATACATTATATTTAGAAGCTTCATGCTAACTTTATAGAAGTGAAGCATGGAGATAGTTTTTGACTCATGAAATATAAATGTGTAACATGTTTGGGATTTAGACCATGATCCGTTTTACAAATGTGATGGTGTTGCGCTACGTCCTCTATAACAGCTGTCTGGAATTCCGAGCATATACAACCTGAACTAAAACAGTTAGTGAACTAAAACCACATCTGCAGCATATCATTGCTGTTCTGTCAAAACCTTGTATCTCCAAGTGTCCCTTCAGCATGTATAAAGTGATACATTCTATGCATAACCCTTGAGCAGTCTGCACTAAACATGTTCAAGAGCCAAAGTCTATCAAAACCTTGTACAGGCTTTTGCCCGTGAACATGTACTATAAAACAACACTTCCTATGTGTAACAGTTGGGCAGTTTTACTTTATACATGCTTATAAGAGCCAGAAAACAAATGAGGTTTTGAAGATCACATATGTGATGACCTGTCACATCAAAATGGACATGTTGAAGGCCCATGTAAATTCTGAGTTCTTAGCATGACTTGAAAAAGTACATTTTAAGCTTTGGAATGATACCATGTTGAAGGTAATCCGACTTTGTAATCACAAGATATGAAAAAGCATATTTTTTCTATTATTTTCATTATATTTCACCAAATATATTTGGCCTCTATCTCAAAACTGCATTTGCCGACGTTTTTTGACGTGGCTGGTCACATATTTTCTTATAGTTTGCTTTATTTTTGAGAAATTATTTTTGTATATAATTAATATTGGTCATGATGAATTTATTGCGTTTGGCATACTGTAAAAACACTTTATTTCGCAAGTAATTTAATTTTGTGAGGATATTAAATTTGCAAAATTAAATCCCCATGAAATAAACTATGGTAACAGCTTAATATTGGATTCAAATTTTGGAATCACAAAAATTAAATCCTCGCAAAAATGTTGGCTTTCTATCATTCGCAAAATAAAGTACCCATGAATTTTAAGTGTTTAATACAATGCAGTAGCCGGTCATATCAAGATACTACATTAGTACTATAGACTATTCTTTTCTCATGTCCGAAAGCTGACAGCAAAATGGTTAAACTTTATTTGTTGGGAGTGGCTCTTTTAACTTCATTCTTTTCTTCCATCTTTTCTAACTTTCATTTCATTCAGCCAGCATGCTTATAGGCTTTTTAAGCCTGGCCCGAGCATTTTGCTTGAGCCTGGTCCCTTCAGGACCCAAGCGTGTGTCCGTATGGACCGACATGTAAACAAACCCTAAAAGTACTAGTATTTTATCATCATCATTTCAACCCTTAACGGGGCATTGAGAGATGTATCGATATACTAAATGAGCAAATAACGTAAAGATAATCATCAACATACAATTCCGACATCGCCTTCATGCAAAATAAGCAAATAACGTCACTTCCTGGTTGAGATTTGCCGCGAAAGTACGCATGTAAAACGATCACATAACTTCCGAATTCAGCAACTAGTTTCGATATGATCATATCGAAACTAAGAAAACTAAGAAAATCATGAAATTTTATATGATAAACGGCGAATGTTGGTAAACTGTTTCAGATGGTAGTTAGTATTATATATGCCTAAGTATACTTTGATGCAGAAAACTGAATTGAGGGCGCACTCCCATACGTATCTCTCAATGCCCCCTTTAACTCTTGTTGCACACCCAACCAACAGGCAATAAATAAGCAAACACAACACAAAAACAAACAAACAAATTAATTATTTTAATTGATGTATTCATTTATTTATATATATTTATTCATTTCTAAGAACTGCTATCAAATCGCGAACAGCCCCATGGGTACAACTACATGTACAATGGCATAACTCAGTGTTTCTATATCAATGTTTTATATATCCATAGATAGGCTGGTTTTGAAATAACAACCCTACACGACAAAGGGCTATCCACTGCACATCTCTGGGCATCATGGAACAGATAATACGATGTCTCATGTAATAATATATGTCATTTTATTAGTCAAAGATTAACTTGTTAGTATAAATAGTAAAAGGGTCAATACGAAATGTCAGCCTGGAACATTTAGCTCTAGGGCATTTGAAAAACATTCTATCTAGCCTGCTGTACTTTCAACTTCAACTGACGAATGGAGTATTGAGGTTTATCAGGGATTACCCAACTTATAGAGTAAAGCGACAGGGGAAATAAACTCTGTTCTACAGGTAACGGACGGTCTTGGGTAGGGTGGGTCTGTCTGGCAGGTTTTTGTTGTTGGGTGTTTTTTTTCAATATTTTCGTGAAACTGTTGGTGAAATTTCAACAATTTTTACTGTGGGTGTTAAAACAAACTTGTTGACATCATGTTTTTATATCATATAAAAGGGAACAAGTATTTTGTAAATTTTGATCGGTATTGTTGTAAAGCACTTGCGTAAATGTTACCACGCTCACAATAGCACTCTCCTACATGATTGTGCCATTATATATCACACATCAACATCAGCATTGATTTTTTTCTCATGTCTCTCAAACAACATACGCATTCATTGACCTAAAAATAATATGCTATAATACATGTACATGATATACCTGAATTGGAATGGAGTTTGCTTGGCCTGGACCAATATGTTTTGGCAAAACATTTCCAACTTCGGCAACAGCAAAAACCCTGTTCTACAGGCCCGACCGATTTTTTTTTTTGTGTGTGTATGTGTGAAAATTTTAACCAAACAAATTGGAAACAAAAATGAATTTTTGTGAAAATTGCTGAAAATGTACCTATATTTCCCTTGACAAACAAACAAAACAAAAAAATGCCCGACCGACTGACCCTACCTGAGAGGTCCATTTGCCTGTAGAACAGGAGGGGTTTTTTTATCGTCTTATGAATCTGTATTAGTTAATTATTAACAATTTGTTTTATTTTATTTTTTCTTTACAGTTAGTCTCTGTATCAGTACTGTACCAAGATGCCTCAATTAGGAGGTGCACCAAAATGTCCAAGATGCGGCAAGTCAGTGTATCACGCGGAAGAGATGAAAACACAAGGACAAAGTTGGCACAAGATGTGTCATAAATGCAGTAAGTGTGTTGCGGGAAACTTAAGGGGGTTGGGGACAATCTGGGGTGGGGGACCTTTATACAGTGAGGTATACAGATAAAATAAATTTACTGGACATGTCACATGATGACTAAAGAGGACGTGCCCATGTTGAGTGCTGAATGCATGCATTACATCATTTAAAGTTGCACGGGGAGATTGGTGATCAAAATGAAATTTGAAGAAGAAAAAATAGTTTCAATAGATATATTAGAACCCTGAAACGTAATATTTCATGGGAAAAGGGTTGAAGTGATGGTGCTAGATAGACATTCTGGTGAAGCCATATTTGCTGAATTCTACTGACAATTTTGATGTGATCTACATCAAAATTACCAAATTGTGAAATGTTATATGATCTAATGCCAATTAAGGTAAACGGTTTCAGATGGTAGTTATAACTATATACAGGAAAATTGAGGGCGCATTCCCATACATATCTCTCAATGTCCCTTTAACGTGGGCCACCAGAATAACAAGAGTAATACAAAGTTTTTGTTTAGAGTCTCAAGTGATCCAAATACATGTTAAATATAATTAGATTGATGTCGGCCTATGTTTGACAATTGTTTTGAACATTTTGAAAATGTCTGCATATGTTTGAACATTTTGAAAACAAATGATCAAACTTCAAAAAAACTTTAAAAGAAAAATACACATCCCGACCATAGAGGTCCATCAATCCTTGGGAACAGCTTATTCTGTCCCCTTACTATTATAAACCGGACTGCTTTTACAGAATGGAAGGATATCCTCCTCACAATTTGAAATGTTTCAAAAAGTCTGAAATTATTTGAAATGTTTGGAGATTTATCAAAATATTCAATGAAAATTAAAAAAGCAAAACAAAAATAACCTCCCTCCCCCCCCCAAAAAAAAAATTGACTTTGAACAATTGACATGCCCAGCCACCAATTGACATGCTTATCCACCCCAATAAAAGAAGATTGTAGCATTTTGAAATTGATTTATTCTACACTACAGGGGGAAACCTGTTCTACAGGCAAACAGCGTTCTTAGCTAGGGTCGGTTGCAAGCATTTTTTTCAAAAAATTCCAAAGATCTTTCAAAAAATGTCCCTACATTTTTTCTATTTTTTTTTTAAATACAAGGTTTTTTTCTTCTTTCTGTGGCCCTAGGGGCATGAGTACATGTACATGAACAATATAAAGTAGTGTGGGCACAAATGTGTACATTTACCTGGGTGTTATCTATCATCAGTCATATAAAAATGTCTAACTTTTAACAACTTAATTTTAAGGAAGGTCAATCTCAGGTTAAGGGAAAAGGTCACTTCTTCCTGAATAGTATAGGTTGCCTGTAAAATGACCAGTGTTTACAAATGGGAGTAATACAAATTAAGTAGTCCTAATTTGCACTTAATTAATTTTGATTAGGGAAATACAATAAAAAAAATTCTGCATTAGGCGACGAAATAAAAAAAACCTGTAGGGTCGGTTAATCGCAAGAAGTGGGTCGGTAAAACAGGGTTGGGGTTTTTTTTCGTCGCCCTAAGCATAGCTTTTTTTTCTTCTTATTTTTTTCTAAAAATACAACAACAAAAATACATATAGCATAGCTATTTTCCCAAATGTATGTGAGACCCTTTTTTTTGCCCTAAAATGTTTACAATTTAGAATGTCAAAATCTTGAAAATAATAATAAAATTTGGAATCAAAATGACAGAGTATAAACACATGTGAACAATCCATATCACTTTTGGGCTTCAAAAGAGTCAATTTGTGTTTCCAGATTGACTGAGTTTGATTTGGTAACCCATGTTATTTACTCAATCATTAAACGTCCATTACCTTAAAATACCTTTAAGGAAGTTCGTCAATTTGTCACAGTGATAAGTGACAAATCCTATGGAATCTACTACATGGTTATAAGGGGGATATCCACATCAAAATAGCTGCCTGTTATATCTATCAGCTTTTTAGGGGTTTGGCATAGCCTATACAGCCACAGCAAACGGATGCAGTTGTCACTCAAAAAAGGTTGATATCTTAATACCAACAAAAAAACCTTTTTTGAAAGCTTCAATATGACACCTTTATGGTTAAGATTGGATACTGCTTCCTGATTTTATGAAGAAAATTACTGTAAAATGGTCTTTAATAATTTTCTTTGTTTTTCCATGTGTAATTCCATCAATATCTAAAAATGCATTTTAAGGACAACTGCACCCTTTTTGTCTCGACAGTACACAAATATACTGGGTGTATCAACAAATCGGAATCTGTTTTTTATGTCCTACCCTGAACCTGTGTATAATCCCTCGACCATTAAACATTTAATTTCATCTTGAAATTAAATTAAATTTCTTGATCCTCTCTAATATTGAGAACTATCCATCGAAAAGAATGAAAAATGGTATGTGAATTTACTTGCTGCAATTAATTTTGTGGCCGATCCAATAGTATTTACACATGAGTAAGACTTACTAAAAATGTTTAAAAGTACCTATTTTCCATGTATACAAGGGCTCGACTAAAGAAAAATAATGTAACAAATATTACATAAATGGATATACAACAAATAAGTCTTTGTGTCAACTCTTATATCTACGATATGGTCATTTGAAACAAAACCAATTTGCCAAGTTGTTATCATCCGTGTGTGAATTGCACTCAGATTCTAATCGGCCCATATACACCCTTATTCTCTGAGATTGGCGATTTTTGATACCCTTAGCACGGGCCCGCGTTGGGGACGAAAAAAAATATCCGTAATCTGTGTTTTCGTTCAAGCGGATGATTACAACATTATAGCTGCCTGCCACCCCCCCCCCCCCCCACCGCAATTTGTAAGTTGCTTCTGATGAGATGAACACAACTTTGCATTACACCATTCTACAGTTTACTTCTTGGTCCAATTGGGCAGCTTACGCCTTCTGCATTGCACATTGATAGATACTGGAAAAGGTGGACATTTTTCACGCTACATTTATTTTCACGCTTGAAGCAGCTACCCCCAAAATAATACGATATGGTTGTATTTCTATCATATTATAGGTCTATGTGATCGCCAACTAAAAATACTAAAAACAGTTCAAAATTGCCAAAGTGCAAAAAATTAATCCCGCGAAAATTACCACTTTTAAAGTATATTTTAGATTTCTGACATGCTTCTATGACCATATTAGGAAACAGTGTTGCGCTGCAAACAAAACAAATCCCGCTTGGCGCCCAAAAGGCTAAATGCAATACTGCCCTCATTGCTGGGTTACTTTATCAGCTCATGTACCAAGTGAGGGGGTGGGCTTTTGTATTCTAAGTGGCTAACATGGTTGGGAGGAAAAGGGTATTTTTAATGAAAGGGCGTTTTAATAATCTCCGTTGCTGATATTTGAAGTGTCAAAATCAGCATAAATCAGTTGAAAACTGTATGTTTTTGTGCATTACATCAGGAAATTCATGTGTAATGTTAATCTTTAAGTATCTAGAAGAATATTGTAGTTGAATCCATTGAGCAAAGTTGTTTTTTTATACAAAATGTATCATCTATCAGATCTGTCTTTTTAAGGTCACCCTGAAACAATGGGACACATTTTTGAATTGTTGGGGGGAAAAACCTCACATTCACAAATTATGGATTAGTCAGTCCTGTAAAGAGGGGAAGGTTTTTCATCGCCTTAATATGTAATCTGGAAGTGAAGACAATAATCTGCGGAAATAAGGTACAAATCATTATGTATTATCATTTATTTTTTCAGGTTTGTGCAACAAATTGTTAGATTCACAGAACGTAGCCCCACACGAAGATGACGTATTCTGCAGGAACTGCCACGGTAAACAATTCGGTCCAAAGGGGTACGGATTCGGCGGAGGAGCCGGAACGCTAAGCATGGATTCAGGAGAGCGATTTGGTTTGAAGGCTGACCCAGCAAGATCGTGAGTAGAAATGCATGATGGGAGTAATATCAACAACTCTAAATATGTTGGGGAGGAATTCTGTCTGTGCACATATGTGACGCGATCAAGAGGAATGAGTCGGATGTCGACCCTGGTCGAAAATGAGTTTTTAATACGGTTTTAAAGAAGACACCTATAGCTTTCAGAAACTGAAAACCCTATGTCGATACGACGTTTTGTTCCAAAGTTATGTCAAATTGTATACATGAATTGCCATCAAAACTTATGTAAGCCGCCATTTTGAATTGGCCATATCTCAATTTGGGATTCCCCGACATCCGACTCAAAGTAAAACTGCCCAATGGTTATGTATAGTAAGTATTGCTTTATATATGTTCAGGGGCAAGAGCGCTTACAAGGTGTTTGGCCCTTGAACATGTTTAGAGCAGCTTGCCTCTGTCATACTCCTGGATCAGCTTACAGAATAAAGCGCAATATATATTTAGCTTTATTCTGTTTCATGTTTAAGCTAGTAGGCTATTAAGCCATAGGCTATCCAATATGGATTAAGCCTTGTATTTCCAGTCTACACATCCACCAACCCGCATATTTCTTTAGTGTAGTAATATTCGCATTTATGTCACCCAGCCACCGGTATAATAGTTGTTCCCCAAGTTGAGACCACCTATAAATATTTATAGATATATCACTGGTTGGGGAGAAATAAATTACATATTCAAAACGTGGAATGTTAGCATATATCCATTCAGTGGTGTCGCAAGAGGGGGGCGAGGGTGGCGATCGCCCCCCCCCCCCCAATATTATGTCGTGTCGGTTGAGATTGGCACTGTCGGTTCATTTGACCACAGGAATCATGGCATTATGATGGTCAAAAGTACACAGATGAAATATGTAAGCATGCTACGTGGGCATAATGTGCCCCCAAAATGCAACATTCTTTGCTACAAGCTTGTTTAGAGCCAAAATGTACCTCGATCGTGCCAAAAATAGGTGTAAAGTGGAAAAATTTTGCGCGCTACGTGTGCATTTTCTGACTCATAAAAGTCTTGTTGGTTCATTTTCATTCCCCCCAATATGAATAACCTAGCTACGCCACTGTATCCATTCAGTGTAAAGCTGCTCCAGAAGCATGTAAGAGAGCCAGAATTTCTTGTTTTTCACCTAGTACTTTCGTCATTATCCAAAATCTCAGACCAAAATTCTAGTCGTTTTCGTACATGTAACACATATCCATTTTGTGTCATTTCTTTGCAGACAACCAGCAACAGCAGAGGCCTATGTATCAGCTGATCTGGCATCAAGCGCATGTGGGAGGGCGGCAGACTGCTGCCCGCGGTGTGGTAAAACCGTATATATGGCAGAGAAAATGATTGGAGCTAACTCGGTGAATATAGCTTCATTAGTTGGTCATTGGCAAATTGAGGGCTCCCACCACTCAGTTTGACCTGGAATGGGACGTTTTCTTTGAGACACAATATAGCTCTAGCAAAACAAATCACTTCTACCCTACCCAGGGGTGGGGGCACTCCCATACATTTGGAGAATCCTAATTTAGAATGCCTTTTCAGCTTGGATGTCACAAAATATACCACATTTTTTTGTTGATTTAAACACTGTTTTCCAGAGAGGAAAATGTTGAACACAAAAAAAAGATTGCCCAAAGAATCATACTTTTGGAAAATTAACAAATTTCACCAAAAGTCCCCTCTTTCTGCATAGTTTTGCAAATTCCCAAACACCTATTTGGGGACAATTTGGCACTCCCTTACTCAAATTTGTTTATCTTTATGTTCTCTTTCAATTTACATTCATTCCACTTGGTTTGAAAGTGCCAGCCTTATGTCTGTTTCCATTTCATGAGAAAGAAAATGTTTTTCCGGCATAATTGTTTTTCAACCTACCTTGCAAACCTGTAAATTGTTTTAAAAATGCCAAAATAACTTGAAGTCTGTCGACTGTAAAAAGGTGCCACATAAAAGTAATCACTTTGACGATAATTACCGTAATTACATTGTGTCTCAGAGAAAACTGGACTTATTTTCAAGTCATCATGTGTGGGGTCCTTAATAACAAAGCTGAATACTGTATTCTCATGTTATTTATACAGTTCAATCTATTGCATTGTTGCTATACATGGTAACTATTAAATTGTTGTGGCAGTGTTGATTTAAGCATCGGTTGATAGCCGTGTGAAGTTGGTCTCTTTCAGTCACATTAAAATGACCCATTTTGCCGAATGAGATTCAAATAGGATATCTCGTAGTTTGTGCCATGATTCAAACAAACTTTGGCAGATCTGAAATGAAACCTGACCAACTCATTTTGTTCTATTTTTTTTTTGGGGGGGGGGGGTGTGGTTTTTGAAATTTGTTTGACATTTTGTGAAAAAAACGCTTGACCGACAGACCCTACCTGAGAGGTCTGTTTGCCCGTAGAACAGGGTCGGTTTTTTCGTCGCCTTATAGATCAAATATACCATCCATTTTTATTTATATATGTTTAAAAACATATATATAGAAGTTTTAAGGGATTGTTTTTTTATTTTTATTTTCCTGGTATTCTGGCAGAACCAAATTCTAGAAATAAGTTCAGGTCAAGAATTTAGAGCACCTAACAACTTTGTCAGTATATTGTATTGATTGTCTGAAACTGGCAAACTTATAAACATGTATGGCCAAGTCAAGAACATTACCACAATCCTTTGCACTTGACCTAGGAAGTAGAAAAACAAAGGTCATCAACAGATTGAACTGTGTAAAAGGGATGTAAAATACAGCAGTTAAATGGCGATCATTCGGTGTGTGTTCTAGATTTGCGGATGAAATTATCATCTATTTTGCATCTTGAATATTCATCGCATTTATGATAAAATATGTCATCATTGTCTTTGGTTGTTGTTATGGTTACTGTTGCATGATTGGCTGCATACACATAAATTGAACTGTTACACACAAAACACAATAGTAAATAAGTGATTTTCCCTTGTACATTCTTACCCTTCGTATATCCCTTGCAGCATGCAATCCATGACATACACCTAGCACATAAAGTCCCTTACCAGGTGCTTTGAGGTTAGCTAATTCAAAATAGATAATCGGTACCAAAAATCTGAGATAAATGTTGAATGAGCAAATTTCTTCTCCACAGTTTGATACCTCATTCAACGAAATCGAATGGATACTTTTAAAGTTATGGCGCTTTCAATGACCGCGCATGCAACAGAAAAGTTGCACTAGGTATAGGAAATCATTGATTTGTGTGTGATTACGCACTGAAAAAACTCACAGCTAATCAGCTAAGACTTGTATTCTTCACAGCCAGATACACCCTTTGTCCCGCACATTGCGGTTATCACTCCAGACCCATTCATCTGTCTCGTTCAGATAGCACACAGTTATGACAGTAATCACACACAAATCAATGATTCCTATACCTAGTGCAACTTTTCTGTTGCATGCGCGGTCATTGAAATCGCCATAACTTTAAAAGTATCCATTCGATTATGTTGAATGAGGTATCAAACTGCGGAAAAGAAATTTGCTCATTTAATGTATATCTCAGATTTTTTGTACCGATTATCTATTTTGAATTAGCTAACCTCAAAGCACCTGGGAAGGGACTTTATGTGCTAGGTGTATGTTGTATCTATACAGCAATACAAACACTATCCTGTGAGATGCAAATAAATGGACTGCTTAGATTTGCAGATACATTGGCCTGTTGATGAACATCTTTTTTAAGGGAAGCATGTACAGCACACTAGTATTTAGTATGCATTAGTTGTGTCTGGTCTGAAATACACCACCATAGTATAGACATAGAAATGGGAATCCCTTACCACCTCGTCCACCTAATTCACAATCTGTATGGTAGTCAAGCTGCCTGTGTTTGCACTGAGAAAGGAAATAGTGACTAGATGCTTTATGCAGAGTCTATAATGAGACGTGCATTGGATGATTGGCCAGGGGGGGCTGTCAGTAGGTAGTAGGTGGATACCAAATACACAATCTACGTTATGCTGATGACACCACCCTGGTTCCAACAAATATGGAAGAGATGGCGGAACTCCTGAAGAAAGTCAAGGTGGAGAGTGAGCAACTTGGCCTACGTCTAAATGTCAGCAAGATCATGCCCATAGGCACAGATGGAGTGGGAGAGCCTCTCATAATTGATGGTAATGAGGTGGAATAAGTCTCAAAATTCAACTTTCTTGGATCCCTGATTACCAAAGAGGTTGGTTGCAGCCAAGAGATAGACACCATTTAGCAATGGCTACATCAGCAATGATCAACCTAAGCAAGATCTGGGCTGACAGAGGAATAACCAGAGCAACAAAAACCAGGCTTGTCCAAGCTTTTGTATTTCCAATTGCCATGTATGCATGTGAGACGTGGACCCTAACAAAAGCTGACAAAAACAGAATAGCTGCCTTAGAGATGTGGTGTTGGAGGCGTATGCTTCGCATCTCATGGACAAAGAGAAGGACCAATGCCAGTATTATTGAAGAAATAGCTAGGGGTGTTTAAACGACTTCTTCATGCTATCAACACCCAAGTGCTGACAACCTAGAGAAGATGATCATGCAAGGCATGATTGAAGGGAAGAGACCTCGTTCCCAGTGGATTGACCAAATAAAATTGATTACTGGACACCCTCTCCGTGATTGTTACTCCTTTGCTGAAAATCGTTATATGTGGCGTAGTATCTGTAAGGTCACGAGCTGTCAGTCATGACAGGACTGAAGCAACTAAGTATAGACAGCAAACATGATTCCATCTGCAACTTTTTCCCACGACTACAAAACACTTCGAACCAATTATCTTACCCTGAACCCAACCCAACCCCTTACCCTGGACCCTAACCTTTACCATTACCCTTTACCCTAACCCTTACCCTCTACCCTTACCCTCTACCCTGAACCCTTACCATGGACCCTGAACCCTTACTCTTACCCTGAACCCTAACTCTTACCCTGCCCCTTGCCCTGAACCCTAAACATTACCCTAACCTTAAACTTTATCCTGAACCCTAACCCGCACCCACTATTCAAACATTAACTACGGGAAAAATATTGTCCCCTGCCCAGCCCCTGAGATTTCAAGTTTTCAACAAGCTAGCTCTGTTAGTGTTCTCAATTAAAACCAGTTTAAACCAATGGGCCCTGCTGAGCTCGGCTGGTTTCAATATTAAGCCTGTTGGCCCAATGACTGGTTTCAACTAGTTAGCTTTGTCATCTACAATTAAAACCAGTTGGCGGAGATGATCAGTGCAAATAAAGTGACTTGGTGTCCAATTGCCGAGTTGACCTTTATTCTATTTTACACACTATAACAGTTGGCAGTATGTCACTGTGTGTCAAAGATATCTTGTCGGCAACAGTGATGTGATCCACGAAAGAATGAAACCTGGAAGCTTTTCTAGTTAAAGGAATACCTCCTTTTTAATTTTTCAGCTCGCTTCATTTTTGACCCAAATTTTCACAATCAAATTTTCACAATCAAATATACCAAGGGTAAGGCTTCAGGATAAAACAACAGATATTTTACATTTAAACCCCCGCCTGCCACCCACCCAACAATTTCTGAGGTGCTGTACTGCTGTGTATGTAAGCATTGAATGTAAGGCTGTTAAGACACCACCCCCCCCCCCCCTCCCCCTCCCCTCCCCTCTTTTCTCTCACTCTCATCTAGTAACACTACATGAACACTGGTGGGGGTTTTTCAAATGCATAAAGGTCCGTAACCAGGATTTTTTCTAAGGACTGATTTTGTCTAAAGTGGAATCATTTCAAGATGTGAATTTGTGGACCTTTTTTCCAAAACGTCAACCTTTTTCAATAACGCTCGCAAACAGCATTTTTTCGTCTTTTTAGGGGACTTTTGAGATTTAGGGGACGGGCCTGAATGCGTGTACTCTTACCAAAGACTCCTAAGTTTTAGGATTTCTCATTCCAAAACCTCTAATTGTGGACAAATTTGGCAAATTCTAATTCCCCTTAAAAATAAACGTAAAAATGTTGCTGTTTAATTTTTTTATGCCAGATCCGTTGGTGTTGTGATGGTATCACACGCCTGCCATGGAGTAGTCTCTGGTACAATCCCTGGCTTGGCCAAGTGCCAGGTGGTTTTTTTGTTCCACCTTTCCCTGATAGCTTTGTTTTAACACTTTCCATGCGACACGCGCCTGCAGACAGACGACAGTTGCAAAAGTTCACCAAATATTTCAAAAAATGTCAAAATTATTTAATTTCATTGCAATATTTGGAATCGTCACAAGAAATACATTATGTACAAACATGCCTAGTATTGTCTCAATAATTATAGAGATAAGCTTTGAAAGTTGGGAAATTTTCTGAAAAGAACTATTTTGCATATGGGTAATCGACCCAGTCGCTACGTGGAAAGTGTTGTTCAGGAAGTGGGAATAAAAATGCGTCCACCATAAACTTTGTATACACAACACACATCACAAACATGACAAATGATAAACAAAAGACAGACAATTCTAGACAGTAGACAACATAAAAAATACAAAGTAAATTAGCAACAGTATCATAAGAAAACTGCCAGATTTCAAGACATGTGACCCATCACATCAAAACACTCCAGTTGTTGGCAAGCCTCATTTGCAGCAAATAGCAAAAGAACACTTAAAAACAAATTAGTGAGAAAAAAGAATTTATAACCCATCAAGCTGCATAAAATCTTTGTTTTGTTCAATTTCAGTGAGGTGTCATTTTAAAGATAAAGAATAACTTGGAAACTATTTTTTGAAGACAACTGGTTTGTTTTGATGTGATTGGTCACATATGATACATATTTGTATGCCATATTATCTGCATGGACCAAGTAGTGAAGCTATACTCTACGTTTCAGTTCTCTTCATGCTCTCATAACTCACTCATTTATAGTCATTTCACTGTTATGTTAGACAGTATTGCATGGGTGTACAATATATTGTATCATGTTTTGTCAGAAATATTTGAAAATGTCTTTCAAATATTTCTATTCTTTTTAGACAGTACTGCATGGAATATATCCATTGTATCATGATTTGTCAAAACTGTTTGAAAATGTCTTTCAAATATTTCTATTCTTTTTAAACATAGAGCTGTACCCATTTGAATGCTTTCTTCTACTGTAGTTGCACAAAGACCAGCACTGTCACTGGAAACCTGTCTATCAGGGTTCTAGCCAGGACCATTTTAGTGCGGGGTAAATTTACTGACGGCGAACGGAGAAGGTGTGGCAAACGAAGTGCAGTGGATCATGGCATGGGATCCAAAGGCCTTCTTAATGTTTTTTTAGGGGTTATTAATGCACTTTGAGGGATCCTGCCACATTATTTCTTGTTGTATGAGGCAGTTTAATGATTTTATCCACAGATTGTTAAAAAATCAACCAAAAAAAAAAAACTTTTTTTTTTTGAGTGCCCGGGCGCCCAGCCCATTTTGCCCCTAGAACCCTACTGCCTATATGTGGTCCTCTCCTTCCAAAAGGGCATAAGATAAGAATTCATCCACTTCAAAATATTCTGAACTTATTCTACTCACCCTTTGCTTTGCCTGTATCTACCCCAGCCTATCATATTGTTATACTGATGTATTGTACACAATATTTTAGTGCACAATCTATTTTTTATATCTTTGCAAATATTTTTACTCCCGCTACAACTTGAAAAAAATGAAGTTAGATAGTTTTTTGACAGCAAGTTTCCAACCTTTATTCAGCCCCAATCTGTTCAAGAGGTTTCTAATTCAATTACAATTTAAAGAGAATACCAAAGCCTATGATTTTCATCATAATCTATAGTATGTTCAAAACAAAAATGGAACCAAACTGAAATAGCTCTTTGACATAAAAGATATGTATGATATCCTGTCTTTCACTTGCATTTCTCTGAAGATTTCAACACCCTACCTGGTATCTGTATCTGTAAAGCCCTTTTGTCACATTTGACAAACGCAAGTGATGTTTAAGCCAAACATCACCTTCTTTTCATTAGATGCTAGGTTCAAAATCATTTGGGACACAATGTATGTGCAGTGTTGCTACATATTCACCCAACCAGCCCAATTCATTGCAGAAAGTAGCCCAAACCATATTCCCTCACCATTGGTTTCAATGGGACAACAAGTGACCAAAAGTAGACTAATTGGTAATTATAACCCTTTTTATCATACAAACTAGCCCAATTGGGCTACTTAATCATGGTCTTAGTAACACTAGGTATAAGAAGGTTAAGAATGTGTGCAGCTCTGTAAGAAATAATGAGGATGATCGGCTGATTCCTTGTGGCATCTTCTGTGTCCAATTTCAAACCAATTTAAACATCTAGGCCTGTGCACATGTAAGGTATGCATCCCGGGGGTGCCAGGGGGACACTCAAATAACAATACGGTAGGTATAGATGACCAACAAAAAAGCTGAATAAAAGGATTTTTAAGATTTGGTGCAATATGTATCGCTTGAAAATCCATCATTTTCAAGGAAGAGAATAGTTTTTTTCGAAACCCTGTCTACTGCATTATCGGGTGCTGCATTAGATTATGAATCATGGCTCTTAATTTGATGCTTATCACTTTCGGTCACCATGCATTACCTTGTATGGTGTATAGGCTTGTGTTTGAAAGTAATACAAAAACATTGTTCATCACTACAATTTTGAGATTTAGGATGCACATTTTTTATGTAATACTTATTTAGGGGGGTCAAATTGGGAAGAAAAACATTAATATCTTCATTTAGGGTGTATGTTGGCTTCAAGTGAAATACTTGTTATAAGTATCGTTGAAAAATCTTTGTTGATGCATGTTTACAGCATTATTTTAGAGTGGCTCCCCTTCCACCGGGATGTGCATGGTCATCTCCCGCCCAGAATAAGTGCAATATGTGCCTTTGTGTATGGTAAGCTCAATGCTCTAAATATAGATAAAACTTAGTTAAAATTGTAAGTGGATTTTATGTACAAAGAATTGTTTTCATTTTTTGAGTTTCAATCAATCTTTTAGGCATGGCATAACAAGTGTTTCACATGCTTCAACTGCAACAAGAGACTCGACTCTACCAATCTAAGTGACAGGGGTGGTGAAATCTTCTGTAAAGGTTAGTCCATTATTTCAAACAGGGGTGGAAAAATCTTCTGTGATGGTTGGTCCAATATTTAAAAACAGCGGTGATGAAATCTCCTGCAAAGGTTTATCCATTATTAAACACAGGGATGATGAAATCTTCTGCAAGGTTTGTCCATTATTAAAAATGGGGTGACAAATATTTTGCATAGGTAAGTTCGCGTATAAACAAAACATGGCGCATGCAATTACCGGCGCACGCGTAATGGCGCAGACCGTAAGGTGCGTACGCGTTCGTGGCGAAAACTGGGCTTATGCGTCGGATGTGGTCTGATATGGTCATTGCTTTATTCAGTCATTTAAATTGGACCCTGCAAAATGTCTGCCACCCGTTATGAGGCTATAATGGATGGCAATTACGTCACCGGTAACCTGGTTGCGTTGATTTTTCAAAAAGGGGTGCTTTTGCATGGGCCAATGCTAAGAGAATAAAAATTACCAATTTAAAAAAAAATCAGGATGATATTTTCAACAACATGAATCTGTGCTAAGAGTAGATTGACCCTTTTCATTTTAATAGGTAAAAATATTTACAGTTGTGAGTCAATTTCTTTTGAATATAGCTAAAAATATTGTTTTGTATTCGTACACAGCGTGCTACGCAAAGGGATATGGGCCCAAAGGTATCGGATACGGAGTTGGAGCTGGTACACTCAGTGCAGATTAGATATCGTCAATGTATAGAGCGCAGCTGGGATGTAATCAATTTATTGATCATGATAGAAAATGTATTGATTGATCAAAAGAAATCTGTGTACAATCAATGTATTTGATCAATAAATATATTTATTTATACTTGATAATTAATTAGGATTTTATAATGGTATTGATTATCCAAAATATATAAAGAATAATATAGTCAATTTATTGATAATATTTGTAAAGATCAGTGGTGTCTGTAATCAGAGAATTCAGATACTGTAAAAGCTGAAATTTTCGCGGTGGTTTTATTTTTGCGCTTTTCGTGCAAAATATTTTTACGCGAAAATTGTAACACGCGAAAAATATTGTTTCCAACATTCATGCAATGCATCCAGAAGGTGGCCCGCGACAAAAACAATTTGCGAAATGTCTATGATATCAAAATGCTTGAAAATATCTTTACCCGAAAATATTGGCTTTTACAGTAAGATAAATATACAAAGAGAGGACTGCAGATTAAAAAATGGTTTGAAAATTAAACAAATAATCAAGATGTTTTTTTACTTTGAAAACATACATGCTTCATAGCAATATCACAATGTTCACATTGGTGCTTTTCAGATACCAAAAGTAAATATAGAATGTGATTCCACTTAAGCAATATTTATGTGATTTCTCTCTTATAATGAAGTTTGACTATCGGGAAAGACATTCCTGGAATCGATCTGTACTGTATTTTCTGTATAAAACATCACAGAACTTCACTAAATCATAATGAAAATCTGCTTCTAATTTATGGAATCTTTCAACAGATTTGTGTAATTCTCATCAGAAAATACTTGTGTACAATTAACACAGTGTCAAACCATGTCATTATATTTATGAACAACAACAACAAAATCACTCAGAAAGACAAGTTGTGAGAGTTACTCCAACAGTTTATTTTAACCTATTCAAACCATGATTTTAAGGTAATTAGGAAACAAATTGCTCCGTAACTTAGAAGGTTTTATGTTATAAATGTTATTTGACACACACAAAATGCATTTCGAGGACAACTCAAAGATAGAGGGCGTTCCATGAAAAAAATTCGCATGATATGCCTTTAAGACTCACAGCAGTGCTTGGATTTCAAGGTTGACCTTGAATATGTCTTCCATATTTTGTCAAATAAAACTATATTTATATACAATTTAAAATTCATACTAGTTTGAATATTCACCAAATAATTATATTTTCAAGACAAATTTATATTACAATTTGATATTATATTAATTACATTGTACCAGCCGTGAAATCATGTTTGGTATTTCATGGAATTGTGGGAAAATGATTACATATCCAAATTCTGCTGTAATCCATGTAGTTTTGATACCATTTATAAATATATGTCTATCAATCACCTTGCATGCTGACATCAAACCATATTTTAATTATAATTTATATAAACAATAATTTAAATCCTCAAATGTTAACTGTATTGCGCCAATTTTGAAGAATTTCCCCACAAACATCAAATGTTATAGAAGATAAATAAAACAGATTTATCACATTCTAATATTGTCAATTGCAAAGGATTCGGGATAGGTCATTTCAAATACGGATTTATTTTCTACTATTGAATGATATTAATTATTGCTTGATGATTCTTCCCACAATTCTTTGCAAATGACCTGGTAGACAATTGTACTGCTATATGGAAAGACTGAATCCTCATGTCTTCCCTATTTTACACAGCCCCTGCGTGCGAGGGTGCTCAAATGTGAAGACTGGAAAAAAATACATTTGCACAATGTACTTCATGCTACTATGACCATCTGAAGAGGGAAATTCTCAAAAATGGCGTTAGCTACATTATAAAAGTATAATTTCATGTGTTTTTTACAAGGGAAGAAATGCTAACTTGCGAGCAAGAAGGTTGTAACTGCTGCTTTTAATAGTATGTACTTACAACCTTCTTGCACTCAATTGGCAAAATTGCACAAAAGTAGAATATATTTTATGTGTAGTTAAGACATGCACACTAAATTATTGTCTAAATACAGTGTTGCTAGATTTTCAGCTGTTACTGATCAATCATGCTAAAGTGCTCTACCAATAAACCAAAATTGTTATGAGAATGACACTAGGGAAAAAAATTGTTGCCAAGAGCAGCGTATTAATGATAATCTACACAATTTGTTATAACAAAAGTAGCAATATTGGTTTATAATGGCATTGCACAAATCAAAATTAGCCCAAATATGCAGGTTAATCTGGCAACACTGTCTTGCTGTCTAAATATTGCACTATTTATTTACTCATTTTAGAAAGATGCACATATGCATTAGGAATCATGTATGCAAGATAATCACTAACTCCTAAAAACTTGTTTTGCTGTAAAGCAGATATTTTTGCTAGTGTACTGTAAACATGGTACAGCCAAAGAAAGATTTGAATTTCTGTCACATTCTGTGATTTCTCTTGGCTTTTTCGTGACTTTGTAACATATTTTAGACATCCAGAAATATTATAGTGCTGCATCCAAAATGGTATTTTGATCTGTATTCCACATTTAAGATATGATTTTGATGGATTCCTTAGGAGAGATAAAGGTGTTGCCACATCAGTGACTTTGTAGCTCAATAGTGCTGCTTTTTGTCTGTTTATGTCCTGTAGCACCCATTGGCTAATACAACTATTGGGCTATACTTCACTACAGAATTAGGCTACTTGGGCTCATTTATGTGGCAACACATAGAGATATTACTGCTACAGAGGTGCTACAAATAATGTAGACGTCTCATTATGCGAAAGGCGTTACCATTTCATTTATAGGGTAGAAGGGTGTAGGAAATGGGAATGGAAAAGTGTAAAATGATTTGTGAATGTCACTGGGACTTATGTTTGTAGGGTAGAGAATAAAGGGAAGTCAAAGTTTTTGTAAAAAAACCAACATGGGCATAGCACAAATCACATTATTGGAGCAAAAAGTACCATGGTAATTATATAATACCCAAAGATGATGTATTCCTATGGTAACCTCTACCCTCTTGTTTCCTATTTTTCACCTATAAATAAATGGTAGCATCCTAAATGAATGAGATGGATGAAATGTCTTCTCTATGTGCGTTTCTGGGTTTTTACTGTGACATTTCCATTCAATTTTCATTTGATTTATTTGAACAAATTTCCATGGAAGGAAGCTTAAAATATATATTATTTTATGAAATAAACCAATATTATTGATGCGATTTATCAGTTTTCATACAGAAAAAAGGTGATATCCTTTTAAACTAATTTCTCCCTAATTACCTAAATTTGTCCAGAGCACCACTTTAACTTTATAGTTTTTGTAACTGAACAAGAAACATGTTAGTTCAACCACTGTGAAAACCCGCTGTGGAACGCTCATAGTTTGAGACATTTTGATTGTAATTATGTATCATAATCTTTGATGTTACCATCCAATTTTTGTATTCCTATTCTTTGTGGATTTTGTCAAATTCCAAAATTTCCGATATATTGTCATTGATTGATGTTTTTGTTTGTATCTCGTAAGTGCTGTGTTGCCAAGTAGGTGTGACAGTGTCTTCTTCAATGCAAGGGAATAAGCTTAACACCTTCCCCACGGCAGTCGTCTGCAGACGACAGTTCCAAAATTTCACAAAATGTTCCAAAATATATTAAAATTATTGAATTTCATCACCATATATGGAATCACCATGAGAAATGCATTAAAATAAGTACAAACATGCCTAGTAGTATTGGTTCATTAATCCTTGAGATAGACATTGAAAGTTGGGAAAGGTTTCTGTTTTGTATATGGTAAAACTAATAGCTGTGTGGGAAGTGTTAAGCTTGCTCCACAGTATATGTACAGAGCTTTATTCCATGTGCAAAGTAGATTATGCCATAGGCAAGTTCTAGCTGAAATAGTTGAAATTGTAAACAGTAAGTACCATACCCGGGGAGGTGGGGGGGTTCCTTTGTATACAAGGGTGGAAGTCATGCTTGTGTATGGATTATCATAATGAACCAGAAGCAAGTATTCTTCTCAGGATTTCCTTAACAAGTATATTATCATTACCCTCTTGGGATTTTCTGTTTGAAATCTCCCCCCCCCCCCCCCCACCTAAATCTTTCCATAGATCCTTTCTATGATCTTCAATACAGTGAGTGCAGATTTTAAATGGAGTCGCCCATACAGGTAACCCCATTTTTAATTCACATTCCCTGTGGGGACGATTAAGGTTATATCTTCCATATGGGGAGTATGGATTTGAAATGGAATAGCCCCTCATAATTTACTAATACTCAAAAGAATAAATAATATATAGACTCGGACAAACTGGCGTGAATTAAATTAACAAAGACCTTAAAAATACACTGTCTTAAACCCGGCCCCTCTCGCATTCGCGGTGAAAGAATAATCCACTAGACCACAGGGACTGTGTTTACATGGACACCAGACGAAAGAAAGAAATATTTCAAGTTTATACGTCACAAGGCAAAGAACAGCGATGCTGTGTGCATCATAGAGGCAGAGATCTCATCTCTTTTGAAGCAATTGTGCCAGCCTCGCTTTTTTGTGTTACTGTGGGTATGACTAGTCCTTCACAGTGAGTGTGAAATCCACGTTTGAATACAAGTCCCTCGCCCCCTGACGAGTATGTATTATCTGTAAATGTGATTTGCTTATGTTTCTATGTTTTTATATGTTAGTCTTTAAACAAACATATTATTCCTTTTTTCCACTTATGAATAATTGATGTACACACTCCACTCAACCACACAAGAAAAAAACATGTAGAATTGATAAAAATGTATGTATAAGTATGACATGTGTGTTAGATTTGATTTAAATTATGTTATTTTTAGTATGGTATATAATGTTAATCTATTTACAGGTCATGAACAGGGAGAACTATGAGAAGGTGTTGGGTGCAAGTCCATGTTTCATTTCTGATGCAGCCAATTGTGAAAGATATGACTATGACTTGAAAATAGATCAACAATATACCCAATATGTTTTTAGTGGTGCGTTTGTGATAACTGAATGCCATAGATAATCCTATATTATTTGTCCAGTATCAAAAAGGCACTCCTCGATTCAAGACGGACACAACAGTGGTTTTGATGTGCACATTGTACATAGGCATTCATTGGCCCAGGAAGGTGTAGATGCGCATGAAGATACAAAAGCGCCCTCAATTTAAGCCTATTTGGTCTTGAACAAATAATAGTTTTGAAGCAAGTTTTGAGTGAATGCTGTTGACTGCGTTGGCTCAAAACCAGCCTCAAAATTTGAGTTGGTCTATGCCATTCGACTATAGTGTAATCAGTTCCAAATTGGTGAGAAATATTTGGTTTTTATCCCTCCGTGCGCATAAGTAATCCAAGTGTATGGGTATGATTATGACCACACGCGCGCGGTTTTAGTAGCACCGAAGTATCACGCATCCGATTCACAGTGGGCTTGCGCGCCCGCATCCTTCTGTATTCATCCACTGCTGTAAGAGGTTTTGCCAATTTGGAACTGATCAAACTATAGTGCACCATGCAAGTTATAATTTGTGAATCACCAAAATGGTGATTATTTATATAGTGATATAATGGATATATTACTGATGTCTTCTCACCAAGAGTGCCTTATAATTGGTGTAGCATAGGGAGAAGTGTACATGGAACCAAACGATGATACTTTGATAGTTAAATTCAACCAAGGAAATATTTTGTTGTAAGATTCTGCAATGACAGGAATAGTTATACAAAATACTCGACTTACTTGAAATACCTGATTTTGACAACTCTTTTTCATCATCATTGATACTTTTTCCATCTCTGATCATTTTGTTTCTTCTATGGTAACAATTACATATCACTTGATAACTTTTTCTTGCGAAATCTATTATATTCTCCTCATTTCTGACAACTTTTCCTTTTCTCTGATAGATTTTAATTTATTCTTCGCTGATATTTTGTCTAATCTCTAATACTTTTTTTCTCATCTCAATAATCTTTTCTTGTCATCTTTGAGATATTTTTTATTTCTGTTTAATTTCTCCTTGTCTCTGATAACATTTCTGAAAACTTTCTCACTTTCATGATAACTTTTTCTCTTTTCTGATAACTTTTTCTCGTCTCTATAACTTTTTCTTGTCTTAATAACTTTTTCTCTTTTCTGATAACTTTTTCTCGTCTTTATAACATTTTCTCATCTCTGATATCTATTTCTCTTTCCTGGTATCTTTTTTTTCATCTCTGATATCTTTTTTTCATCTCTTATATCTTTTTCTCTTTTCTGACATCTTTTTCTCATCTCTGATATCTTTCTCATAAAGTAGAAATTTCAGGCAAAAGTAATTTCCCTTTTTGGAGGCCGTGACTTCATTAATATATTGGTATAAAAGGGAACTGGTGTACAATATAGTCTGTAGATTCAGTCAGTGGGGTGTTAGTTCATGTCCAAGTCAACAACAAAATTATATAGTATTACTAATTATTGAACTTTATCTTTTGGTTTCCATAACACTCTCCATATACTTATATCTATGCAAATAATAATAATTAAAATTTGATATTTATTTTGTAGTTGGCATGCTGTGAACTAGGTGTAGAAACAGAACTGTCAATAAATTATATCAGCATTTGATAGTGAAAAAATACTTATTTATAGAAAGTTATTGTCGTTAAATTGTCCATTTGAAAGCTCTGATGGGAGTATGCTGGTTCCCTGCACCCTGAATCCCCGGCCCAACTTATCCATAGGTGCAGGTACGGGCAAATCCATTGCCGGCCGTAACCGTAAGTTCAACACATTGCATTGTCGCTCTGTTATGGCATAAGGTAAATAACGATCAACACACTGTAGCTGAGATACCGCATCGAACGCTGAACTTGTATTGTCGCGCTGCCATAGCTACGGCGCGATGGGGGACGCGCTATGACATGTGCGTGTGAAGTCCGGCGCTGTGTTTACGCAGATACACGTGTAGTTTGTGCCAATCAGCAAACTTGTTATCATTCTAAGCGTGACCCACGCTGGCTTGATCTAATTTATTTGTGGATCTGTTTTTGGTCAATCATGAATTTTTATGCCAGCAAATCAGATTTGAGTGGAAATCGGCGCGTACCTGCATCTATGGATAAGTTGTGTGGAGCCCATTGATGCAGGGAACCAGCATATGATGGGAGCAGATAGCCAGGAGTGTCTATTCTTCCGGAAAATCACAAGTATTCCTCCTCCCGCGAAATAGTTAACCGTAACCAACATTTGGATAGACCAGTTAAAATGCGTAATAATAGCGTCGTATCTCGGGTTTAGTTCACAGATAGCTCGCTGTACGCTATACATATTCGACTTACGCATGTTTTATTGTATTATCGTTAAAACGGATATATATTGATAACATTTTATTCTGTCAAAATCATATTGATTAAAATTCCAATCGCTGTCAGCCAACTTCTCGTTGTCTAATGGCTATTGAACAGGGCTCATGAACAAAAGGTTACTGGTTCGAATCCTGGTGTCGTAGAATTTTGCATGTCAACCTTGTTTGATATTTTTTCGACAAAGGATATAATGTAATGTAAGTACAAGTGCAAAACACTTGTATACATATATACATGTATATCAGTTTCAATCTAGATGCTGTTTACGGTTAATACATTTGCCCCCCGCCCTTCCGTACTTGCTGAAGATACCATAACAGTACCTATTTTCTGAAAAGAGCGTAATCTATTAAATGGTTATCTGCTTTTTCTTCTTCCGGGTATGTGCTATCTACTGTAAATAGCATGTCCCTATAGTGAAATCTGGGTATATCTATATACTGAAGACAGCATGTCCCCATAGTAAAATCAGGATATGTGTGCTATCTACTGAAGATAGCATGTCCCTATAGTGAAATCTGGGTATGTCTATCTACTGAAGACAGCATGTCACAGTAAAATCTGGGTATGTGTGCTATCTACTGAAGATAACATCCCAGCGGGCACTCAACCGTTGAGTTGTTGAACAACATGATTTCAACATCTTCTCAACTACATTTTGTGCTTTGTTGAAGTAATGTTGAATATTGACGTTGGTTACGTTACGGAATGGACTTGTAAAAATCATGTTTCAAAAAATTGGTCTGGAGCTAATTTGCATATTTTACTTGGCCTTATATTAGCCGAGTAAATTGTGCAAATAAGCTCAATAGCATAATTGCAATGGTACACAAATTAGCCCCGGTGCTCGTTTGTTCCATTTCAATTATGCTTGTGAGCTAATTTGCGCCATTTATTCATTTAAACCTATTATTTTATTTGAATTAGTCGATGCATTAATTATAACACCATGGAATGTATATTGTTGATATATATGCATTTTTTTTTTTGGTTTTTCGACTTGTTTCAAACCACACCAGACATTACGCAATTTACTTGTGCACCCCAAGGACAAGATAGACCTCCAACAAAAAGCTGAAACTGTCTACGAGATTCCTTGCTCTGGTTGCCCAAAATCGTACATTGGTGAAACAGGTCGAGCTTTCGGAACCCGCTTACAAGAACACAAGAAAGAGGTTCAGAAATTTAAAAAGAAACCATACACTCGTTCCACGAGGAAAGACTCTACTTCGGTACAACACAAATCAGCAATTACCGACCATGTAGCGGCTACAAATCACACCATCGATTGGGACAAGGCCAGAACTATAGACCGCGAATCAGACAGAACAACTAGATGGCTTAAAGAAGCAATTTGGATTCGGAGAAGGGGGGAGAACACACTCAACAAAGATGAGGGGTCTTACACACTGCACAACATCTACGATCAACTCGTCGGAATTACGCCCTCTACAACGGCGGTTTCCAGCAACAGGAAATCCCTAATTCCTGTTGCCTCCAGACAGAGTTGCCAGTCTGACGAAGCTGCTAGTTTAGCAGTGAAACGTAACTAAAATTGTGAGTATTACATTCACATTTTATTGGATTTGTTCACAACGAAATCATATCTCAGATATATGCATATTTGTTTACTGATTTTAAGCAGACACTACTTTAGGAAAGTAATTGTTCACAAAATAAAAGCATATACATTGTGCAAGAACATAAAGATCAAAGAATCAATGCCCCCAACCCCCAACCACTTCCTTGGCTGCCAAGAATTAAGAATGTGTAACAAAAGCTTTACAACGCACATTTTTATGAGGAAATCAACACATTTTCTATCATGTTTCAACGTTGATTCAATGTTGATTTCTGGTTACGTAGTTGAAATTTGGTTGATTACCAACCAAATTTCAACTACGCGACCAGAATTCACCATTGAATCAACATTGAAATATGACGGTGAATTAACGTCGAAAATCATTTTGCCCGCTGGGATGTCACTATAGTCAAATCTGTGTATGTACTATCTACTGAAGATAACATGTCCCCATAGTAAAAAGCCGGGTATGTGCCATATATACTGAAGATAGCATGTCCCTATAGTAAAATCAGGATATGTGTGCTATCTACTGAAGATAGCATGTCCCTATAGTAAAATCCGGATATGTGTGCTATCTACTGAAGATAGCATGTCCCTATAGAAAAATAAGGATATGTGTGCTACCTACTGGAGATAGCATGTCTTTATATAATAAAATCCGGATATGTGTGCTATCTACTGAAGATAGCATGTCTCTATAGTAAAATCCGGATATGTGTGCTACCTACAGAAGATAGCATGTCCCTATAGTAAAATCCAGATATATGTGATATCTACTTTTTTACTGAAGATAGCATGTCCCTATAGTAAAATCAGGATATGTGTGCTACCTACTGAAGATAGCATGTCTCTATAGTAAAATCCGGATATGTGTGCTACCTACAGAAGATAGCATGTCCCTATAGTAAAATCCAGATATATGTGATATCTACTTTTTTACTGAAGATAGCATGTCCCTATAGTAAAATCAGGATATGTGTGCTATCTACTGAAGATAGCATGTCCCTATAGTAAAATCAGGATATGTGTGCTTCCTACTGAAGATAGCATGTCTCTATAGTAAATTCAGGATAATGTGTGCTACCTACTGAAGATAGCATGTCCCTATAGTAAAATCAGGATATGTGTGCTACCTACTGAAGATAGCATGTCCCTATAGTAATATCCGGATATGTGTGCTACCTACTGAAGATAGCATGTCTCTATAGTAAATTCAGGATATGTGTGCTACCTACTGAAGATAGCATGTCCCTATAGTAAAATCAGGATATGTGTGCTACCTACTGAAGATAGCATGTCCCTATGGTAAGATCAGGATATGTGTGCTACCTACTGAAGATAGCATGTCCCTATGGTAAGATCAGGATATGTGTGCTATCTACTAAATATAGCATGTCCCTATGGTAAGATCAGGATATGTGTGCTACCTACTGAAGATAGCATGTCCCTATGGTAAGATCAAGATATGTGTGCTATCTACTAAAGATAGCATGTCCCTATGGTAAAATCAGGATATGTGTGCTACCTACTGAAGATAGCATGTCCCTATAGTAAAATCAGGATATGTGTGCTATCTACTAAAGATAGCATGTCCCTATGGTAAAATCAGGATATGTGTGCTATCTCCTGAAGATAGCATGTCCCTATAGTAAATTCAGGATATGTGTGCTATCTACTGAAGATAGCATGTCCCTATAGTAAAATACGGATATGTGTGCTCTCTACTGAAGATAGCATGTCTTTATAGTAAAAGCAGGATATGTGTGCTACTGAAGATAGCATGTCCCTATAGTAAAATCAGGATATGTGTGCTATCTTCTGAAGATAGCATGTCCCTATAGTAAAATCAGAATATGTGTGCTACCTACTGAAGATAGCATGTCCCTATAGTAAAATCAAGATATGTGTGCTATCTACTGAAGATAGCATGTCCCTATAGTAAAACCAGGATATGTGTGCTATCTACTGAAGATAGCATGTCCCTATAGTAAAATCAAGATATGTGTGCTATCTCCTGAAGATAGCATGTCCCTATAGTAAATTCAGGATATGTGTGCTATCTACTGAAGAGAGCATGTCCCTATAGTAAAATCAGGATATGTGTGCTACCTACTGAAGATAGCATGTCCCTATAGTAAAATCCGGATATGTGTGCTATCTACTGAAGATAGCATGTCCCTATAGTAAAATCAGGATATGTGTGCTACCTACTGAAAATAGCATGTCCCTATAGTAAAATCCGGATATGTGTGCTATCTACTGAAGATAGCATGTCATTATAGTAAAATCAGGATATGTGTGCTACCTACTGAAGATAGCATGTCCCTATAGTAAAATCAGGATATGTGTGCTACCTACTGAAAATAGCATGTCCCTATAGTAAAATCCGGATATGTGTGCTATCTACTGAAGATAGCATGTCCCTATAGTAAAATCAGGATATGTGTGCTACCTACTAAAGATAGCATGTCCCATAGTAAAATCAGGATATGTGTGCTGCCTACTAAATATAGCATGTCCCTATAGTAAAATCAGGATATGTGTGCTACCTACTAAAGATAGCATGTCCCTATAGTAAAATCAAGATATGTGTGCTATCTTCTGAAGATAGCATGTCCCATAGTAAAATCAGGATATGTGTGCTATCTACTGAAGATAGCATGTCCCTATAGTAAAATCAGGATATGTGTGCTACCTACTGAAGATAGCATGTCCCTATAGTAAAATCAGGATATGTGTGCTACCTACTAAAGATAGCATGTCCCTATAGTAAAATCAAGATATGTGTGCTATCTTCTGAAGATAGCATGTCCCATAGTAAAATCAGGATATGTGTGCTATCTACTGAAGATAGCATGTCCCTATAGTAAAATCAGGATATGTGTGCTACCTACTGAAGATAGCGTGTCCCTATAGTAAAATCAGGATATGTGTGCTACCTACTGAAGATAGCATGTCCCTATAGTAAAATCAGGATATGTGTGCTATCTACTGAAGATAGCATGTCCCTATAGTAAAATCAGGATATGTGTGCTACCAATTGAAGATAGCATGTCCCTATAGTAAAATCAGGATATGTGTGCTATCTACTGACGATAGCATGTCCCTATAGTAAAATCAGGATATGTGTGCTACCTACTGAAGATAGCATGTCCCTATAGTAAAATCAGGATATGTGTGCTATCTACTGAAGATAGCATGTCCCTATAGTAAAATCAGGATATGTGTGCTATCTACTGAAGATAGCATGTCCCTATAGTAAAATCAGGATATGTGTGCTACCTACTGAAGATAGCATGTCCCTATAGTAAAATCAGGATATGTGTGCTATCTACTGAAGATAGCATGTCCCTATAGTAAAATCAGGATATGTGTGCTACCTACTAAAGATAGCATGTCCCTATAGTAAAATCAGGATATGTGTGCTACCTACTGAAGATAGCATGTCCCTATAGTAAAATCAGGATATGTGTGCTATCTACTGAAGATAGCATGTCCCTATAGTAAAATCAGAATATGTGTGCTATCTACTGAAGATAGCATGTTCCTATAGTAAAATCAGGATATGTGTGCTACCTACTGACGATAGCATGTCCCTATAGTAAAATCAGGATATGTGTGCTATCTACTGAAGATAGCATATGTCCCTATAGTAAAATCAGAATATGTGCTATCTACTGAAGATAGCATGTCCATATAGTAAAATCAGGATATGTGTGCTACCTACTGAAGATAGCATGTCTCTATAGTAAAATCAGGATATGTGGGCTATCTTCTGAAGATAATTGAAGTCAGCGTACTATTTCTGTCCTATACATCTGGGACTGTCGGACTGCATATCATATCTCTGGCCCGTCTATGTATGTCTACCCGGGGGGGGGGGCACTCCGATAATATATGAGTGCACCGGGGTTGACATCATTGTGTCATGGGTACGCGTATGCAAGGCTAAAAAGACCCTCTCGCCTCGCTGACATTTTGCAAACATTTCCTAAACATAGTGAATGATTTGTGTCGGAAATGCCTAAACATGGTCCCAAATCGCGAATAAACCCCCGAAACGTCCCAAATCGCCAAAATCGCAAAAGAAACCCAATCAAATAATTTCAATTAAAATCACCCCTAAAAGTGAGTCGGTATTTTAAACTTCCAGAACGGCACACACCCGTTAAAATAATGTGAGAGTACCCCCCCCCCCCCCCCCCCCCCCGGGAAAAGTGCAATCTATACCAGTATCTATTCTATTTTATACTGGAGTCTCCCCGAGTTAATGCTCCCATACCACACATGCCAGCGAGAGACACATGATGTATGGTATCAACATCCGAACTAAACATGAATGATGACAGTAAATTCTAGACTAATCTATGATAAAGGCTATATCCTCAGATGATATTTCACTCTAAAATACATTAAGTATGTGAAAGTTTCGTGGGAGGGGCGACGTCCAAGTATTATTGGACACGGATGCGTTTTGTTTTATGATATGGTGTCTTATTCTTAAACATTACTGATGACAGTACATTCTAGACTAATCTCATGATTAGGGCTACATCCTGACCTCAGATGATATGTCACTCTAAAAACATAAAGTATGTGAAAGTCTCGGGAGAGGGGCGACGTCCATGGATTATTGGAAACGGATGCGTTTTGTTTTGTTTTTCTGATATGGTGTCTTATTCTTAAACATTACTGATGACAGTACATTCTAGACTAATCTTATGATAAGGCTATATTTCCTGACCTCAGATGATATGTCACTCTAAACATTAAGCATGTGAAAGTCCCGGGCGACGCTCAAGTATTAATGGAAACAGATGTGTTTTGTTTTGTTTTTCTAATATGGTGTCTTATTCTTAAACAGTACTCACTGATGATGACAGTGAATTCTAGTAATCTCATAACAAGTTATTTTCGGATAACAAGTCATTCTAAAAACATTAAGCATGTGAAAGTTCGCGTCCGGGGCAGGGGAGGGGATGGCACTCAAGTAATAGATTTTTGTTGTTTTTCTGAGTCCGGGGAGGGAGTGGCACTCGGGCATTGATGGAAACGGATGTGTTTTGTTTTTGTTTTTCTGATATGGTGTCTTATTCTTAAAAAATCGGATGCCATGATTAGTTATTCTTAGATGACACATCATTCTAAAAACATAAAGCATGCATGTGGGAGTCCGGGGAGGGGGCGACACTCAAGTATCAATGTTTTGTTTTTCTAAGATGGTGTCTTGCTCTAAAACCATACTGATGTCAGTAAATTCTAGAATAATCTTATGATAAGTTATTCTTAGATGACGGAAACGATAACATAATTGCGAAATGTTTGGATAGGCCTACATATAATAATCAAATATAACTTTTCAAATTTTCCTTTTACATAGGAAGCTGTGGTCCAGTAGAGAGAGCACTCGCGCTCAGTCCCATTTTCAAAAGTCCGGGTTCGATTCCCGGGTTCGTCGGTCAAATTTTTAAATTAAATAAAATGAAACTTGCTGAAAACAATACACGGCTTTTTAAAAAAAATGTACAAACCCTGATTTTTAAAACTTATTTTTCGTGATATCGGCGTCGTTTGCCGCGGTCGGAGTAAATGAACAGAGATGGTGCCCTCACATGATTCTGCCTTTTTGTTTGCATCACGCTCTTGATGCCTTTATAATATTGCTTTATACATGTATTATTCGGCCTAAAAAGTGTGACAAAAAAGTGAATCAAAAACCAGGAGATGTTTTTACAACATTTATATTCCTGACGCATAGGCCTATTTACTACACTTTTTTCTAAGTGCCTAATGCAAACACTGAACAATTGTCACATTCAGTGAACCATTATAAGCAAATAATGTCTCATACTTCACATAGGCTAAGTGAACCTTTTTTTAAACATTGTGAACATTTTCGGAATGAAGCAAAATGACAGGGACTATTTTTACAATCTATTCCTAACGCATACTACACTTTTATTTCTACGTGCCTATTAAATGCAAAATCGTAAAGGTTACAGGTGGCTATTAAATCATTGAAGTACAAAATTGACTAATATACCATGAAATCGCCTCACTCAACATGTAAACATAAATAATAAGTCATACATTGTCAAAGAGATAGCATGTACATCAGTTGCTTGATTGAGATTCCGGGGGTGGGGGTGTAGTCAAATATCATGCTGTTATGCGTGACCAAATATTTTCCAGACACCCTCTAATTGCGCATTTCCTCTGAAGCTGAAATTCAAAATTCGACCCCTTAAAACGCTTTACTGAATATCGACACTCATGAACAAATGTAGCCTATACCCATTGTCTTGAAAATGGTTGATTTTAGACACGTGAAACGCACCCCGTTTAGAAAAATCACCCTTGCACGTTTTTGTGGTCACGCGTTTTACAGCGTAATTTCACTCCCCGCGGTGATTTGTAAACAACATTTCGACCAATATCGTGAGTCTGGTGTTGTACGAGAGTACAATGTTTTAGCATTGACTTAAAGATAGATGTTCTGATTGCTGGCCCGATTTTCAAATTGATGTTTTCTAGTTTACATGAACGGTCATCCTTGAAATTGTTGCATTCCAAAGTTTGAGTTGCATAACTCCAATGGTTCTTATTTTAGAACTACAAAGTCACAAGAAATTTGCCCATTGAGTAGTACACGAACTGGTGGGTGATTAGCCACCTTTGTCAGTAATTCACCACATTTTAGCCTATGTGAAGAAAAAATCATAGCCCCCCCCCCCCCAAAAAAAAGGAATCAGAACATACATCTTTAAAACGGGCCCGGTACGATTTTTTTTACAAAGTGCATATTAGACAACAATTTAGTGCTAGTTTGCCGAAATTTTGCATACGAAACACCTAGCGGTTAGATCTTTTCATGGCACCACTGATTTACCGATACATATCCTTCGCCCGGTTTCTTTAGACGGATAGCAGGTCATGTGCCCGATCAAAAAACAGTTGTTGGTATGATGGAGGGTTTTGGGGTATATAACCTGGTGAAATGCAATATAAACATTAACAAATCGCTTATTCCCATGGCAACAGCCATTTTAATATTTTGGACTATTTTTATTAGGGAAATGTTAGTGAAAATATGCACATTTCTTCCAAGCTATCACACTTCTGGATCTGACAACACCGGACGATTGACGACATCTTAAATGTATGCATTTTTTACCCAAATTTGGCACTCAAAATTCAACTTGACTGCACTCAGTCTGTACTCAGAGTTTTTTCTTCTTTTTGGTTATGAATTGTCATTGTCCCTTTCAGTTCTGGAAAGAAAAAAAGACCCTCGACCATACCAAATATATAAGAATCTTATGTATTGATCTTGCACATGACCTGGTGGTAGTGTTATATGTCTTATAAGACACCGGACACTCTATATGCTTCCTCAACTCTTCTCTATACGCTATTGATAACTGACTCTTATTTTTTAATAAAGTGCCATTTCAAGATTACTGAAACCCAAAAATGTTCAAAGTAAAAGTCCAATGCGATCCTCGACCTTCACTCGGTACGTACCTCGTTACACGTATACAGATAAATAACTTTAAAAATAATACGAAATCATTATTCTCACTAAACTGCGCACACAATCACAGTGGGTTATTATTAATCTATTATTATCATTATCAACATTGCCAATTATTGATATCAAACTCGTCTGGCTTTGGGTGTTGTTTTGTAAACAATAACAATTGAAGAAACTACTACGATTACATGCTGCGCACCATACAGTTCACTGCCGACTACTTTACTGTATAGTGGACGCGATGTTAACATGACTGAAACGGAAGAATATAAAAAGGTAAGAAAGTATGTTGTTAGGCCTACTGATGTTGTTATCTAATGAAGATAGCTCGTATAAGATTGCAATGATGTTGTATGAACGTGTAATTGTAATAATATTGCTATCTACTGAAGATAATCCATTGTTAGATTGCAACACTTGCACACTGCATATTACATCGCTATTTACTAAAGACTGTTCATTTTAAATCTATTTGATTGTTATAATGTTGCTATCTACTGAAGATAGTTCATATTTGATTGTTATAATATTGCTATCTACTGAAGATAAATCATATTATTAGATTGTTATAATGTTGCTATCTACTGAAGATATTTCATATTAGATTGTTATAATGTTGCTATCTACCCGATGATAGCTCATATAAGAATAATATGTTTCTATAACTGAAGATCAATAATATTTGATTGTTATAATGTTGCTAGGTCATGAGGTATTACTTAATGTTGCTATACTGAATATAGCTTATATGAGAATGTTATAATTTGCCATCTACTGAAGATAACTTTTATAGGAATCTTATATAATAATGTTATAATGTTGCTATATACTGATGATAGCTTATAAGAATGTTATAATGTTGCTATCTACTGAATAGCTTATATAAGAATGTTAAAATGTTGCTATCTACTGAAGATAGCTTATATAAAAATGATATAAATGTTGCTATATACTGAAGATAGCGTATAAGAATGTTATAATGTTGCTATCTAGGCCTACTTACTGAAGATAGCTTATAAGAATGCTATTCTTATAGAATGCCCAGGTCCCACATTGGTGATGTAGAATTTAAGAAGCTGGGAATGCTGAAAGTTGAAGACAGAGTTAAACAACATGAACTCAATCATGTTTTAAAATATATAATGAAATAGCACCTGAGTACTTGAATTCTCATTTTACCAAATTGTCCAACACTCACAGATACAATACCAGGGGTAGTGCAACACATTTTCTGGTTCCCAAAGCTAAAGGTCAGCAGTGCAATACATTTTTCTTTACTGGTATTCGGGAATGGAACTTGCTACCAACTCAGGTTAAAACATCCAAAACCCACGGGCAGTTCAAAAAGGCAGTAAAGAGTCACTTTCTATCTTGATTTTTCATCCATTTTTTATATGCAGTTGTGCAATATTATTTTGTGTCCAAATGTATATATGATGTTTTTATAATGTGCTGTTTTAATAAGGACCCCAATGGAAATAAGCCATTTTTAGAGCTTTCTTGGGCTATCCTTGGCATTATATGTTTTATTGTATTAATATGTTGTGTTAATTGTTGTAAGTTTTTAAGATTTGTATATTTGATACGATGTATTGTATCTCTGTGTCTTGATATGCCAAATAAAACTAAAACTAAACTAAACTATTCTGTTGCCATATACTGAAGATAGCTTATATATAATAAGAATCAAATTATGTGGCTATAAGATAGTTTATATAAGAATCTTATAATAATGCTATCTACTGAAGATAGATTATATAAGAATGTTATATTGTTGTTATCTTGTGAAGCTATCTCCTATTGAAATGTTATAATGTTGCTATCTATTGAAGATAGCTGATATCAGATTGTTAATACTGCTATCAAGTGAATGTGGGGGAATTAGAGATAATAACAACGTTTCAACTAGATATACTACATGTAGTCTTTATATCACGTGAAAAAAGAAATAGATGCAGATATGTATACAATGCAAGGACTGTCTCCAAAGGCCTATGTATTTACAAATATGTATACACTACTGAAGATAGCCCATATAATTATCAGATTGTTAATGTTGCTATACTGAAGATCAGATTGCAATAGTGTTCATATCTACTCGAAGATATATAGCTCATATATTAGAATGTTATAATGTTGCTATTTACTGAAGATATCTCCTATTAGCATGATTAGATTGTTGTAATGTTGCTGTCTACTAAAGATAGCTCGTATCAGATTATTAATGTTGCTATCTACTGAGGAAAGCTCATGTCAGATTGTCATAATGTTCATATCTGCTGACAATAGCCGGTATCAGTTTGTCATCATGTTGTTATCTACCGAAGATAGCTAATCAAATATTGCTTTAAATATTGCTCTTTTTTTAAGGTAAATTATATCAGATTGTAATAATGTTGCAATTCAGAGATAACTTATAAAAGTAGATTGTTTAGTGTTGCTATCTTCTAAAGATAGCTCATATCGTATTGTTACAAGATTGCTACCTACTAAAGAGAGCACATACAAGATTGTTATAACAATGCCTCTACCAAATATAGATCATATGAGATTGTTATATTGTTGCTATCTACTGAAGATAGCTCATATCGTATTGTTACAAAATTGCTACCTACTAAAGAGAGCACATACAACAAGATTGTTATAACAATACCTCTACCAAATATAGATCATATGAGATTGTTATATTGTTGCTATCTACTGAAGATAGCTCATATCGTATTGTTACAAAATTGCTACCTACTAAAGAGAGCACATACAACAAGATTGTTATAACAATACCTCTACCAAATATAGATCATATGAGATTGTTATATTGTTGCTATCTACTGAAGATAGCTAATACACAAGTCTCATATACTATCGTTCATAAAGTCCCTGGCCAGGTGTTTTGAGGTTGGCTAATTCAAAATATATAATCGGTACCAAATATCTGATATACTCATTAAATGAGCAAATTTCTTCTCCGCAGTTTGATACCTCATTCAACAAAATCGAATGGCTACTTTTATAGTTATGGCGAATTCAATGACCGCGCATAACAACAGCAAAGTTGCACTAGGTATAGGAAATCATTGATTTTTGTGACAGTTATGACAGTAATCACACACAATTCAATGAATACCTAGTGCAACTTTGCTGTTGTTATGCGCGGTCATTGAAATCGCCATAACTTTAAAAGTATCCATTCGATTTTGTTGAATGAGGTATCAAACTGCGGAGAGGAAATTTGCTCATTTAATGTATATCTCAGATTGTTGGTACCGATTATATATTTTGAATTAGCCAACCTCAAAGCACCTGGTCAGGGACTTTATGTGCTAGGTGTATAAGAGATAGCTAAAGAATGCAATTGGCTTTATTAACCCATGTTCGTAATCACATTTTATAATTTTGTTGCCTCTTTTGCAGCCTCAACAGATTGCATTTCATGTCCACAAGATGTCAACAAATAACAGAACAAGTGTAGTTGGATTGGAGGTCATGTTTAAAGAAAATAATTCCGACGTCAGAATCATGATGCAAGCACTGTCGGACAGAAATGCGCGCCAAAATTCAACTCCATTTCTGCCCAGTATTGAATTACCAGACGGAGGGGCAGATGACGTCGAACTTAGGTAGGCTGTAAATCTCGTCATTTTTTAAGTTAAACATTTATCTCATTCCGACTGATAAAAGGTTTGTTTTCCTCATGGGAAAGGCTAGAGCATAGTTTCCTTAAACTTGTCTGACTCATCAATCGTCACAAGTTTCCACGCTAACACGATACGATATGCACGTGTTATTTACTGTAGTTTTAGGGAAATGAAACAAAGTTGAATAGTGTAAGCAATTGACACAGGTATTTAGTTCCACTCTGGATTCCAAGGCTTCGCAGATTGAAGGATAAGAACACACGGATAAGAATAACTAAATTGTAGACCAATTTGCAGATTGAACACACTGAAATGCTTTGTTGGTGTGTAAGCCTAATGAAGCTTGTCTGGGTATTATTTTCATATACCTTAACAATATTTATGGTTGTTTTTAATTTTCAGGCAATTTTCTAAACAACGTTCAACATCACCAACAGTGCTTTCACCGCCTCAATGGGATAAGGGATGTTGCCCGATATGCTTGCGACGAATCAAAGTTGGGAAGGTTCTGGAAATAATATCTGTGGCAAATGAGGTAATTAGTCAAATTTTCTGTGTCATTTCTTTTTTAAACATGTTTGTGTTACACTGATCAATTTATTGGTCGTTATGCGTCTGAAATGAGTTGGAAAAATGTGTCACTTTTTTTGACACTGAAGTGTGTCAAATGGAACAAATATCCGGGTCAAAATTATCATTTGAATAGTATTCCGATTCAGATTTAACAAATAAAATGATCATTTTGACCCGGATATTTGTTACATTTGACACACTTCAGTGTCAAAAAAGTGACACATTTTTCTGTGTTATTTTGACTAATAAGTTGTAGTTTCCCCGCGGACTAATTTTCTGTGTCAGATTTGACCGTTTCCGTGTCAAATTTGAGTAATCTAGAATAAGAGTGTATTTAGTGGCGTCAAACGGGTCAAAAGCAGGGCAGGGTTGAGACTGGGCTATTTATACAGGTGACATGTAAGTGTGACCAATCGCGATTATGTGTCCTAACCTTTCCCTTCCACAGCTATCATATTGTCGACATCATCTGAATTTAAGTGTTGTTTTCCCGGGGGGGGGGGGGGGGGGGGCTAGTGTCAATAACAGGACCCATGTCTAAGGATTTTTCAGTTGAAAAGCCTACCCATGGCTAAGGATGTCTCATGAAAAAACGACCCACTGGAGCGGCACGTCCCCGTATGCCTTACATACAGGAGTACCCCCCCCGGGTTGTTTTGCTGAACGATGCGGCGACCAATGAACACAATAATCTCACCCAAAGTACACTGTTTGATTAGGCAAAAGTAGCCTGGAGTGTTCATAAATACCTTGGTGGGGGCTGGAAAAATGAAAAGGGCGGTCAGAAAAAAAGTTCCTCAAAAGGGGGATCACAAAAAAATGGTACTTAATAGGGGGATAAAAAAAAACCAATTTCTTTTGGCACTTCGCGCATACAAAAAAGGCCTCACATTGTTACCGCTCTTTGCGTGCCCGGTTGAATCTAATGCTTGATAACTTAGACATACAGGGGGGGGATCAAGAAAATAATCACCATAAAAGGGGCACCGGGGGATAGGCCTCAAAATAATTCTAAATTAGCCAACTTTTAAGTATGTGTTCCGCGGGGAAATGTACACTGCCTACATGTACTAAGGGAGTGTTCATAAATACTTTGAAGGGAGGGGGTTGGAAATTTTTTAGCCTGCCTCTGACATTTTTTTCTCCTTCTTGATCCCCCCAAACACCTTTATTTTTCTTGCACTGAATACAAACAAGGTATATATTTGTATGATGATCGAATTTACAAAAACGCTTTTCAGGTGAGAACAGAACTTTTAAGATTCATGACAAAATGAGGATTTTTTAAAATAAATGAAACGGAAAAAACAATGAACTGCCCTCAACAGCCCTTTCATTTTTAATTGGCATTTCAATGTTACCATTCTTTCACACACAGGTCTGGCATAGCAAATGTTTCAAGTGCAGTTTTTGTAAACAAAAGTTAAAACGTCATGAGTTTTGCTTTGATGGACATCGGGTGTCTTGTCCTAGTGAGTATACAGTCGCTGCACTACACTGTAAAAACAAACGTTTGACTATTTATAAACACTACAACACGTTTATTTGTTGTTGTTTACGTGTAAAGGTATAGGAGGTTGTTAAAGATAAACGGGTTGCATAAACGCTACAATGCATTGATACGTTTATTAACTGTTATCAAAAACGTGTTTATACCAGCAATTATAAACACATGATTGCTGGTATAAACACGTTTTTGATAACAGTTAATAAACGTATCAACACGTTGTAGCGTTTATGCAACCCGTTTATCGTAAACAAGGCTCCTATACCTTTACACGTAAACAACAACAAATAAATGTGTTGTAGTGTTTATAAATAGTCAAACGTTTGTTTTTACAGTGTAGGCACGCCATGGAGGGCACACGTAACCCCTATAGGAAACCCTGGCAATTTATGATGCAACACCTAATTTATCAAATTTGAGCTGATACTTTTTTAATGTTTGTTAACAAATTGTTACCATGAAGAAAAGTTGCACCAAATAACATTTTGAATGAGCTATTCGTCGCTGTCCTGTCAAAATCTTGAATCTCAATCTAGCCCGTCATCGCGTCAGCATGCATATGTAATACTTCCTATGTAGTAACCTTAGGGCAGTCTACTTTAAACATGTTAAGGGACCGTTCATTATTTATGGTGGAGGGCGGGTTGGGACAAATTCAACACTCGTATGTCAAAACTACCTAACCCCCCCCCCTACAGCTGAAACTGAAAATTACATGACCCCCCTGCTAGCCAATAGCTTTTTACACAACCCCCTCCTCAAAAAAATCAACTTGCCATATGTGACAAGTTGATTTTCCCTTTGGAATTTGGTTCATGATGGGTAAGTTGGCAAATTCTGATTGTGCCATATTTGAACGGCCAAGTTTATGAAGACCCTTCTATTTATTGTGTGAATGGCGAGCGTAGCGAGACGGAAAAGTTGTCATATTTATACATTTTGGGTGGTTTTTGTGAGTCTTTATAAACCGAACAAGTTAGAACATCCTCATCCTGGGCAGAAAAGTATGATCCAGTGAAACATCTTACTTTTGTGAGCATTGGTGCAAAGCTGAAACAAGGTGAAAAGCATGCAAGAAATAACATTTTTTAATCACAAAATTGGATTTTGTAATATAGGCTAATTAACATGTTTTTATACAACCTGTGGCTCTAATTTCTCGACCGTTGATGATTATAATTATATAGATGTTTATCAAACAGATTGTCCGAGGCACAGAAAAGATTTGCTGTCCAGAAGTCGTCTCATAGTAAATGTTTTAGAAGTTGATAATTTTTAAGAAAATTTGCGCGAAGCGCAGAAAAAAATGGCATTTACACTCCAAACTAGCCTCTAAAATCACCCCAATCACCACCATCTTTATAGTTTAGTAAAAAAGTTACACAACCTCCCCCCTGTTTAAGAATGAAAAGTTACCTAGCCCCCCCTATTTCAACATATGAAAGTTACATGACCCCCTATAGTTTACCCAACCGCCCTCCAGCATAAATAATGAACGGTCCCTAAAGGGCCAAAACACATCTATCAAAACCTTGTAAGAGCTCTTGCTACTGAACATGTATAAAGCAACACTTCCTATGCATAACCGTTGTGCAGTTTATACAGTTTTTACTTTATACATAGTAAAGGGCCAGAAACATTCAGTGCTTAAAAGCCACCTGCTGGAGAATGTTGAGAGTCTCAATAAAAATGTGTCAAATTCATCACTATTTCATGCTGAAAAGAACAATTCTGTCGTGCGTTCAAAGTTTTACCTTGACATCTTCGGTGTAGAGTGATGCTCCGTCTACTTTCAAGCACAAAATAGTGATGATTTTGGCACATTCAGATTCGGACCTCCTCATGTTCTCACACAAATGGTTGAGCAGTGGAACATGTGATTGCTACAAAGTGGGTATCATTGGAAAGATGAACACATTATATCAGCTTTTCATTATTTGATTTGTAATAATGTAAAAATGCTAATTTTCATTTTCGTGCTTTGTTGGTTTTCAGCCATTTCGCTTGTTTTTAAATTCACGATTTGAAAGCTCATTACATAGAGTTATACACAAAATAAATATATTCACATGTTTTTATTTCCGCGCTAGCTGCTTGGAGCGTGAAAAGCGAGACAAATTGATGTAGCTCGACATTTTCCACGTTTACAGTACAATACGAATAATCCAACAAATTGGTGATTGGAAAACATTTCCGAACTGTTTTTTATAGTTTATATTGATGTTATTTCTTGCATGTCTTGTGTTTCTATATTTTCCAGATTGCAGTTGAATCAACTGTTATCCTGATATTGACAATTATAACCATTAGAACAACTGCAGGCAGGGGGTGGCAGTCTACTTGCCGATTGGAAGCCACATTAGAACAACTTTAAGGGGGACTCAAGGAAATCACTTTTTGAATTTTGTGAGTGGTATAATTATTGACCTATGACTCAAATATATATAAAAGTATACATTTTTGGAAAGGAAATGGAAAATCACAAGAAATCACCTTTTTAACTAACAAAATTAATTTTGAGTAAAAAATGCCAAAAATTGCTTTATTATAATGTTAAGACACTAATCTAGGGACGAATTTCTCATTTTTTTCACCTACAGTTGTATTTTTGAAATTTTTACCAAAATGGCCAAAAAAAGTGAAAACACTTTTTTGGCTCTTTTTGGTCAAAATTTCAAAAAATACAAGTTTAGGTGAAAAAAATGAGAAATTCTCTGACCAAATACTTTCCAAAAATGTATACTTTAATAAGCATTTGATTAATAGTTCAACAATTACAGCACTCGATAAATTCAACAAATCTAATCAAAAACTTCCTTGAGTCCCCTCAAATGCAGGCAGAGGGTGGCACTCTACTAGCTGATTGGAAGCCACATCCGGGAACCCATGGTTCTCATATTTTGATGTCATGGCACTGTTTGTTGAAGGCTTGGTTTTGACTTAATTAAAGTTAACATGGTATTGTTAGAAAAATTCCCGAAAAAATGTGCCGTTTCAAAAATATGATAACACTTACATGTTGGGAGGGTTTTTACAAGCCTGAAATATGATTAATTCACATTTAATTGTTTGTTTTACACATTTTGAATTATTGTTGTCACTTTCATTTAACCATACACCATACAAAGTTGTGTCTGACAGACCTAATGCAACTCTACATAAATTACTTGCATATTTTTCAGACAGCTGTTGACGATTCAGCACTCAAATCTGCCCATGTGACCTTATTTTCCTGGTTAGCATATCTTGATGGCGCTATTATTTTAAAATGTGACCTGTTATTTACTTATGCGCAGCATAGGACTTTCCTAGGGTGACATGGATCCACTTGAAAGAATATTACCACCGTTATTATAATTGACGCCAGACAATAAAGGTGGTAGAAAATATGTTTTTTCTTTGAAAGTCAACACTTTTTAAAATGACCTCTTCTCAAAATCAATGAAAGAGGGGTCTAAAAGACAATACACTTCTTTTCTCATAAAAGAACTTGTTTGTAGCTTAAAGGTGGATGTTCCGATCACCTTTTTGTTGCCATCAACATATATTAATATCAGAAGCCCCATACTGTCCTCATTATTTCTGTAAAACGATTTGTTGCTAACGTTATAGGCCAAAATGCAGTAAAATTACTGACAAAGGTGGTTAACCCCCTGGGCACAACCGGCCTATCTTACAGTGGTTCTGATTGGTGTATTGCAAGATATATTCATTTGAATAGCCAATTAAAATGCAGCTTGTAAAATATTTCACTCCAATCTTTATCAGGGATACAATTATTCTAACACTGTCTCTGATTGGCGCAATAAATTATGTATCTATCTTTCTGACCAATCGGCCGGTAGTTCTCAGGGGGTTAACCACCCGGCCAGTCTGTGTACTACTCAATGGGCAAAATAAGAACCATTGGAGTTATGCAACACAAATTTTGAATACAACTATTTTAAGGACGACCCTTCATGAAGAATAGAACGTTGAGTTGAAAATCGGGCCATCAATCAGAACACCTACCTTTAAGTGATTTAAAGTGTCATTTGTAACATTTCAAGTATATTAAACAACAATTGAATTAAAGTAATTAAAGTATTGTCAGTTAAAACAATTTATTTCACAACATTGATACTTAAACTGAACATTCTATGGATATAACGGTGATGGACATAATGTTATTGATAACTGATCAATATGGTTTGTACAGTTATTGATAACTGATCAATATTGAATGTACAGTTATTGATAACTGATCAATATTGTATGTACAGTTATTGATAACTGATCAATATTGTATGTACAGTTATTGATAACTGATCAATATTGAATGTACAGTTATTGATAACTGATCAATATTGTATGTACAGTTATTGATAACTGATCAATATTGTATGTACAGTTATTGATAACTGATCAATATTGAATGTACAGTTATTGATAACTGATCAATATTGAATGCACAGTTATTGATAACTGATCAATATGGTATATATAGTACAATGATATGTGAATGAAATAGATCATCGTGCAGTTACAGTCCACGTAAATTGCCTCGCAACCTTGTGCAGTTAAAACTAGATTAAATAGTGTTAAACCAGCATCTCTCTGGTTAAAGCAGTTATAAAAACTTGTGCCAGAAAAAACGGCACGGCTTCGAGTATCGTAAATTTATTTTGAGATCACATTTTAACACTGCCCTTGTGGAAAACAAGAATAATATGTAGAGAAAATAATTGTAGATTCAGAAGAAGTATATTCTCTGCTTGATGATCATCTGAATTTCATACTTTTATGTATTATTTTAGAGATAAACTTATCGATATTAAAGCCTTGTTGCAAGAAAAAACTCTTGATAAATGTTGCGTGTAGCTATTTTCGGAAGAGATACATTGTTATTTAAATAACACCTTTTGTACTTGATGGTTACAGTCAATAAGTTAACAATAGAATACCAATTAACACCTATCGAACGCCCGTAGCTCACGCACACAAGTCGGCTTCACTCGGGCGTAAATTTTGGAAAATGGAAGTTTTTATTTTCGATAGCGATATATTTGGGCTCTGTCATAGCATTTACATATTAATTTGACCGCTAAATGTCCTTCGTCTTATCGGATTCCCTTTTGACATGCTTATAATTGAGGGTCTTGGCAAGACTTTAAAAAGAGTTATAGGTCTATAGAACAAGCCGTTTTTAAACCACGCCCTCATGAATATAGCGGTCTTGATATTGTCAATTTTGTCATTGGCTATACATGGACAGAAGTTGGCCCGCTAATCCTTACAAAAATGGATAACCGCTATGGTTCCGGGCAACTTTTCTTTTATAAAATTGGATACAAGGAAGAAAACTAAATACTCCCTCAGATGGCGAGGGTTTTGGTAAATTTGAGTAAATAGTTTGGCTAAAACGAAAATAACTAGCAATCCTCGTATACCTGTAGTACATAGCGTTTAGGAGAGGTCACGCACCAATTACGAGCTCCTCGTGTGTGCAGTATAGTAAAACGGACAATAACTGCACGATGTGTGAAAAGGTACAGAGCATTATAACATGAACTACGGACATTGATCAGCCAATATGTGATCATTAGGCCCTAGGCCGTCATTATTTTGAGCTGTACTCATGTTCTATACCAAGCATGTGCAACTTTTTTACCACCCGGGCCTCATTGTGATTTTGAGATCCATTCACGGGCCGCAGTGATTGTCAAACATTCCAAAACACGTCCGGAGGAGGAGTAATAGGGGGGAAGCTTAAGAAGAAAAATCCTCAGTCCATTGCTCATTGAATTCATGTAATTCCTCTTTTTACTCGCTGTTGCTGCTGCAAGCGTCATTTTAACCAGGATTTTAACACGCAATCATGCCTCTAGTTAAAAATGCAGCGTGTCACCATACTAATTATAAGGAAGCACACCACTGAATCAATTCGCCATTTGTGTAAACCTAGGGAGTTCCGGTTAAAACGGGCCGCATCAATGGGAATTTTGGGATTGCTTCGCGGGCCGCAGATTAGAAGCCGGCGGGCCGCAGGTTGCACAAGCTTGTTCTATACTATAGTCTATTTCACTTCCACGAGACAGTGATGTCATTGCGTCGTTCACTGATTGCAGTGAAAAAATGATCACATCATCCGAGGCACTGACATAACACATATGCATAGAAAGATGTAAGATACATACATTTTGTACCTGTGTGCCTAAATGTTGCACCTGCAAAGATAAGTCACTGTCCAGAGGAGGTGAAATAGACTATCGTTGCTATTCTATAAATCCTTGTAAATCTCCATCCAGCCCTTAAGCATGTATAAAGTTATACTTCCTATGTATAACCTTTGGGCAGTCTGTTTTAAGCATGTTCAAGGGCCAAAACACAAAACCTTGTAAGTGCTCTTGAAAAACATGTATAAAGCAACACTTTCTATGTATGACCATTGCTCTCTTTAACTTTATACATGCTGAAGGGCCAGGAAAACCTTCAAAGTTTTTGAGAGTACAGTGATGAGATGCCATTTAATAGCATACATGTACATTAAACATCACATTAACAGCCGTCTTGAATATCAAGTATAGATTTAAGCATGTTATACAATACATAACTTGAATTCACTTGACAAATTCAGCTCCAGTATTTTTAAAGAAAGGGGGGAAAAAATTAAAAAAGGAAGAATATTATAAACCGGTGGGGATGTACCATAAACTTGTAAATATGCACACATCAACTTGTCAGAATTTTGTAGCACAGTGCAAAATTCAAGTTGACAAATTATATATTTTGCTAGAACAATTATTCTTATGGTTATGCTGATAACATACTAGCCAGTTGCAAATTGTGGTGATTTGAAGTCGCTCAAGTTAACTATGGAATGAAAATCGCTCATCAGCAACTCGAAAGATCGAACGATCAGTAGCGCACAAGTTGAATTGAAGTCAACTGCAGCGATTCAGGCTGTGCGACCTGGTGCGACTTTTGAAAAGTCGCGTGTGGTGTCCCGCTGAATAAAATGGAAAAGTTTGTAGATCAAATGACGTAAAGGAGCAACCCGGATCACAAATCGACCTTACATGTAGTATGTTATCAGCATTACAGATTACTTGTATTGAGTTGTATATAGGCCTGGAATATTTACCATAACTATGATCAATATTGATCCAAACTATAGTTTAATCAGTTCCAAATTGGCGAGAAATATGCAGTTTTTTCTCTTAAAATACTTCAAGCGTATGCGTGCTATTTTGGCATAATCAAGCCGCATCACGCAAACGATTCACAATACTGCATGTTGCACCCATAAACCATTTTCTCAACCTCTTTTTTTTAAAATTTGTAAAAGCAAAATTGTTATTATTTAAAAAGAAAGTTTGTTCAGTTGAGTTGCTTGTAAATATTTAAATGATTTGGTGGTACAAAAAATATTAGTTATTCTACATGTGTGTTGAGTTGCTAGCATTAGTAAATCTAATTAAAACATCTGGCAGATTAAAAAAAAGGTGATGTAGTTCTATCAGTTATGTTATCCTTTTATATCATATTTTTATCGAAACACAATTGCAGTGATGCAAAAACATGCTCAAATTCAATTAATCCTGGTGTCATCGTTTACACCGTATAGAGTAATCCCATAAAGAAGAGCTTTTATAAGCAATACTAAAATGTCTGAAACACTGGAAAAGATCAAAATCTGCTGACAATTTTGCTTTCAAAAAGTATCCTCATTCTCAAGTCAAAGCAAATGACCAGCAAATGTTGTCAAATTGACTTTTGAGGAAAAAGGGATCGGAAGAGGTAAATTTCATTGTAGAGGGAATAAACAGTGGATAGATTATAGACACGACTCACAACTGACATTGTAGAAGTTTTCAATTTTCATTTCAAAATTCACTTATCTGTACTGCATGTTACAGACCTGGTGAATTTATTCAAATAGATATATTCTGTGAAGAACAAAGCAGAATCTTACACAAAGAATCTCAGGCTTTTAGCCAATATTTTTCATAAAGAAGCCCTCCTGAAAAATATAACAATGGCAAAATGTACATGATGAGGGCTCTCTTTGGATCATACAGATATTGGTTCAAACTATATATTACATACATGTATGTAAGCTTCACACCTGTACTTGTTTTATCTACCTCTGTATGGTGATGTCAGAGTGTATTTCAATGAATGCAGCTTTGTACAATCACTCAAGTAGTTGAATGGGCTGGCATTAGTACCTACCTAATCAATGACCAATCTAAGCACTTGTACGAAAATGCTGCATTGAACACTGAAATATGCTCCGATGCCACTCCACAGAAGTATATAAACTAAGTATAACTGGTTTTCTTTTCTTTTCTCTTCTTTTAAAAAGAATATTTATGGCAAGAAAATATTACGTCAAATACGATACATTATCATATTAGGAATATGAACAAACAAATTAGAACAGTGTATGATATCTAGTGCGAAAACTGTAGTATGCACAATATATGATGCGAACAAGCAAAATTAGTCTGAAGTTGAAAATGTCACACAATTTTAGTTTTCTATTTGATTCTATTGGATATTTGCCATTCTACATTTGTGATGCGATCTGTGAAAACCCGCCACATGTCGGGATTTTTCATATTGGAGATATTTATATCGTAATAAAGCTAAATCTGTGCTGATTACAGAACTGTTTCGATCGTTTTTCTATGATCACTACAACAAAAGTTATGAGTGAATGATGATTGTGATGTCATAAAACGCTACAAAACAAGAAATCATGAAAACAGGCCATAAAAGATACATAGTTCAATATAATAACATTATAAGGGTACTTAGAAAAGTGACTTAAGTAAGTTTTTGAAGGTGAAATTTCATAAAGGTGATGACACAAAGTAATAAAAATTAATTTTCTAAACAAAATCTTAAAAAAAATTAAAAAAAGGTTTTTTTATTTTATTTTTTATTTTTTATTTTTACCCATAATCCCTATTTCACATTTTGCGACATCCGACAGGTTTTCACAGATCGCATCACATTTGTCAGAAAACTCCATTTTAAATGGACACTTAATTCCAAAGTTATGAAACATTGAGTGGTATTCAAAACAACAGAAAATAAAAGACTTTCCATCCTTTGCACAATTGCACAGCAATTTTCATTGCTTGTCCCAGTGCATTTCCGTTTGTTTTTTTGTTTTTGTTATTTATCTGTTTTTTCGCATTATTCTCCCTTGTTATTACTAGTGTTTCTCCACACCCTGTTGGTATATCTTGCTTTTACTCTTAGCATTTCCATCCTTTGTTTAATTATATCTCCAAATCAATATTGGTGACTTTCGACTCATGTTGCTTGATCACATCACATATCGTCAGCCTGCTTCGATAATTGCCTAACTCATTTTTTCTAGTTCTTAGAAAACAACAAAAGTATGAAACCTGTTACCTGTGTACCTGTTACTCATTTTGCATTATTGATGGATGGATATTCATTATGTGGAATGAGGCTTGTATTGTTGATGTGACTTGGATTAGTGCATCCATGCACGCCAATTGAGGATTGGCGTGCATGGATGCACTAATCCAAGTCATATAGAAACAGATGAACACAGCCATACAATAATTTGATTAATTCCATGGATTTGTCAATGCAAAATGAGTAACATGTTGGAGTGGTCTGCTTTTGCAACAAAGCTCTTCACTTATCAACACTTTTGATTGGTCAATGACTTAGGTATTATAACAGCATGTGCATAATGTAATGAAGTCATGATTTATGCAAACAACTCAATTTTGCTGAAAAGTGATGCCACACCACCACAGAAATATGAATGTAATATTTACTGGTTTTATTTTCTTTTTGAAAGAATATTCATGGTAAGAACCTTCTACAAATATATTGTATTATATCAATTATTAGTAAAGAAACAATTTAACTTTCCGAACACTACATACAATAATTGTTATAGCATTTGTGTTGTGACCATCCACTCAAAGGGGCTGTCAAGTCGGCAGAACACATTTTGAGATTGAACCGTACAATAGGAAGTTAGGAACAATAGAAAACAAATGATTTTTCAATCCTTAAATTGATTTTCTACTGCTGAAGTGTATAAAGCAATATAAATATATAATTTGAAAGCTAATTAGAAGGAGAATATTTGTGTTCCAACATCTCAAAAGGTGAATAGGCCGACTTTACACACCATGGATGTCTTATCCCCTCCGGCCTTATCATCAACTCTGATTGGCTCAAGTAATGATACAGAACTATTAGTAACCAATTGGAATAACTGTTATATTCTTGCAGTGTCTATGTGTTATGGAATGAGTTTAAAATCAATATGTAATAATTTAGGCATGTAGTTTATTTTTTTGTCAAAAATATAGAACATGATGTAAAAATGACATAACAAATAAAATGACACAATATGAAACAACTGTGTGAATTTGGGCACACAAACACATTTTTTTCTTTCTTGTGACTCAATTATTTTGGCACAAACAACTTTCACAAAGAGCCAAATCCTTTCATAGTACCATAACATCGCTGTTCTGTCAAAACCTTGTATGTTTATCCAGCCCCTCAGCATGTATAAAGTAAAACTACCCAAGGGTTATGCATAGGAAATGTTGCTTTATACATGTCCAGGAGCAAGAGCACTTATGAGGTTTTGACCCTTAAACATGATTAGTTAGAGCAGATTGCCATAACTGTATACACGCTGAAGGACCAAATGGAGATACAGACTGTAACAAAAAAAGTTATACAATCGCAATTTTATTTTTAATCCAATGTTAAAATCATGCAATGTCAAAATCTTCTTCACTCTGTGTTAAGTTCCGTTTTGGCTACCAGAATCATTTTATTTGGTCTCTTTAACTACTTGCGTTTCAAATTTATGACTAATCTACTAAGTCGTCTATAAATCGGGTTGGGCCACTTTTACAATATCATACAATCTTATATCTTGTATAAATTAAATGGTTAGGGTATCACGCAAGGGACATTAAAGAGAACAATATAACTATATTTCAAATAGTTTCATTTCATTTAAATAGATAAATTCATTAAAATAAATAAATAATATTTGTAAAGACCTAACCTTCTTTGTAATACTTTTAACCCCTTGAAATGAACCATTGTTGTCTAACAAGAGCACTCTACTGCTATGTTCCTGGTTCAATTCCATTCATATTCATCCAAGTGGTTTTACCATTGATTAAACCAAAGTGGCCCAGGTGATTTCATGACTACTTTAGACAATTGATCATATCTCTGCTTACCGACCATCGATTGTCATGAAACAAAGCTTATTCGAAAGCTAGGAAAATTTCCCTTGCATGCCTTTAAAACTCGAAACAGAGATTTTACGGGAGATATTTTTAATATTTTTTTCAAAACTGTATAACTTTTTTTGTTACAGCCTGTACAAGGATTTGACAGAACAGCACAATTTATTATCCCTTTACTAAAACAAACAAACATACACAAACAAAGATAAAACCTGAATACCTATTATTTTGTATAGTATGATCAGTTCCAAATTGGCGAAGCAGTTTGTTAACAGCAGTTCATGCAGCGGGCATGAAGGCAACACACAAACTGTGCATCATATGAGGGACGCATGCATGCAACGAAAACTGTATGTGTGTGGCCATGATCGCGGGCGTACACTTGATTACTTATGCCCGGGGAGAAATCAAAACCAAATATTTCTCACCAATTTGGAACTAATTACACTATAGTTGCAGTGAAAAGTGCAGTCTGAGTGTAACCAATTATATGTTTGTCCTTTGTATAGAGAAATAAATTATGAATAATTAATTCTAAAATTGCACTTCAATTGAGCTGTATACTTGCAGACATATTAATATGACACCGATCTAATTTAAACTTGCATGTCATTCAATTAATACTTTTATATTTTCTCTATAGGCTGCTCCTGCTAGCACCCCTACTCGCAAGAGGTACATTGTGGGAGTACACCCACAGTACAAACACCCCTACACATACAAACATACACTGTGGGCGTTTAAATTTGACGAAATCTGACCCTATGGGGGTATCAAAAATAACCCCATAAAACACTCAAAATCGATGATAGGCTATACCCCCTCTAGAGGCCATTTATAACCATCTGGCAACGTCTGCATTGTGGGGGTACCCCCACAGTGCGGAAAACGCCCACAATGTAGCTTTATACGTATATTTACGCCCACAATGTAGCTCCTTTAAGAACAGTTGATCTCCACAATTTTGTAAATAGCAAAACTTACACATTCTGTCCAAAGTGACTCTGAAAAGGTTCATGTATCTGACCAATTTCAATCCATAACACAAGTTCAATTTCAACTTTTTTTACAGTTAATACTGTTATATATTTATGTGTAGTCTGCTTCTAACCCACTACTTGCCCTTTACAATGTTTCTAATTGGTTAAATACATGATGTCCTCACTTAAATAACCAATTAGAATACAGCATCTGAATGTTTCACCCAAATATTCACCAGGGATACAATCATATCTTACAATGTATCTGATTGGTCTATAAATCATTAAATGTATCCATATAAATAACATGTATTTGACTTTTTTCAATCCATGTGACACAAGTCCAATTTCAACTAACATGCTTCACAGTTATACTGTTAATATATTTTCGCAAAGTCTGCTTTCTAACCCACTACTTGCCCTTTTAACAATGTTTCTAACTGGTTAAACATGTGATGTCCCCAATTAAATAACCAATTAGAATACAGCATCTTAACGTTTCATCATGAATATTCATAATGGCTACAACTATATCTTACATGGTATCTGATTAGTCTCATAAATGCATCCACCAATTAGCACAGTCATGGTTCTCAGGGAGTTAAACATGGCAAAAACCTACACATTACGTCCAAAATATGATGGTTATTATATTACAGTAATATATTGCAAATATTAAGGCCATTATAATTAATACTGTTATACATTAACCCGCTGCATGGCATACTTTTACACATTACATACATCAAATATTAAATAGTTGTTACTACACTGAGCCAAAAAAGAAACTTATAAAAAAAAGAAACTCATACAATTTTAACAGATCACCAAATAATATTCTGTGCATGAAAATGTACAAAATTTGGATACAATATTACTGCAATGTATCGCTTCAAATGGCAGTCAATAACCAATTGTTTGCTTCAATGACACAAGAGAAATGTGCACTGCCCCTATGGTGATAAGTTAAAATTGTATAAGTTTCTTTTTTGGCTCAGTTTATTTCAAATTAACTCTTTAGCATATTAAGTTCTTTTGGCACTAATCAGCTGCATGTTGGCCCATATGACCAGCATTCTTGGAGGAAAAAAATCCTTGGAACACTGAGCACACTTGGATATTGTGAGGTTTTTCTTCTCAAGCTCTTTGATTGATCCTTATCGTCTTCAGTGGGTTTGCTGGGCATTATCCTATTGATACTAAACCGGACACATTCAGACCAAATAAGATTTCTTGTGCAGTCCATCATGCTTTGTAAGTTATGCCTATCTGTACCATGTATAGCTTGGAAGTCAGACAACGGGCAGAGTTCTTTAACAAATTGTTGGCACGGTTTGTTTGGGGAAAGCCCTGTTGGAACTGTAGTGGTGCTAAACATGCTGGACGGCACAAGAAATCTTTGCAGTCAGACATGATTTTACCTTCCTCACCCCCATTAATCAATGTTGGAACTCCCTGGTACATTAGCTACTGAAGACATTGGCATTTCTCAACATTGCACGGGGCTGATTACACATAAATCTGCCAAGACTTCTTTCCAAGATGTCAAACATTTGAAAAGTCCATCTGTCCATACAGCAGTGTTTTTATCACATCATGGCAAAAATGAACTTCTATCTAAAGTCTATTTCCCTTCCTCTGAACAGTGATGCAACTTTACAAGTGCTGCATTTAGGCGCACACAATCTTTCTACATTTGTGTATACATATACACCAGGACCTTTTGGAGGGCGCATGCCTTTATTCACTGCGGGTAGTGGAAGTGAAACAGACTACATGTAACTCTTCAACTCAACTTTGGGATTAGGATTGACCGCATCCCCTACTATTAAAATAATGACTGCGATGATTCGATGAAAAGAAAGCCTGTTCTGCAGGCCCGACCAACCCATTTAAAACAAATATTCATACACATTGGGCCGTATTCTCGTACGTAGTTAAACACGGTTTTAAGCTAAACACGCGTCTAACTTTGACTATAGACACAGCGTTTAACTAAACGCAATTCTCGTACATTTATTTTACTTAAACACGCGTCTAACTCGCCGAAATGTGTCTAACTTTAAACATGGGTACGGGGGTAGTTTAATGCGTGTTTAACTAAACTCGCGCACCAACTGTATGCCTTGAATGATCACTCAACCGTGCCATGCCCGGTGCAAGCTGACGTGCGGATCGAGTAGTCTTTAAAAGTACCGTGTATTGTGTATTTAAGGCATTCGGTCGATATCTATTGTAACCCATTAGGGCCACAATGAATTAAATACCTGTATACAATCAACGCAGAACCACTCTGGGGACGAGATTTGCAGAGTTTAAAATCGTGTTTTGTTAAACACGTTGTTTAAAGGATAAACTCACGTTTAAGTTAGACACGCGTTTAGTTAAACACGGTTTTAAGCTAAAACCGTGTTTAGTACGAGAATACGGCCCTAAATGTTTTGAAATGTTTTTTGGATTTTTTTTAAAATTTGTGAATTTATGTCCAATTTTTAAAAATTTCATTAGTTGCTGAAATTCACCAAATTTTTTGAAAAAAGAACGAAAAAAATCCACTCGACCACACCTAAAAGGTCAGTTTGCCTGTAGAACACGGTTTTTCATCGCCTAACAGCACTGACTAAGCCCAGATAATAATGATCAGTTTCAAACGGCACTTTCTCTACTCTCTGTTGGAGTCGTCTCTTCTTCGATATCTTCCTTGTTTTCATCCTCATGCGAAGTCTTCTTGAAGTAGTCAATCTGGTTAAGAAATGATCTCAACGTGCTGACATACTCCTCCCTATGTTTGTACATATGGCTGACGTGGGGTGAGCTTTTAAACTCCTTGCCTTGGACTGAAGTATGTCCCATCTTGTCCTTCAGCGATGATATGACTTTCTCGATGGTCTTTGGCGTGCTGATTGGGTCGCTGTCGGAGTAGAAAAACATAGAGGGGGCTTTTACCGGGTTGTGGTAAAACATGCGTGAACCTCGCACAAAATGCTGCCCGGCGAAGTTGTAGCTCATACGTATATACATGTCAAGGCTCTTTCGCACACCGGTTTGCATCATACCGCTCTTCAGGAGCGCTTTGGACATGCCGTCTGGAATGTCATTGGCATCCACTGGGCTGTCCCAGATCTGACCGATGATGCGACCTGTGATCTCATTGTCCTTTTGCGTTTCCAGCATGCTGCTGAGGATCTCTGTGTAGACGTATCCGCCGACGGAGAACCCGTGAACCAGTATCGGCTGTTCGCATCGCTCTTTGCTCTGGACGAACTTCACAACGCTTTGCGCGATAACCTGCGCCCCTGTCTCTGGGAGAAGAATCTGCATTGGTTTCACCTTGACGGTGAGCACATCGCAACCTTGATCTAGATAAAATCGTGCAAAGTTGCCGAGATGTTGTTGCTTGGCAGCCAACCAACTGAGCAGTAAAACAAGAGGGCGCTTATCATCAGTGGTATTCTTTGGCAATACCGGCGACTTACGCAGTGACAGGTTGTTCGAGATTTTGATTTCTGGGACTAGTGGTTCAGCGTTACTTGCAGATGCATAGAGGCGGACTAGTCCTGGTTGATATTGTAACTAGAAAGACATGAAAAGAATACAAATGATTATTGGGTATGTTTATAAAAATACACAATTGATAAACTGTTTATTTTACGCAAACCTCCTTTCTCATATTGAAAGGGACATGTTGGAGGCAAGCCCAGAATTGGAGTTGATTTACTAGTTACATGTTAAAGAGTTCATTCAAAGCTTTAAAATCGATGTCTCATTGAAAGTTATTGGACTTCCAATTCACAAAGAATGATTTCGAGACATATTTTTCATCATATGGGCAATTCCATGTTACTCACGTTACGCTTTTTCACTACGTTACACTTTTGGAAGCGCCATATTTTTTAGAAGAACAAGCTTGACAGAATTATTTTTTCTGCAGTATTTACACAAGACCCAACACTAACTTTATATGCAATTAGAATTGCAATACAAGACATGACTTGCGAGTGAGAAGGAAAACACTTTTGTTACTCACGTTACATTTGATTGGACATCATAAAATGGCAACAAGCCTTCATTCACAAAGCGTCCTCATACAGGATATTTTTGGAAACAAGTTTAACATGATTGATAAAGCTAACATTAAGATCTACAAATTGCAAGGTGAAACTAATCTGATTAGACAAACACTTTTCAGTAAATTGACCAAAATAGCTGTTACTCGCGTTACGTTACTCACGTTACTTGTTTTTGCAAATTCAAATTGTATTTATATAGCTCATGCAGATTAGCTCAAAATGTTATGAAATAGTCTTGACATGATGTATTTAATTTCCCAGAATGTTATTATGTCTCCAAACGGTCAATTATGACCGCTACACAAGTTCACAGGACATTTTGCAAACTCGCTACCTGTTACATCAACAATATCTTGATGAAAATGGTATCATTTTGCATTAAAACAGAAACAATTTAAGAGCTATTTTCTTTTTTGAAACTTAACATTATGTTTAACAAGTGTTAGGGGAAAATAATTGCATATAATTGATGAATTACACCATAGTTATCAAGGTTGCCGAATTCAGCACCTTTGCGCAAAATCAATATTTTTGAACTTGGGAACGATGAACGCAAGAAATATGCAGAAAATGCTCTACAATATTTGTGTACATAAGCTATGCATGTATATTTAACACTTTGTAACCAACAAAATTGAATATTTTCCTTCAAAAGTGACTTTCAGAGGACAAAGTTACTGATTTACTTGTTGAAAAACTTGGAAAGACATGCAATGACCCCTGGAAATAGTGCGTACGAAGTGATGGAAGTGCCAGACTGACATAAGACTGATAAATTAATAAAACTAAGTGCAGTAAAAGCAAAAAGAGATCCATTTCTTATTGCTACAATGCATTTTATACCGTTACTCACGTTACATTTTTGTTACTCATGTTACAATTGTTACTCACATTACAGTTTTCAAACCTCTGCCATTTTAATAAAACTACACATAGCCCATTATATTTCCTGTTTTCAAATTAAGTACCTGGAGTATGATTATTATTCCATTTGGCAGAATTTAAAAGCAAAGAACAATTGAGTAGGACAACTATTTGATGTTTATCGTTACTCACGTTACATTTTCAATTACCATCGGACACACAGGAGATTCCTCCCAACTTGTGTCAATGCATAGGTATTTTTCATAGTTGGTAACTTGAAACTAAGGTATTGTGCATTTCAGAAATCAACAAATATTTATGTTTACAGTTTATATTAAATGTAGAGGTCAGCATAACCTGAACACGCATTTTTCACATATATTTTATGAAAAAACCCATTTTCAAACTTATGACGATAATTTCTTGAAATTTACAAACAAATCATTCAAACATTTGATTGTCCCATATACCTACAAGTGTATACAATGGGTAATAATAAAATGGGTAATAAGTAAATGGGTAAAATGGGTAATAAGCATCCAAATGGAATTTAAAATTTTCAGGTCATATCACCAATCTATGGAATTGCCCTTATGTGACGCGATCAAGCTGAATGAGTCGTATGTCGGGAAAATTGATTTTGAGTTACAGGTAAAAAGAAGTGACAAATTCTTATATGTTTTACTTAGTTTTTTCAGTTGGTAAACTGTTTGTAACTTCACTTGGGAAGTGGGATTTGGATCATACTGTAGCATTTTTCACCTGCTTTTTAATAATAGACAAATATCAAAATATAAAACTGCCCACATGTGACTCATTTTGCTTGTTCACATCACATATATTCTTTATATTTTACCAACCTTATTAGGCAATATCTGAGAACTGTTTTTGGCTCACAGCATATCCCATCTCTTTGTTTTTCTTTGTACTCAGTTCCTTTAGAGTTTTTTTAATAAAAAGATTTGTATGTCTTATCCTTTGTTTTTTTGGGGGTTTTTTTTTGGTGTGTTTTCTTTGCTGTGTCTTGTCGGGGGCAAGGATGTAATAAGGAGGTACACTTTGCCCAAGCTATAGAGGGCTGGCACAGTAACATGAGTGTACAAAAAGTGATGCCCCGGCCTGCCGGCGATATTATTTACCGAAATCAACATTTGAATATAGGGAGAAACTTATGTATACTGGTGTGTGTATTATTTCTCTTACTTCAATTTAAAACTTTTAAATATTTCACCAATCTCCATGTAATGAAATGATTTAATTACAACAAAAAGATGTTAGACACGGATTCGAACCTGTAACCTTCTGCCCCACAAGCGAGGTAATCCACTAAGCTATGCAAACCGATCTGGCAGAGGTGTTTTTTTATGTAATACTTAAATGAATAGCTTGATGGAATAAAGCGTAGTATACATGATGAGACTGATTGGTATACACATGTACAGTGTATAGGTTTCTTTCTCCCTATGGCAAAATGTTGTTTACGGTTAATAATTAGGGGCCTGCCAGGTATGCAACATGATTGTACCGAGGACGTCACCAGGACAGGCCTGGAAAAATGTTGATTTCCCGGCAAGCTAACACAAATTTCCCTCCAAAATGGAAAATTTCCCACTATTTCTGATGTATTTCTTTATATGGAAGAGCACAATTTCCCTCCAAAAGCCCAAATTTCCCTCCAAATGCCCAAATTTCCCACCAAATGCCCAAATTTCCCAGCAAGGAGCTTCCCAATTTCCCCATTTTTCCCAGGCCTGGACGTCACAATGGTGATTTGCATGTCCCGGCCCAAGTCCCTGCTAATCCCAGGTCTCTCAATTCAGGGGTTGCAAGTAATAAGTGCATTACAGAGTTACACTACAAATTGGGTAAATGAATGACCGCTTTATACAACTTTCAAATGAAATTAAAAGGGTCTATTTTCCATAAATTTGCCGTTCATTATGAATGCATTAATTTTATCACTCATTCGTTGAGGCTGGGGACCAGAATTACTTACCCTTGTAGAGCCACACTGTAAGACCAATTAATAACTGAAAAAACAATTGTGGAATAGCGTAGTGCGTAAACAAGTCCAAGCTGCATATGCTGCATAATGCGTACGCACACACGCTCTGTCTACTACATCAAAAGCAATGGAGCTCAAAAATGTGAATTGCGCTCGTTTAAGCACTACATCGATCGTGTACATGTATCTCATACCTTTGTATACGCTAGGTGAAACTTGTTCGTTCAACAATTAATCAGACTGTAGTTTAAGGACATACATGCATGTAATGTGCAATAATATGAAGTCACTTTCAACAAACTATAGAACCAAGCTGGCAGGCCCACAATCTCCTAATTGCAAGTCCACAGCTGCCTTATGCGATATTTTTGAATGAATGTTTTAAAATTCATAGTCTCAATAAATTTTCCTTCAAATGGGGGGTCTTTGGTTGAGCATTTAAAATCACTTTGTACCAAAGACAGTTTCAGATTGTTCAGAAAATTTGGCAATAAAAGAATCTTTTATGGCAATTTTAAATGTACACCTCAGTCACCCAAGACCTATCTAAAACTCCTCACAAAAAGTATCGAAACACCTTACACATGATCCAATAATTAACGATCCGAAAGGGTATAAATTAATCAAAGCCAATGATCAGCGCGGTATACTGCGCAAATGAGTAGCTGAGGGCCTTGGCTTGTGTAGGAGGTCCAGGGTTTTGGGTCTGGGGGGTCCCCGGGGTCGATCCCAGGTCTTCAAAAATTGAACTATTGCTTGAAAACCTGGTTTGGGGGTTAGGGTAATCTGTGTGGTTGTGCACTAATGACAGGTAATGTTATGCTAGTTCCCTATGTCCAACTCCAACTCAGCCACAAGCTGTTTTTGATTCTCAGCAATATATTCCATTTTTTTCAACCCATTTCAACCTGGGTATTCAGGGATGTACTTTTCAGCGTAAAATCCGCGAATCGATTCGCGTTAAATCACTTCCGCGTGAATCCAGGTGGATTCTCGCAACAACAACAAACAAAAAATACTTTTTTACAACTTTTTTCTTCTTCTTTTTTCTAAGTTCAAAACAGGACCTTAGATGACTGGTATTTGACTCTAAACTGTGTAAGTTGAAATTAAAATGATAATTGTTCTTAGTTGGTTTTTGAAATCTGCTGTGCAGATATATTGTTAGTTACCTGAAAGAAAAGAAAAAGATACACATTAAAGATGACATGTTAACTTGTGTGTAAACTTAAGAAGTGTTTGATTCAATTTGTGTACTATTATTATCTAAGTATACAATAGTACAATAAATGTTTAAAATGCGGAATTTAAATTCAGTAAAAAGGATTCTCGCAAAAATATTCTGCGAGAATCTATTTGCGAGAATCCATGGATTTTCGCATGATTCTCGCAAAATTCCTCTGCGAGAATCCATTTGGATTCTCGGAATCTCGCAGGATGTCGCGAAAGTACATCCCTGGCCATTGGTGAACAGTATTCTCTCTCAGTATGTTTAACTTGGTCCATTTGGGACTCGCCTACTGGATAGGTATTGGACGTAATATGCCCTCACCCCGTTGTATTAGTATCAACCAAGCCCCATCCAAGCTGTTCTAATCATCAGCGGCCCATAATCCCTGAAATTACCAAGCTGTTCCAACCAGCAGGCCAACAACCCCCCCCCCCCCCTCCTCCACCATCTCTGACTCTGTCCACGGGGGTGTAAGGAACTCGCAAAAAGTCCCCACCAATTTGACCAGGGGATTTCCATGATCGCAGGTTGAGAAGATCATTTTTAACTTGACTATTAGTAAAATGAGAAAAATAGCGAGCCCGATAGCAGTGCTAGCCAGGTAAGTAAGTATGGCGCTGAATACCCCCTTTTCACGCCTCTTGGCAGTTCACAGACCCTTATTTGCAGTATGCTTCAGTTCTCTAAACTTCTTATTTCAATTAAAAATTACATGTGTGAAAATCTTCAGTTCCAGTCTTAAATTCAGTCCCCAAGGCAAAATGTTGCATGAAGTCCGTCAGGGGCTTAACAAAACTAGAGGGAGCCATCCCCCAATCCTTGCTTAAGGCTTTTCCCCTGATGCTCCCCCACCCCCCCCCCCCCCCCCAATTAAATGACAAACTTTGTATACAAAATATAGTTGGTTATGCCCCCATCCCCTTGATCACAGGCCTGTCCCCCCTCATACACCCCAAATTGAAGACCCTACATGTAGCTACGCTACTGAAGTCTGTTCTTCTAGACTCCCGAATCAGCATTGTCAGTTCCCCAAACCCTGGCCCAGGTTTGCTGCACACCTTACAAAAATGTAGTTGAGAACACCTGAGGACTTGGACATTCTGGCCTATATATGGAGTGATTAAAAGACCATTTTCAGTGGCGGCACTACAGGGGGAGGGCAAGGGGGGGGGGGCACTTTTTTTAGTATTAGACCAAATTTGACAATTTAAGCGTAAAATGGTGCAAAAACATTATTTTTTCATGCCCCCTAAAACAAATTCTTGCCCCCCCCCCTCCCCCAAAATTATGAGGCTGGTGCCACCACTGACTATGTTTTCATTCAAAGGAAGGGAGGGGGGTCACAGTAGACTCCACAGAACTGACAACATGGATAGTATAGCATGGACTTGTATCTTAAAGGAGGGGTCCTGCAAGCACAACATTGAGCATTATTTGTTAGAAAAATAATTATTGAGTCTGAATTGCGTAATTATACAGAACAAAACATCATACTTAACACAAAACAAATACAAATTGCAATCTCTCAACATGTATTTGTGGAAGTGCATTGTACGAGGGGTATCAAAAAGTTTTTTAAATCACCCAGAAGTGAAGGAACTATATTTGTGAAATTTTGTCAGTGTAATCACTAGTCCTTAAAAACATTATGGTGCAAAATTGGTCTCGTAAGTATGTTTACTTTTTATACAGGCGGCGCTAGATGCCAAGGCCATGTAAATCAATGACGTCTTCCAACGGTGATATGTACATAGTAAATTATTTACTTTTTATACAGGCGGCGCTAGATGCCAAGGCCATGTAAATCAATGACGTCTTCCAACGGCGATGTGTACATAGTAAATTATAATGGTCCAATAACTGATTATTGTGGGACGCCTTCAAGAAGAATATTAGGCTCAGAATTTTTTTTAATTTTGTCATTTGTCACTATAATAGGTCTCAATTTATCTCTGTATATGACAACATTTCTAAGCTTTATACTCCTCTGGAGGGCTACCCACAAGGATCTGTTTTTGGACCATTATCATTGATTTACATGACCTTGGCAGCTACACGCTTAGAAAAAATGGTTCTAAAGTTGTCCTGCCAGGAGAACCCTTAAAGGTTCTTTAAAGAACAACAACAACAAAAGTTCCCCAAACATGATACAGAACCATTTTTGGTTGGTACAGAACCATTTTGGGTTGATACAGAACAGAACCATTTTGGGTTGATACAGAACCATTTTGGGTTCTATGAAGAACCTTTTGGGGTTCTTCAATTTTCAAGAACCTTTTTTGAAGGTTCTTTAAGGAACCTCTCTCTTGAACCTTCAAAAAAGGTTCTTGAAAATTGAAGAACCAAACAAGGTTCTTCATAGAACCAAAAATGGTTCTGTATCAACCAAAAATGGTTCTGTATCACGTTTGGGGAACTATTTTTGGTTCTTTAAAGAACCTTTAAGGGTTCTCCTTGCAGGACAAAAAAAGGTTCTTTAATTTCTTAGAGTGTAGCGCGACTTGTATAAAAAGTAAACACACTTATAAGACCATTTTTGCACCATATTGTTTTTAAGGACGAGTGATTACACTGACAAGATTTCATCGATAATAGCTCATTCGCTTCTGGGTGATTTCGTAAACTTTTTGATACCCCCTCGTATAACTATGATTTCATAGACATCGGGACTTTCGATCACCCCAAATTTTAAAAAGACGCAGTTTTTATTTGTTTTTGTCATAAGTATGGTTTTTGGTTCTATACAGGCTTCCCAGTAAGGTTTGAATAATGCGCGTCCACGAGGGCGCAAGTTTGCCGACGAGGTGGCAACAAATTGCGTCCAAACGGAAATGTGTGTGTCCATGGGCCGATTGTTTGGGCGCCATCTATTGTTGAAATTGTGTCTGATGGAATCCGACGTGTTTCAACTAATGTCCAAGATGGCGGATCGGGTAAAAAAATGGAAGTTTAAATTCCTTTGAATGGAAAAAGAACACAAAGCTGAGAATTGCAAATTCTAGTAAAAATCTAATAACACTTTCTACGCAGCTATTAGTTTTACCATACAAAACAGATTTTTCAGAAACCTTTCCCAACTTTCAAAGTCTATATCAAGGATTACTGAATCAATACCAGGCATGTGTGATTCCAAATATGAAATTCACATTTTTGAAACATTTTGTGAAATTTTGAAAGTGTTGTCTGCAGACACTGCCACATGGAAATGGTTAAAAGGTGAATGTTCCGATCACTTTAGATTTGTTTTCACACCAACATATTTTGATATAAAGAGAAAACCCATATTTTTCTCATTATTTCTGTAAAATCTTAAGCGCTCTTATACATGTATGTTCCATTTAATTGTTATAGGCCAAAATGCAGTGAATTACCGCCAAAGGTGGTTAACACTTTCCATGCGGCTATTATTTTTACAACATACAAAACAGATTTTTCAGAAACCTTTCCCAATTTTCAAAGTCTATCTCAAGGATTACTGAACCAATACTAGGCATGATTGTACTTATTGCAATGCATTTCTCATGGTGGTTCCAAATATGGTAATGTAATTCAATAATGTTGACAATTTTGAAAACAATTGTGACATTTTTTAATGTCGTCTGCAGCCGCCTGCCGCGTGGAAAGTGTTAACCACCTGGCTAGTTTGTGTGCTACTCAATGGACAAATTCCATGTCACCTTGTGCTTCTAAACTAAGAACCATTGGAGTTATGCAACTCAAACTTTGGAATATGAATATTTAAAGGATGACCCTTCATATATATATAGTTGAAAATCGGGCCAGAAATCTGAACACCTACTTGTACCTTTAACACATATGAATTCGTTTTGGCCTTTTTGGTCTGCTAACCAGCGGGTTTTAATAGCAACACATGACCCCAATTGTATTATCGATTGCCCGATCGATTGGCTGTTTGTTTACATTTACCGAATTGTGTGTGGGAAGTTAGCACGGACACCACGCATGGTTTCTTCGCCATTTTACAACTATCTAACTTTAACATTTACATATATTTCTGCCTAAATCTTAGTCTAAAAATTACATCACTCTCTGCCTTATTTATTCCTCTTTCTAAAACTGTAATTTATACGATCTAAAACGAAGGAAATCGGGTGTAAGCTTGCTGTAAAGCGGACACTCTTCGTTCCGCGAGCGGTGAGTTGTGCGCACGTACAGTAAGTCAATGGGTCAAATGGCGTTCCATGGCTTTTCACCCCGAAACCCAAAATTGTAGTACAGACCTGATGATTAGATAAATTAAAAGACGATATGTCATGTTGGCCAATCAGAATGTATCTTATATCAAAATTTAAAGGAATGCGAATCCTTTGTGATTACGTTCCTGCCCGTCATTTATCTCGCTTCGTTTTCTCGAGAGAACCATGGAACGCCAGGCGGGACAAAAGTACTGAAATTTTCCCGAAATATCTGCCTAAAATCGTTCAAATCTTGAACTTTTGCGGGGAAGAAATATTAATTGACGGTACCAAATATTTTTTCTTATGAAGAATAAAAATATGATAATAAAGAGAGACATGTATGCTTCATATAACTCTTCCTGCTGTCATTTTACGACACTTAGAACTCATATGGTTGACATGAAAGCAAAATTGGTGTGAAAGTCCTGTATGCTTATTTAAGGAAATCACGCATGGTCTGGCGTGTATTCACTGTTGACTGCTTAGGTTGTCGGTGAAATTCATATGTAGTATTAACAGTTTGACACATTAGATTATATTCCCTGCATTTATTCCTGAACTATCTATGTTGATAACAACCCGAGCACCTTGTATAAATATAAGTATGTTTAACAAAATAGAATAATTTATAATAATATTACTATTATACACAATATTTAAACCATGTCATTACATTTATACAGTATACCAGATGTTTTAACAAATATAGAGCTATTTCTTGTAATACATTTTTACAAAATTTCTATGTAAATTCATCCAACTGTGACCATCTAGTATCATCACAGAGCCCAACTATTAAACTGTTTTATTATTCTTGTTAATATCAGATTGTTAGCAAAATACCTGATGTTTCAAATTTCAATAGAGATATGACTATTATGACCGTATGACCATAATTCTGTATAAAATCATCCCATCTTTGTTAGTATCGTCATTAGGCCATGAAAAAACCACCCCGTTCTATGGGCAAACAGACCTCTCACAGGTTGGGTCGGTTGGTCAGGCTTTTTTGGGGGCGTTTTCACCCTTCAAATTGACGGTAACATAACTGTAAAAAATGTCCCCTTTTTTGGACAAGCAAAAAAAATGTTGGGTCGGTTTGCATGTGAAATTATGGTAGGTCGGTCCCGCAGAACAGGGTGGCTTTCGTGGCCTTATGCCGTATAGTTTTATTATTATTGTAAATGTGATATGGATCCATCATAGAAAGACAGAAAAATAAGACAATTAGTAGCATCACATCACAAATATTGCTCGACACACAAAATAGAAAATTAAATATTGTATCACATGTTTATGGGAATCTTTGTTGATTCAACACTTGATTTTCTTTGAACATTACCATGCAATACCATTCTTTTTTCCCCTTTGAACATTACTAACCTACACCATAAATTCTACAAATTTATTAAGTACCATAACCATACCCATAAAAGCTATCATTCTTCTGATAGAAGGCACCATTAAATAAAAAATATATAATATATTAAATGTTACAAGCAATTATTACCAATTTCAATTAATTAAATAAAAGATTGCTCATGAATCGTCCCAAGATTAGTGACATAACATTAGAATCAAGCAATTTTGGGCATTTATTACTCAAAAATAATTTTGTTAGCTTGTTCCAAAAAAAATTGGGTAAAAAAAGTGAATTTTGTGATTTTCTCACAAATTTAACATTTTGGGTCAATTAGTTATAGGTCAATAAATGCGTATGTGTTGTTTCAAGAGAAATTAGACAAATCAATGCACGCGTGCTGATGTTGTGTGAATAATGGCACGACCCGCAGGGGGAGTGTTATTGTGAGCACATCAACATTTGCGCAAGTGCATTGATTTGTCTAATTTTGCGAGAAACAAAACATACAAATCAATTTTACTACCTACCAGCGATCTACACGCCGCTATTGAGTTGTCATCCATCACCGCCTGACGGCGATGATGATGAGACTCAATAGCCTAACCGCCAACAGCGCCCCCACGTGTTATTGGGGCTGACGAAAGGCAAGCGAGTTGCTGCCAGAAAGCTATCCCAGAGGTAAGCTTATTTGCTGTTGTGAGACATAATAATCTCAAAAATACAATTTTACAATAATTTGAATAGAAATACTTCTTTTACAATATTGGCTTTTACAACTGTTTTAAGGTGGGACTCAAGGAAGTTTTTGATTTGATTTTTTGTTTTGTGAGTGCTGTAATTATTGAACTGTTAATCAAATGCATATAAAAGTATACATTTTTGGATGGGATTTGGGTCAGAAAATCAATTTTTGGCATTATTTTTGACCAAAAATGTTGATTTTTTTTTTGTGAGAAAATCACAAAAAAAATCACTTTTGACCAATTTTATTTTGGACAAGCTAACAAAATTATTTTTGAGTAAAGAATGCCCTTGATTATACTATTAAGACACTAATCTAGGGACAATTTTCTTATTTTTTCTTCTAAAGCCATATTTTCGAAATTTTGGGTCAAAATTTCAAAAAGTACAAGTTTAGATGAATAAAATGAGAGAATCGTCCCAAGATTAGTGACATAACATTAGAATCAAGCAATTTTGGGCATTTATTACTCAAAAATAATTTTGTTAGCTTGTTCCAAAAAAAATTGGGTAAAAAAAGTGAATTTTGTGATTTTCTCACAAATTCAACATTTTGGGTCAAAATTGATGCCAAATTTGAATTCTCTGATCCATTTCCTTTCTAAAAAATGGATACTTTTGTATGCATTTGATTAACAGTTCAATAATTACAGCACTCACTAAAATCAAAAAATCAAATCAAAAACTTCCTTTAGTCCCCCCTTAAAACAGTTGTAAAAAGCCAATATTGTAATCTAAGAAGTATTTCTATTCAAATGATTGTAAAATTTATTCGGCACTAAATTTTGGCTAGTGCAACCCTGGTCTTGAAGGAAAATCTGTGAACAGGGGGACGAAATTGTGTAAAAAGTAGGATCTGGATCTTAATTCCTTATTTCAAGCCCTGTCTGTAGTTGTATCTGTGCTAAGTGAGAATTTATTATGGAGGTCTCAATCTAAATGTGCCAAAATCAGGCCCAAAATAAATAAATTGTTGTGTTGCCCCTAGTGGGAAAAATTGTAAAGTCAGGTCGGTTGGTCGATTTTTAAAAATAGAATTTAACATGGGTGTTTCCACAGTAATGATACCTTTTTTTGTTTGTGGCTCTAAATCTTGTTTTAAATTGATTTTCTAGCTCATATTTGGCCAACACTACTGTAAAGTAGCAGGGAGATAGCGAGCAAAATGTCAGAATCCTAGCTTAATTTTGAGATTTTTTTTGTACACAAACCCTATGGTAACGGTTGTAACATTTTTTTTGACATACACATGTTACAACCGTTAACTTTTCAATCTTGACATACAAAATATAAAAGGCTAAATCTTGAAAAGTTGACCCTTGTACAAGTATGTGGGTTGTGCTTATTTCTTCAGTTGACGGACATCAATTACTTGAAACAAAACCAACCGGGGGTAATTTTGATCAATATCAGGGTCTGGAGAACTGTCCGAATGCGTAACGGTTGTAACGTATGTCAATGTTAAAACCATTATAAAAACAGTCATGAAATGTCATCAAATGTCATGAAACTCAAAAAAATGACAATATTTCAAAGTCCTTTCCCATTATTCAGGTAGCCTTAATGTGTTGAATTACAAAAATCAAGGAAAGCCTTCCTAACAATTAATATGCGCTTCAGTAGGCTTCGAGGTATCCAATGTGAGCTACTGTAGTCGTTATTTTGGATGGATACGTTTTATCTGCTATATAAAACAGTTGAAAAGGAAGTTGAAGTTACAGTTTTGTTTAAAAACCTGAGTTTAATTTTTTTTTAAACCCGACCCGACTTTTCTGAATTTTACGGTTGATGGCTGAGGGCAACACAATAATTTACTTTTCTTGGCCTCACTACTATTTTGTTCTCATTCAAAAGAAAAAACTCTGCTGTCTGTTCTATGATGTGTTACAAAGTACAACAGCGTGTCCCAAAAAACTGGGTTCAAAAGTTTGCGAGCTTATAACGAAATAAGTAGGAATCATGGATAGTTTATATTTAAGGATCAAACAAAATATACCTGACCTTAATTGGGCGCATTTGGAGACCAATACAATGTAAACTTTTTGAAATACAAAGATTTGAATAGAGCATGGTCAGAAACCATTTGTCCCGATTTAAGGAGTAAACCACCCGTGCGATGCATGAAACTGTGCGCTTTGTGCAGTATTCCTGGCATGGAGTTTATTCTCCTAAAGAACTTAACAATAACTCAGACTATAACAAAGAATTTATTTTTTAATGTTTATGTAAATAATGAACTTGTATTATTGCAATATGATCAAGATATTTTTGTTTACTGCCCAAGTCTTTGTTAAGAATGAATGCAAAGGCAAAACTTGGATGAAGTCACAACAATACGCAATTGCAACATATCGGGGTATTTTCCTTGAAAAGTGGGACAAATGGGTTTTGACCACGCTGTATTAAAACCTTTGTATTTCAAAAAGTTTATATTGGATTAATTACAGAGTTTAACCAATTAAGGTCAAGTATATTTGATTTAAGGTCAAGTATATTTTGTTTAATAGTCTTAAATATAAACTATCCATGTTTCCTACTTTTTTAGTTATAAGCTCGCAAACTTTTGAACCCAGTTTTTTGGGACACGCTGTATTGACTTTTGAGAACAAAATATTGGGCATAATTCTGTTATACCCTACACACCAACATCGGTAGTATGCGTCGTTCTTAAAAATCATGCACTATGAATACCTCTGTGAAGGGTATAACAGAATTACTCCCAAATTTGGTATCATTCCAAATATCACAAATATCCGGAAAATTTGGCGATTGAAAACAAAATTGAACAACTGGCAATTATGTAATCAAATATTAATAAATAATAATGATGGATAAACTACTATGTAACTCTCAATTACATGTTACATGTATGAACAACATCAAAAGGAACAATTATAATAATATCTGTTAGTGTTACAGTTTATTTTACACAATGGGCGTACATTGTCATTATGATTTGGCTGTAAAACCAACCAAAATGTTTGATAAGTAAATCAATGTTCAGCATTTTTACCCTGTGGCAAGATTTTCAGTACTTAATCAAACAGCACTCTCTCTTTTCACTGTTTCAAAATTACTCCCATCATTTTCATTAGAAGGGCCGCTGCTACCTTCTTGACTGTGAACATCCGATATGTTCTTGTCAGTATCTTCAGCAGCAGCTGTTGACGTCTTCTTGAAAAAGTCAATCTGCTCCAGAAACGACTGCAACGTGCTGACATACTCGTCTCTGTGTTTATACATGTGACTCACGTGGGGAGAGCTCTTGAATTCCTTGCCTCGCACACTCTTGTGGCCCATGTTGGCCTTCAGCGATGCGATCGCACGCTCAACAGCACGAGGTGTTGTGATCGGATCGGTGTCGGAGTAGAAGAAAAGAGAGGGCGCCCTCACAGGGTTGTGATGAAACAGGTGCGAGCATCGCAGGTGATGCTGTCCGGCGATATTGTGCGTCATTCTTTGGTACATCTCTAAAGTCTTCCTCAAGCCAATCTGCATAATGTTATTCTTGAGAAGCACTTTAGACATCCCTATTGGGATATTATCGTAATCCACCGGGCTGTCGTAAATCTGACCTATAATGCGATTTGTGATCTCGTTTTCGTTTGTTTCCGTCGCCAGCATGCGTCGTAACACTTCGCTGTAGACGTATCCTCCCACGGAGAAACTGTGCACGAGTAGCGGCTGTTCGCGGTGCTCTTCTGTCTGTATGAAATCCACAACGTTATGAGCGAGGATTTGCGCCCCCGTCTCTGGGAATAAAATCTGCATTGGTTTTATTTTGATGGTTAGAACATCACAACCTTTATCCAGATAAAATTGTGTAAAGTTACCGAGGTGACGTTGCTTGGCTGCTAGCCAACTTACCAGCAACACCAGAGGGCGCTGTTCATGGTTTTGCTGTGGGACTTTTAGAGATTTCTGCAAAGAGAGATTTTCGTTGATTTTGATCTGTGGCACCGACGGTCCCGTGCTCATGGCTGTCGCATAAAACCGGACAAACTCTGGTTGCCAAGGCAACTGCATGCACAAAAAACAAACAAAAACAAGAAAAACAAAACAACAAACACTTAATTATGTAATTCTTCCCCAACTTCAAATTCAATCCACTATGCGTGAAAAGTGTTAAAACAAGCTTTTTCACCTAACGTCGCTGTTTTGTCAAAACCTTGTTTTTCCAGCTCTTCAACAAGAAGTAAAACTGCCCAACTATTGTGCATAGGAAGTGGGCCCTTACTTTATATATATACAATACATTCAGGGCAAAAGCACCTACAAGGTTTTGATAATGTGTTTTGGCCCTTGAACATGTTTAGAGCAGACTGTCCAAGGTTATAATACATAGGAAGAATTTCTTTATACATGCTGAAAGGTCGGATGGTGATACAAGGTTTTGACAGAACAGCGTTGATAAGCCACCTGTCTGTCAATCATTTGATGATCAATACAATAGATCATTGGCCTCTACATTTGTATGTTCAGCAGACATGAAAACACCGTGACAACTCTTTCCCTATAAAAAGGTTGAGTCAACTTGACTTGTACCCAAATTCCAAATATCTGATCAATTATTTAAATACACATGTAAGGCTATATTAAAAAAACACTTTTGTCTCAAAGCTCCCACGCGCGTTAGTTAATTGATGCGTGTTAGAAGATTTTTTTTTCTCCCCCCCAAAAAATCCCAAAGTTTCACCGATTTTTCAGATTTTCATTGATCACAAAGGTCATTTTTACAAGGATTTCAATATTTTATATTTAAAAAATAAAATACATTAAAAAAACCTGCATTCCGCATTAGGTTTTGAAAAACTGAAGAGCTTTGAGACAAAATATTTTTTTAATATAGCCTAACTTAATTATGTGAATGTAAAAAGCACAATGTAATACAATGTACAACAAGTATACCGTAAACCATGGTGACTTTGGACAACGGGGTGACATTGGACAAAACTATTAGTTTAAGTGTCTGGAATATGTGCTTGATGAGGTATACAATTAAAGGTAATTGTAGAATTAATTACAATCTTGTATAATAATACAATGAATATGAAATTACACTTCCTTTATGTTTTGTCAAAAGTCATCCCCTTGTCCAAAGCCACCCGCTTTAGTGATTAATTATCCAACACATTTTCAAATAGTTTGTTTCCTTCTGTTTCAACTTCAAATGTGAAATCAACCAGAAATTTGCAATTCCACTGAAAAATCATTCAAAAATGTCTCCCCATTTGAAAATGCAACACCCCGAGCATGTAATATTAGACTTACTACATTTTTAGTGAAATGGTAAAACCATGATAACCCATCACATCATTTCTCTACATACTTTAATACATTTGTATACATGTACCTACATGTACCTAACATAGACAGTTCCTGACTATAACATACATACATGTAGGTTCTTAATGTTAGCTAATTTTAACTCCGTAATCAATATCCAATATCTTCGATATACGCTAAACAAACAAATTTCTTCCCCGCAATTTCAGACCTCATTTGTAAAAATTGAGTGGGTACTTTTAAAGATGACTTAAGTAACTGTACAAACCGCAAATAAAGTTGTAGTAAAATCATTTTCTATGGGATATCATTGCTTTAGTGAGTGCTCAGCAGTGACAATTTGTGTGAAATTAATTGCAGCTCCTCCTCATAATTTAACTGTTAAACAATTGATGACATGATACACATTTGTTACGAATGATGTGTCATATTAGGGAGAGGAAAATTTGCTTGTTGAGTGTATATCTTAGATTTTTGAAACTGATTACTGATTTTAAATTAGCTAACATCGAAGCATCTGGTCAGGAACTTTTTTGTGTTAGGTGTATATTAATATAGCCCTATTAGGTGTATATTAATAGCCCTATAACCACACAGACTGCACAAAATAGACACATGTACTTCACAATGTAGAGACAGTTTGGCTCATGAATTGAAGAGCGATTAGGCATGGTGTAGAGGCCCAAACACATGCAAATCAGGATTATGCAATGTATCCCGTTTTGTTAACATGGTACTGTGTAACTTTTAGAGGCCTTGCCTTTTTACAAATAGAGGAAAGAGCGTTCCTTTTTAATCCCAAGCTTTCCTCTGTCATAAAATGTCAAAATCAATATAGGTAACCATTCAAGTTGAAGTACCCATTTTATCCTTCTCTAAAGTGTCAAACCCAACCCCTTCAATTAGCTACATGTAGTTGTATTAAAGCACTAACAATACAGACATCTGATCTACATCACTGCCCATCTCATAAAACCTGGCTCTTATCAGTGAGGTATTGTTTAAATCACCAATCCTTTCCAGTCCTTTCACAATAGAAAAAAAGAGCGAGCTTTCCCCTTCCTCTCTTTGTAAAAAGGCCCATGTGTGGTGGAGCATGACATTGTATTCAGTGACAGTCATTTGCATACTTAGGACTTCGACACCATGCCGCTACTCAAAGTTTAGTCTCAGCTTCCTCCCACAGCTTTCTAATTTTTCAGTTTGTTTGTTTGTATAAATTATTTAAAAATATTTGTTCATCCAAACACATTGGCTGAAAGAAAAGCTCAATTTTCAACCAATGTATAGCAATATGGTACATTTGGTCTCAGAAAGGTGAGATACAGCTAACAGTAGTACAGAATGTTTACAACTTAAAATATTCTTGTACAATGATAACATGAAGTGTATAAAAAACAATTATTAAAACATGATAAATGGCATAGTGTGTTTTTCAACAATGGGTTAAAGCTAGATATAAGATCTAGACTATGTTAGATACAAATTACAAACACATTTGGGTACAAGAACAATTGAACAATTAGTCCACACAAGGTGCGTACAAGAATACAAGAGTATTTTCAACACTATCCACATTTAAACCCTTACATAATAATAATAAATACTTCTGCAATTCACAACTTGAACACAGGTACACAGGTACACACTTGTACACAGGTTTATTGCATGGCACAAAGATTATGCTGCAGCACCCACCACAAATATTAAATTAATTGTGTCTTGCAATTGAACCCGATATCTTGCTGTCTTCAGTAGATAGCAGACTCATATCAAATAGTATGAACATATTTTTAATTTTATCATACTGCATTTTCTTTGCTACCTTATAACATTCTAATTCCAAATTGTGAGTTGAATTACTCCAGTAGTTCTCGTGATAAAAGCAAAAATTGACTATAATTTTCACATATAACAGTATGTCCCCCACCCAGTTATTTAACCACTAGGTTTTTGCTTTTATGATCTAAAGGAAACATCTATAATTGGCTTTCTTCTGATATCAAATCCTCAATTTTGATGGGATGGAAAAAAACTGATCGAGTCACACACTTTTAATGTGTTACTGTCTTCAGTAGATAGCATTGTTATATATACAAATATTATTTCCCCATCACCTCGGTTAATAATAATAACAATGGGCGATTCCACGGTAACACGCGTTACATTTAAGTGCGCCATTCTTTATTCTCCACTCTATAACTGTAAAAGTAATTTGAATGAAGTTTTCATCTTTTGTATTGTAATACCCAAGACTTAAGGCTAGATCCTCATGCTAACACCAATATGAAATATTAGCTCATGTTAATGTAAGACCGCCCCGAATATCGGTAACACGCGTTACGAAAAAAGACGCACTAAAAAAAAATCCCAACTTTGTTTTGCTTGTGTATTTCAACTAACTAACCTACAATCAATTGGTCACTACTGTAAGCAATTACGTTTACAAGGTTTATAAAACTAGAATAATAACAAGAATTAAAGTTCTCACTTTTTTGTAAAATGCAAAATAGTCTGTAACACGTGTTACGGTAACACGCGTTACACTTTGTCCAGCCATAATTTACTAGCCTTAGATTCTTTATTATATTTCTAAATTAAAATTAATTTTGACTTTGGCAATTGAACTAACATATTAACCATAAATAGTGATAAATAACACTTGAAAATTGAGGTTTTAGCACGTTTTCCTGAATGAGTTTGGTAACACGCGTTACGACATTTTGAGGCCTATTGTAGAGTGGTGGTTATGAATTTATCTAATTGTTTACTATTTTTAAATAGGGCCTAACTAGTAGAATTAAAATTATAAGTGGCGTAAATTAAAACCAAATCAATAAAGTAAATATTTTCAAAAAAGTGTTGCTCCGGTAACACGTGTTACCATTTTTGGGTAAGAAAAGTAGAATTTTTCATAGTAAACATTAGCCAAATGTTGTAACAATTTTTTCCTGAACCTTTGCATGAGCTTTGAACAACATAGAGGTAAAAATAAATCTTTTGGAGCAATTTTCAGTTTTTTTGCTCCGTCACATTTTCATGGAATCGCCCCATATACACCGTTCTTATATAGCACTTTCTACAATGCAAGCAAAGTCCCAAAGTGCTTTTGGCCAATTATTATTGCTGCCAATTTGACTCAGAACCCTTTTTATCGCTACACTTAGGCGGCTACCGGCGAACAGTGCACAGCCTATCAGCACTTCTTAGATTGTGACTCCCTCACAGCTCCCCAAAATATCGCTTGGGTTGACGAGGCAATTAAGACTACGTAAGTATCTTGCCGAAGGACACAAACAAGTTGGCCACAGCAGGGCTAGAACTCACAACCTCATGATCATGAGTCCGGCCCTGTTCCGCTGGACCACATGACACATGCACACAGTTATAAATTTAAGGACGGACACATTCCTTGTATTTGTATGTCTGAATAATATTGTCATTATTTTTCCATTCTGTAAGAACTTGTATATTGCTATCTTCAGTAGATAGCAGCGATATTACTATTTAGTGTCTTGTTATTTTTCCTCAGTAGCCAGAGTTCAGCAACCGCCCATCCACTTTATCAGAATAGCCTGTCCAGAATTTGACCTTAAAACATAAATAAACCTGTTTGCAACCCTATGGGGTCACTAGGTTCAAAATGTGCTGCTTTACATGTAGCCTTGACTTGTCAGTCAGAACTACTTTCAAGTTTACTAAACTCTTTTTAGAATATCACATCTGTTAAATCCCTTAATTCTGCCTGTCCTGGGAGTAATCTGCCGGGTGGACGCAAGTCTCTGGCTAAGACCTTGCTCATCAGTAGACAGCAAAAATATTATAAAAGTACATTCCACGTAGAACAGTACTCTTTATAACTACTAGCCTTTACTAGGGACACATCGGCAGTTACAGAGAGGCCACAAGACATGCGCAATTGGACCAAATTGGCGACAGATCATTATTACTACTATACTAGCGCGTGTAAAAATGACTTGAGAATAAAATAAAATTTCTCTCGCTACTCCGCCATTTTGTCTGTTTTCATTTGATCTAAAAATAATCAAGGTCTGATGACGTCATTATCGGAAAACATCGACAGACGTTCGGCCTCTCAATTCATTCATAAATCCAAGTCTGTGAAAAGTTTGGCGGGCCTCACAAAACACTGACGTCATAATGAGCTGCGCAGTGCTCCAAAACAGCCCAGCGGTCACGCTGGCTGCTGGTGTACTCATTAGCATAATTTATCCAGATTCTATCCCTTGTGGAGTGTTCTACGTGCATTCATCAATGAAGAGTCCCCAATCCCCATGTTTCAATATGCCATCTTTAGAAGACAGCAGATGTGTTAATTGTAGATATCGATTCGATAGCTGTACAGACATTTACATAACAATTTAAAGAGTTTCTAATGCATTATCAATGTGATTGTGAAGCTCGGCCCAGGGGACCTGGGACTAGCGGGACTTAAAGGAGGGGTCCCACAAGCACAACATTATGCATCTTTTGCCTAATAAAATAAAGCTATTGCTAGCCTAAGGCTAATGCTGAAAACATACTAAGGTCGCTTCACGATTCCGGTCGCTCCTATGGCGAGTTTAACGTCATATTCAAAAACCTTTCGGATACAGCGACCTGCTGCGACTTCCCGATACATCGATCAAGAGATCGCTTGACTGGAAACGACCAGTCGTGGCCAGTTGACTTCATTTCAACTCAGTCGCTCAAGGCGTAATGAACACCGTACCTGCTTAACAAATGGCCCCCCACCCTGACCCCCGGGAGATACGCCAGTCTATTCGCCCTTGATATGGAATTGCCCTCCCCTCCCACGCACAAAGGTTTCCCCCGGGATGAGGCGGAAAGACCCCGGTGGATTCAGTCAACATTGACTTTGGGTACGCGCGATTCCACGATAGTTTCAAAAATAGCGGAAAATTGATGTTTTTTCGTACCATGTCCGTGATTTCCTAAAAATAGGGGTGTTTTTGGATGCCCGTGAAAAAGAAAAGAAAGTAAGAATGAGTGTTGTGTCACTAACTCAATATCAAATTGTCCTGGGAATATGAAAATGGGGTATTTTGAACCAAATGTGTCCTTGTTTTTGCACAAAAAAGTGGGGGGGGGGTTATTTTGCCTCTAAATTAGCATACCAATCACCAGCCATTATCCAGGTTGTCGTCTGCGCGGTCAAAAAAAGACCTGAAAATATGTGTGACTACAAGCGATTTAGAGGCTCAAAAGCGACCTTTAGCGACCAAAAAAATACTTTGAGCTAGCGATTATTAGGTGCAGCGACCTGTTGCTACCAGCTAGTATGATTCGAGCATAACGCTAAAGCTAAGAATAATTTAAATAAAATTTTAAAAATGTGTAGGCCTGCCCTAGGCCAGGGCAGGGGGCTAGGCTAATATAATAATGGTTAAAAATGCTTTTGTTACTTTCTCCGAGTCCAAGCAATAAAGAACTGCAGTATAGGCCTACAGAGTTTAACTTTTAGTAGCAGTATTATGGATAACCATAATAAAGGAAAAGGTGGAGTGAAGGGAAATCCGTGAGGGAAATGAACACAAATGATTGAATGAATAGAAAAGAGAAAGTGAAAGTAAGCTTATTAATTATTACATCATCATGTTCATAATCATCATGATTTAAAAATATTTAATTAAGTGTTGTTGTAAAAAAGCAAGAATTTCAATTTACCTCTGCCGATGCAATACTGACAAGACTAGGTACACGTCGCATATTTACTCCTGCTGCGGCACGAATCATTTTGAAGCTTTACTTGTATTACAAAAACGACAAAAAAGAAGTAAGCTTATGAGAGCAAAACACAAGAGCAAGGGATCCTTGATATGACGCCGGTAAGTTTTCCTCAATCATCGAAAAATGCACGCATACATGCATGGCATCACTGGCACGCATTTGCCACATGTTCACGAACTTTTCACTTTGATTTTTCGCCCACATATTTTATAACACATGTATTTGTTGTGGTTTTTCGCCATTCACAAACCGTGTTTACAAAAGCTGATTACTTTCAATGCGCCCAATTGGGTGGGAAAGGTAATTTACATAGAAGGTCAAAGTACAGGATGTGCCTGACCTCAAAATGATAAACATAAAACATGTGACCAAAAATCAGCTGATCAACTAGATAGAGTAGTAATACTAATAGTAATAGCAAGCCGGCCACACAGGTAAATCATGAAATAAATGTAATGAAAACATGATATAAAATCAACATTGAATGAGCAAACAATGCAATGCGAAGGCCTACATCAGTTTTCACATTATGCAGTGACAACCAAAAAGTTGGAGATAGTAAAATTGTCTAAATTAGAATCATAATGAATGGATTTTGAATTTGAAGAAAAATAAGCTTATAAAATAAATATTAAATAATAATACTACATCAATACATGTAGCCTTTGAATTGATACATGTCATACAAGCTTAAACTTTAGTGACCTTCAAAATTCTTTATCATGTACCAACACACCTCATGACCTCACGCGACTTACTTAGGGATATTTGTCATCAGTTGGTATTATTCATCATAGGGTATTTTGCATGTTTCACTATCTGTCCCATCCTAAGTTGGTAGTGAAGAAAAAACACAGAAAAAACCCCTCCAACGTATGGGTTTCCTGTACTAGCCCTCGATATTAGGACCCTGCCAGTACATTGGAGAGAGTCTGAAAAGCGATAACACTAAACCATTTTGGAAATACATAAAGTCCACTAGTCAAGAAGTTTTCGGTATATCCAACCTCTCTTCTATGGGTCACATGGTATCACTTGCCACAGAAAAGGCGCAAGCTCTCAACACTCAATTTTGCTCAGTCTTCACTAAGGAAAATCTGCACAACATCCCGCAAATGACGCCCAACAGCATCCCGGACTTACCCAAACTCATCATTAACACCAAAGGGGTAGAAAAGCTTCTCACAGATATACAACCTAAGAAAGCTGCTGGACCGGATCAAATCCCGGCAAGAGTACTCAAAAGCTGTGCAAAAAGCCTAGCACCCATCCTGCAGAAGATCTTTCAAAAATCCGTTGATACTGGTGAACTTCCGGACGAATGGCTCAAGGCCAACGTCATCCCGATCTACAAGAAAGGAGACCGCACAAACCCAGCAAACTACCGACCAATTTCACTCACCTCAATCCCATGTAAAATCTTGGAACACATTATTCATCGCCACATCATGGATCACCTGGACAAACACAAAGTCTTATCAAACCATCAACACGGCTTCCGCCAAGGAAGATCATGCGACTCCCAACTATCAGGCCTAATCGACGATTTAACCAAGATCCTTGACAACAGGAGCCAAGTAGATTTAATCATATTGGACTTCAGCAAGGCCTTCGACACAGTTCCCCACCAGAGGCTTCTACAAAAACTCAAAAATGTCGGCATAAATACCAGCCTGCTGGACTGGATTGATCACTTCCTCACATCAAGACACCAACAAGTCCAGCTAGAGGGAGCATCCTCGCGAGAATCACCAGTAACATCAGGTGTACCTCAGGGGACTGTGTTGGGGCCTTTGCTTTTCCTACTATATATCAACGATTTGCCTGATACCGTGTCATCCAAAGTAAGGCTGTTTGCAGATGACTGCATATTATACAGAGAAATACGTCACCAAGACGACAGCAAACTCCTTCAACGCGACATTGACTCGCTCTGCCAATGGGAAAAGACCTGGCAAATGGCGTTTAACTCGACCAAGTGTTACTCCATGCATGTCACACACAAAACCAAGCCCCTCACTTTTAACTACAGCATGAATGACACCGTTCTCCAGACTGTTGACCACCAACCATACCTGGGAGTAAATATAAGCAGAAACCTCGACTGGGCCTGCCACATCAAGCACGTCACCAACAAAGCAAACAAAGTGCTAGGACTCTTGAGAAGGAACATCTACTCGTGTAGCAAAACAGTGAAAGAGACCGCCTACAAAACTCTTGTGCGTCCAAGATTAGAATACTGCTCAACCGTATGGGACCCCCACCATGAAAACAACAAGGCCTCCCTCGAGAAAATCCAACGCCGCGCAGCTCGGTTCGTCCTCCGTGACTACAGTAGAAGATCAAGCGTCACTAAAATGCTCAACGACCTCAAATGGGAAACCCTTGAAGACCGTCGTACCAAGTCCCGACTAATAGCCATTTTTAAAGAAGTACACAAAATATTACCATCAAATGTAACTCCGCACCGAAACCAGGGAACCCGCGTCACTAGAAATCTCACCGGACCTCATCTACTCGAGATGCCACCTTTCAACAAAATATGTTATCAACACTCCTTCTACCCGAAATCAATCCGCGAATGGAATCTCCTACCACCAAACATCCGGTCAATAACAGACATTTCTGCCTTCAAAAGCGCACTCTCTCAAATTGACATTAAAGAACACGTAAACAGAGCTCACTTCAAAAACTGATCACACCATCCACCACACTGACCTATGCGTTATAACAGCCTTATGGCTGTGTTTGCATAGTATCAAGCAGAAGCAGAAGCAGAAGTACTGAGACTCGGGCCGACTGGCCGAGTACCCATCCCTCAATGCCTTCAAATCAGCATTCATGGCATTAGGCGCATGAAAGTCGATATCGAGTTTACCGTTACCCGCCCGCATCACTTTTTTTCATCCGCGGTCAAAATTTCAAGATTTCCCAAAAAAGTCATTATTTATTTTTAAATTAAACACAATTGTTGCCAGTTTTATCAATTTGAACACATTTTTTCTTTTTAAAATATGAATTTTGAGAACTTGGCTCATAAGCAAGGCTTTTTTAATCGTAAACCTGCCTTCCGTGAACATTATTTTGATGCATTTATTCGTTTCTGCAAAAACACCTTAAAAACATGTTTTTATATTTCTATTATGCATTTACATGTCAATAATGAAATCTGATCAAATAATGAATAATGAAAAAGTCGCCTCATCACTTTGAAGAAAAAAAAGTAACGGGAAACTCGCAATTAACTTTCATGCGCCTTAAGCGGTGGAGTTCCGGTATAAACCAGCTTGGGATTTTTATTCTTCTTTTTAGTAATATTATTATATACTTTTACTGGCAACTTGTAAATATGTAATGTAAATAAACGAGAACACTTTTCCCAGTTTTTATCATAATTGAGGGCGCAGCCTCCAGCACATCTCTGAGTGCCCTAATTTCTAATTAGAAATAGTAGCATCGAACCAATCAGAACAGGAAACAAAAATATGCAGAGTGCATTGAAAGTGTCTAATTGCAATACGCAGAGTGCATTGAAAGTGTCCAATTGCAATACGCGGAGTGCATTGAAAGTATCTAATTGCAATACGCGGAGTGCATTGAAAGTATCTAATTGCAATACGCGGAGTGCATTGAAAGTGTCCAATTGCAATACGCGGAGTGCATTGAAAGTGTCTAATTGCAATACGCGGAGTGCATTGAAAGTGTCTAATTGCAATACAAGGAGTGCATTGAAAGTGTCTAATTGCAATACAAGGAGTGCATTGAAAGTATCTAATTGCAAATTGTTTTGATTCATTGTTCAAGCAGCCTGTGTTAACGCATTCTTATTTTGTGATTAAAGAGATTAAAAGAGAAGACTAAATTGAAGTCACATCAATTGGATATATTTGCAGCAAAATTTTCTTATAAAGCCCCTCGTTTTACAACTTTAAATGCCTTTCTGCAATGTAATGTCAATGGGACCCAGTAGACGAGAGAAACAAGTGATCATGTGGTGAAAGCAGGGCAGGAAATAGCACCTGCCCGGCTGCCCATTGCGGGTAACTTTTGCGTCGGGCGGCCGGGTGAAGATGCAAAAGTACCTTCAGGACCGATAGGCGACTGCCAGATAAAGTTTTTAAAACTCACAGTGTAATTGAATTACACTGGCTGGTGTAATTTCTGTCGGGAGGTGTTTTTGTGAGTTGGCTGGTTGGAAAAAAATCTGAAATTCCAGCCCTGGATGAAAGTGAAGCATGCTGGACTGCACAAGAAATCCTCTTTGTCATTTTTATCACCAAATAATAGTAATCCATTATTTATTATTTACAGGTAGAGAATTCATGATGGCAGCTAGACTTCTACCAAAGACCTTTCAGAGGCTGATGGTCACACGGCTTTCACCTAATTTCCGTGAAGCTGTAGAACTACAGACCACACCTATGGTGCAACCTGGTCCAGCAGAGGTCTTAATCAAAACAAGGTACGGTATAATCCCCTTTCACTCCCAGTTATAGAGCCTCTGGTTTTATTAGTCAGAGATCCGGGAGATTTCTCAACAACAAAATGGTTTACCTTGTTATTTATATCTATATAGATAAGTTAGACCATATGGAACGGTAGTTGCTACTCTGAGTTTCACGCTTGTGCGATCATCAGAGTTGTCTAATGATCACACAAGCGTAAAACTCGAGTAGCAAATACTGTTTCAAATGATCTAGCTTATATATTTGGCTCTGCATCACATTGAGCACTCTGCAAGGAGATTGCTTCTCTACCAGTATATCTCATCCTTCTACCTCTGTTAGGCCAAAAAAATTGCTATGTTGTCTTAAACCGCCCCCTCGTCAGATTTAGGGCTGCTCCGATTTTTTTCTTCAGATTTTTTGTTTTTTCACATTATTTTTTTCTTTTGACATTTTGTTTTGAAACAGTTTAAAGGTAGATGACCCGATCACATTTTCGTAACACAAAATTATTTCAAACATATAGAGATTTTCATATCATATGAAAGATCGTATTTTTCTCATCATCATACTGAAATTTGACGGCCTAAATCGGTATAATTACGGAGAAATCGATGAAATAACATCGAATTACCGCGAATGGTGGTAACCACCGATATAGTTTGTGTACTACTCAATGGGTACAGTTCACAGCATCTTGTGCGTCTAAAATAAGAACCATTAGAGCTATGCAACTCAAACTTTGGAACACGACTTTTTTAAGGATGACCTTTCATGTAGAATAGAAAACTTCAAGTTGAAAATCAGAACATCTACCTTTAAATGGCATTGAATATTAAACTAAGTGTTAATAACATATATGTGCGACTCTTAGAGTGATTTCAACTTCTTGTTGGCTGAACTTTGAGCTTCCGCTGGTAAAAGAAAATTGAAAGTTGAGGAGGACAACATAACAAACAAAAATTTGGGCCTTACCTAGGGTAATGTGTGTACATATACATACCCGGGATGATCCCCTACTCTTTACAAATGATTCTGTGACATTTTAACATGCTCTTAGGTATTGCTCTTCTGATGCAGGGGACCACCATTTCTAAGTGACTTCCGTTTACATAGATGATTGTCTGAAACCCCCTCTCACTTTTTCAACAAATCAGTAAAAATGAAGAAAAAAAAGACATTTTCCCAACATTTCTGAAGGCCTCTTACTGCTTTTCACTTTGTTTGTATCTTGATTAAAGATCCCACAAATTGAATCATGGAGGTCATGACTTTGCTTTAGATAACAATAACAAGTCACAGGTGATCTTCATGGTTATTCATGGTAACATGAAACAAGTTTGGTAAAAGCCATCGGTGGCCATTTACATAAATTTAGTTAATTTCAGTGTGATCTACATCAAAATTAAACAAACTATCAAATTCATAAAATCTTACATGAAACATTGCCAAGTAAGCTCTATCATTTCAGGCGGTAGTTAGTACATGTAAGCATTACGTAAGTGTGAAAAACCCAACTTCTAGAAGAAATGAGGGCTCCTTCCTCCAAGGATCTCTTAGCATCCCTTTAAGTTGTACCCATTATTCACAAGCTAGAGCAACTTTGACTTACAGCTCATAAGCTCATTCAATTCAGTCTAAACTGGGTCTTGAGCACCTACACGTATCCTTTGCTAAGAGTATATGATTCGTGATTGGTCACCTTTTCCTTGAACTTTGATAATTCGTGTTAAGGGTAGTTTTTGAGAGTGCATTCACACGGATGGTTACATCTTTTGTACATGAGTGCACCCCTCCCCACCAGGCCTCATAGTTGTGAAATGGGCAGGTTTTGCATTGGCAGCGGTTCTTGAAATCGGTTCTTGGTGTTTAGAGGCTCAGATGGTAGTAGGATTTAGAAATAATCATAAAGAAGGTCTACCTCAGCTACTAGTGTGTCAATTCCCATATATGGTCTAACCAATTTTTTCAATAGTCTAAAATTGAGATATTCTTACCCATACCCTTATGGAATCAATATTTTTGTTACCTTCACAATTGTACCCTTCACACTCTACTACTGTAAAAGTAGACATTTTCGCGAGGTTTTTATTTTCGCGAAATTTCGCGAATCAATCCTCATCCGCGAAAATATATACTCACGAAAATTATTGACTTCCATTGACTTTTGTTCACAAATGTTGAAAATCGTGAAAATTAAAAAAATAATCGCAAAATGCCTGTTATGACCATTTTCATGAAAATATTTTCTCGCGAAAATATTGACTTTTACAGTACGTTTTACATGTTGTAATCCTAACACAAGCCTGATTCCTAACCCTAACCATAAACAAACCCTATCCATTGGGGTTTTATTTTGATAGGATTTCATCCTGTTTAATTTTTATTACCTTTTTACAAATTAATTTTCTTTTAGATTTGTAGGAATAAATGCATCTGATATCAACCATTCATCAGGAAGGTACGATACAACCCTAAAACCACCATTTGGAGCAGGTCTTGAGGTAAGTCTAACCAGTTATAAGGAAGGTACAATACTAGCCAACAATTACCATTTTGAGCAGGTCGTGAGGTAAGTCTAAACAGTCATAAGGAAGGTATAATACTAGCCAACAACTACCATTTGGAGCAGGTCTTGAGGTAAGTCTAACCAGTCATAAGGAAGGTATAATACTAGCCAACAACTACCATTTGGAGCAGGTATTGAGGTAAGTCTAACCAGTCATAAGGAAGGTATTACAAGCCAACAACCACCATTTGGAGCAGGTCTTGAGGTAAGTCTAACCAGTCATAAGGAAGGTACAATCCTAGCCAACAACCACCATTTGGAGCAGGTCTTGAGGTAAGTCTAACAGTCACAAGAAAGGTATTACAAGCCAACAACCACCATTTGGAGCAGGTCTTGAGGTAAGTCTAACAGTCATAAGAAAGGTATTACAAGCCAACAACCACCATTTGGAGCAGGTCTTGAGGTAAGTCTAACCAGTCATAAGGAAGGTACAATACCAGCCAACAACCACCATTTGGAGCAGGTCGTGAGGTACTTTGTAAGTCTAAACAGTCATAAGGAAGGTATAATACTAGCCAACAACTACCATTTGGAGCAGGTCGTGAGGTAAGTCTAAACGTCATAAGAAGGTATAATACAACCCAACAACCAACATTTGGAGCAGGTCTTGAGGTAAGTCTAACCAGTCATAAGGAAGGTACAATACAAGCCAACAACCACCATTTGGAGCAGGTCGTGAGGTAAGTCTAAACAGTCATAAGGAAGGTATAATACTAGCCAACAACTACCATTTGGAGCAGGTCGTGAGGTAAGTCTAAACAGTCATAAGGAAGGTATAATACAACCCAACAACCAACATTTGGAGCAGGTCTTGAGGTAAGTCTAACCAGTCATAAGGAAGGTACAATACAAGCCAACAACCACCATTTGGAGCAAGTATTGAGGCAAGTCTAACCAGCCATATAGAAGGTACAATCCTAGCCAACAAGAACCATTTATTTGGAGCAGGTCTTGAGGTAAGTCTAACTAGTCACAAGGAAGGCACAATTCACCTAAAATTGCATGGTCCTCCATTTGCGAGGAGAGCCTCAAATTGGTACCGCATTGAATGGGACTATTTTATAACATTTAGTCCGACTCTCTCTGCACAGGTGAATGGTCATGCAGTGAGACATTGTGAAATTATGCAACACATTTTACAAGAAATCAATCTGATTCCAGTTCGAGGCTCTTCTCGCAAATAGCGGATTCATGCAATAGGTGAATACTAGCCATGATTTCGAGCAGGTCTTGAGGTAAATCTATACCTATCTGCCATATGATACAATGACGATGATAAAGGGGCATTGAGAGATACGTATGGGAGTGCGCCCTCAATTATCCTGGAAATCAAGTAATACTTAGGCATATACTAACTACCATCTAAAACAATTTACCAACATTCACCGTTTATCATATAAAATTTCATGATTTTCTTAGTTTCGATATGATCATATCGAAACTAAGGTGCTGAATTCGAAAGTTATGCATTGATTTACATACGGACTTTCGCGGTAAATCTCAACCCGGAAGTGCCGTTATTTGCTTAGTTTGGCACGAAGGCGATGTCGGAATTGTATGACATTTTGGATTTGGGCTATGTTGATGATTATCTTTACGTTATTTGCTCATTTAGTATATCGATACATCTCTCAATGCCCCTTTAAAGACCAAATTTTAACCCAAGGAACATGCTTTCTAAACATAATAGCCTGTATTCTCATACATATTTAAACAGGGTTTTATGCTAAACATGCATTTAACTTTGACTTGACACACATCGTGTAACTAGCGAAAATTTAAAATGTATTTAACTTAAACATCCGTCTAACTGACTGAAAAGTGTCTAACTTTAAACATAGGTACGGGGGTAGTTTAACATGTGTTTAACTAAACTCATACACCAACTGTATGCTTTGAATGATTACTCAACCGTGCTCGGTGCAAGCTGACGTGCAGAAGCTGACATGCAGAAGCTGAAGTGCAGATCGTGTAGTCTTAAAAATACATGTGCTTTTACGGAATTTGGTCGATATCTATTGTAACCAATTTGGGCCACAATAAATTGAATACCTGTATACAATGAACGCACGCCCACTCTGGGGACATGATTTTTGCAGAGTTTAAAATCAGGGTTTTGTTGAACACATGGAAAGATAAATTCGCATTTAATTTAGACACAAATTTAGTTAGTCACGGTTTTAAGTTACAACAGCGTTTAGTACAAGAATACGGCCCTTTGTGTTTTGCTATCTTTGGTAGATAGCATTTGTTGCTTTTTTACCAATAAGCCCTACTTGAGTCAGTAGATATTAGATACTTTTATCGGTAAATAACATTATATATGAAATCATAAAACTGTGCCATATGATAAAAATATACCTAATATTTTAAAACTTATTTAAAAGGTCATGAATGAAAATGAAATATGCATCTAATATCTTTTGATTAATTGTGAGTATGTTGTATTTCTTTTCTCCCCTCAGGGTATAGGTGAAATAGTAGGTATTGGTCAAGATGTAAAGGGTTTCCGAGTCGGACAGGGGGTGATGTATATGATGTTTGGAGCATTTGCAGAATACACAGTAAGTAACAAATACACCTTAACCTCTAGAATTACCAGCGGTTTGGTTAGAAAGATCAGAGGTATCATTAGAATAATTGTATTTGTGATGAAGTTTGTGGTGAAATTTTTTAGAAGCTGTATTTTAATTGGTTATTCAAATAAAGTATATTTTGCTATTAGCTAATCAGAACACTGTTAGATAGGCAGCCCGAGGTGCTCAGTGATCATTATAAAGGGGGTATCAGGCTTGTCCAAGGACTTTCAAAAAGCACCCTAAATAAGTAATTTGCTTAATGTGAAAAGCACCCCTAAACAAGTATGGAGAGTATTTTACATACCCTAAGCAAGTAATACCAATACTTCCAATACCCTAAACAAGTAGTGAACATATTATGTGCCGCCACTGGTTGCTACTAGTCAATCAGAAACACTGTTAAATAGGCAGGTAGTGCTACTAGCCAATCAGAAACACTGTTAAATAGGCAGGTAGTGCTACTAGCCAATCAGAAACACTTCAGAAAACACAGGCAAGTGTTAATGGGGTTAAAGATACGTTCAGTGATTTGAAACAATATCCATCAAAACTATAGAATATATTTAGTTGGAAATAATTATATACTCTTGCAATATAAAATCTTGTTAGGATGGTTTATGACATTAAATTAGTCTTTGATTGTACAGGCACATTCTTAATTCAGTGATCAGTGATCGATTTTTGTGCATAGCAAATTGTTTTCAAATTTCAACCGTGTGTTAAAAATGAAAAACTGTTACATTTGAATGCATAGTATAGCAGATTCTGCAAAGTGTGGAGCATGTCGCGATGCGACACTGGGTAAATCGTACCCTGATACATGCAAGTTATATTGGTGCTGTTAACCACAGGGCTAAAGTGTATTTGAAGCTAACAATTTAATGATGCACTATAGCTTGCAGTACAAAGAAATCTTTAGGCTTATTGGCAACAACAACAAAAAGCCTGTTCTACAGGCCCGACCGATCTATATTATTTTTTTAATTTTCAGACAATTTTAATGTTGGGAAAAATGTAGAAATAAATCAAAACAAATGCAATTTCAAAAACAAACAAAACGAGACTGACCGACCCTTCCTGAGAGGACCATTAGATAGAGCCTAGAGGGCAGAGTTTTTACCATCGTTTAGACTTCAATTCAATATTGAATAATATCTAACCTTATTCTTGACAGGTTTTACCAGCTAAATTTGCCATGCCAGTACCAGAAATCAAGCCTGAATATCTAAGTCTAGTAGTCAGTGGACAAACAGCTGATCTAAGCTTACGAGAGGTAAGACAACTCAAGGCCTGAAATAATAATTGTTTGGTTGTCCCCCACAGGAACAGCAAGTGGATTGGATTTTTTTAATTTATTTTTTATCATGGATTGCTAATTGACTAACCAAAAAGGCCTATAATGTCTCAAGCTAATCTGGCTTTTTTCACTTGATAAATGATTTAAGAATGACCAAAAATGAGGTAAGACTCAAAGCAAAACATTTCTTTTTTTTACAATTAAAGGTATATGTTCCGATCACCTTTTTGGGGCTATGATTTTTTTTTCACATCAAGATATTTTGATATCAGAAGAATCCCTTTTATTTTTTTCATTATGTCTGTAAAATCTTAGGGGCAAGAAATTTTCCATTTACAAATTATAGGCAAAAAAGTGGTTAATTACTGCCAAAGGTGGTTAACCACCAGCCAGTTTGTGTACTACTCGATGGGCAAAATTATTGTGACCTTGTGATTCTTAAATAAGAACTATTGCAGTTATGCAACTCAAACTTTGGAATCTGACAATTTTAAGGATGACCTTCCGTATAAAACAGAAAACATCAAGTTGAAAATCGGGCCAGCAATCAGAACATCTACCTTTAAGAATACCAAACACACCTTTTTCTGGAATTAAAAAGAATGTTGGATATATGTTTTATTTGTACAGGAAGATATTTTTGTTTTCAATTTTAAAAATTAGGGGCAGGCAATGGAGGAAAACCAAACAACTTTGTTCAGATTGTAATGTACCTGTTTATAGTTGCTGTTCTGTCAAAACCTTATATCTCCACCTGGCCTGTCAGCATGTATAAAGTAACTTCAAGGGCCAAAAACATGTATCAAAATCTTGTTTAAGTGCCTCTGAACATGTGAAAAGACACATTTCCTGTGCAGTTTTACTTTATACAAGCTGAAGAAACGCATATACTAGGTTTTGACAGAATTAATTTGGTAAGAAAATGCGTGCCAAGAGCGCAAAGAAATTGCCACATTTTATGCTAAAATTGTCTGATTTTAACTAAATTGAATTTTCTTGGGGGGGGGGGGGGGGGGCACCCATGCCCCGTGGCCTGGTGTCATTTCATAAGTGCAGCACTTGTACATGTGTTTATATCTTCCGTCTTTCAACATGTATGTTTTAACAACATTTTAATCTTTTTATTTTGATCGTTATACATCAGGTAGGCAGGATGAAGAAAGGGGAAACAGTCTTAGTAACAGGTAAGACCTTCCCCTTTAAGACATTCCCTTTCAAAATAACACCTTACCATAGTTGATATGGGTTGTAGTCATAATACTTTCAATATCGCCTGTCACTATCTCACTAACAAGATGTGTCATTACCAACTTTATGATAATTATTCCTCATTTTATTGAGTCACAAGCTATACCATGGTGTCAGGTGTGGGATACATGTTGGCGTGATATCTCTGTTCCTTAGGACAAATGTGGTGTCAGGTGTGGGATACGTGGTGGCGGGATGATCTATCTCCCTTCCTTGGGACAAATGTGGTGTCAGGTGTGGGATACACATTGGTGGGATATCTCCCTTCCTTAGGACAAATGTGTTATCAGTTATTGTGGCCTGTGGGATACATGGTGACAGGATATCTCCCTTCATTATGAAAAATGTGGTGTAAGGTGTGAAGTGGGATACACATTGGCAGGATATCTCCCTTCCTTACGAAAAATGTGGTGTCAGGTGTGGGAAACGTGGTGGCAGGATATGTCCTTTCCTTAGGACAAATGTGGTGTCAGATGTGGGATACTTGATGGCGGGATATCTCCCTTTCTTATGAAAAATGTGATGTCAGGTGTGGGATACACATTGGCGGGATATCTCCCTTCCTAACGGTGTCAGGTTTGGGATACATGTTGGTGGGATATCTCCCTTCCCTATGGTGTCAGGTGTGGGATACACCTTGGCAGGATATCCCCCTTCCTTATGGTGTCAGGTGTGGGATACACGTTGGCGGGATATCTCCCTTCCTAACGGTGTCAGGTTTGGGATACACGTTGGCGGGATATCGCCCTTCCTTATGGTGTCAGGTGTGGGATACACGTTGGCGGGATATTGCCCTTCCTTATGGTGTCAGGTGTGGGGTACACGTTGGCGGGATATCGCCCTTCCTTATGGTGTCAGGTGTGGGATACACGTTGGCAGGATATCTCCCTTCCTTATGGTGTCAGGTGTGGGATACATGTTGGTGGGATATCTCCCTTCCTTATGGTGTCAGGTGTGGGATACACCTTGGCAGGATATCCCCCTTCCTTATGGTGTCAGGTGTGGGATACACGTTGGCGGGATATCGCCCTTCCTTATGGTGTCAGGTGTGGGATACACGTTGGCAGGATATCTCCTTCCTTATGGTGTCAGGTGTGGGATACATGTTGGTGGGATATCTCCCTTCCTTATGGTGTCAGGTGTGGGATACACCTTGGCAGGATATCGCCCTTCCTTATGGTGTCAGGTGTGGGATACACGTTGGCAGGATATCTCCCTTCCTTATGGTGTCAGGTGTGGGATACATGTTGGTGGGATATCTCCCTTCCTTATGGTGTCAGGTGTGGGATACACCTTGGCAGGATATCCCCCTTCCTTATGGTGTCAGGTGTGGGATACACGTTGGCGGGATATCGCCCTTCCTTATGGTGTCAGGTGTGGGATACACGTTGGCAGGATATCTCCTTCCTTATGGTGTCAGGTGTGGGATACATGTTGGTGGGATATCTCCCTTCCTTTTGGTGTCAGGTGTGGGATACACGTTGGCGGGATATCTCCCTTCCTTATGGTGTCAGGTGTGGGATACACCTTGGCAGGATATCGCCCTTCCTTGTGGTGTCAGGTGTGGGATACACGTTGGCGGGATATCTCCCTTCCTTATGGTGTCAGGTGTGGGATACACGTTGGCGGGATATCTCCTTCCTTATGGTGTCAGGTGTGGGATACACATTGGCAGGATATTGCCCTTCCTTATGGTGTCAGGTGTGGGATACACGTTGGCGGGATATCTCCCCTCCTTATGGTGTCAGGTGTGGGATACATGTTGGCGGGATATTGCCCTTCCTTATGGTGTCAGGTGTGGGATACACGTTGGCGGGACCCTATAGTCTATTTAGACTCTGACTCTTACAGTGTAAGTTTTCCTAGGATCTTTATTTTATTCATGAAAGGAAGATGGTATTACCTTAATCTTTCATAATAGAGATGTTATGGGTTATATGCCCATCACTGACAAGGTCATCAACATGAGTTGTTACTGAATCAACTTCTATGATAAAGAGTCATAGTTATTCCTCATTTACTGAGTCCACAAGCTATACCAATAGTGACCAAGAATTAGCAAGTTCAACATTCTTCAAAAAACATTAAAAATCTGAGCTGATATTTGTTGTTAAAAATTGTCATAACTTTTATCATTATACCATGGTTGCTATGTTCAGGAGAATAATTACAAAGACAAATAATGCAACTAACCCTTCTTAAAGGCATATTATGTGATCTTTTCCAGGAAGCGCCCTCTATTCATGATTTTTTTTTTAGAAAGTAGATTTTCTTGCAGATTTACATTTCAGATCATAAATCATGAATATATTCAAAGTTACAGAGTGATACGATTCCTAATTACCTCAAAATCATGGTTTTAGAGTGAATAGAGTAAAAATAAGTTGTCGGCACAGACTCAGACAGTTTATTCTACACTCTAAAACCATGATTTTGAAGTAATTAAGACTCGTATCGCCCTGTAACTTGGAATGTATGTACGATTTATGATCAGAAATGTAAATCTGCAAGAAAATATGCTTTCAATTTTTTTTTTGAGGATTGAGGGCGTTCCCTGGAAAAGATCACATAATATACCTTTAAAGGAAACTCCAGCTCAAGCCCATAGATAGGATAGCAGGTTTGCATTGTTTCACATTTTCTTAGCATTTCAAACTGCAATGTACATTATAGTGGAAGAAGGTATACTGGGGGCACTAAATGTGGATACATCTATAAAAGGGTGACCTCTTTCAATGACTGTTTATATTTGGTTATAGCATTTAAAGGCATATTATGTGATCTTTTCCAGAGAGCGCCCTCTATTCATTATTTTTTTTAGAAAGTAGATTTTCTTGCAGATTTACATTTCTGATCATAAATCATACATACATTCCAAGTTACAGAGCGATACGATTCCTAATTACCTCAAAATCATGGTTTTAGAGTGAATTTAGAGTGAAAAATATAAACTTTCACTCTAAAATCATGATTTTGAAGTAATTAAGAATCCTATCGCCCTGTAACTTGGAATGTATGTACGATTTATGATCAGAAATGTAAATCTGCAAGAAAATCTACTTTTAATTTTTTTTTTCGATGTTGAGGGCGTTCCCTGGAAAAGATCACATAATATACCTTTAAAGGGAACTCCAGCATAGATAGAATAGGAGGTTTGCAGTGTCTCACATTTTCTTAGTATTTCAAACTGCAATGTACATTATAGTGGAAGAAGGTATACTGGGAACACTAAACGTGGATACATCTATAATAGTCCATGAGCCTGGACCCAAATTTTTGCTCATCAGTATCATATTGAGGGAGTAAGGTTAACTTGGATTTTTGGAAAGGTATTAACCTCTAGTTTCAGAATATGGCATTTTGAAAATGTGCTGATAACACACAGAAAGCTACCGCTTTGAATTTGCTATCAACCATATTCTGGTTCCATGGATCCATACCAATACAAAAATCATTATTAGCCTTACTCCCTCGACATGGTACCGACCGACCCTACGGGCTCGTGGACTATAAAAGGGTGACCTCTTTCAATGACTGTTTATATTTGGTTATAGCATTTAAATGATATAATTTATTTTTATTTTGTTGTTTCTCCTTAAGCTGCTGCTGGTGGCACTGGACAGTTTGCAGTAAGTATTTTATACAGAGTGTCTCAACACAAATTATGCATGTAGGAAATGTTCTTAAAGAAAGGGTCCCACAAGCAAAACATTGAGTATTATTTGTTAGAAAAATAATTATCGAGTCCAAATTGCATAATTATATAAATAGAATAGAAACTGCCATCTCTCAACATGCAATTTTTAAAACTTGCAGCATTTGAAAGTCCTGGTGTTGATGACTTCATGGTTATCAGTGCTAAAATTTGCGCATGTGCATTGTATAACTATGACTTCATCGACACCGGGAGTTTCGATCGCGGCCACAAATTAAAAAAAAAAATTGCATGTTGAGAGATGGCCGTTTTTATTCATTACAAAAGTTGGGCTCGATAGTTATTTTTCTAACATATAATGCACAATATTGTGCTTGTGGGACCCTCCTTTCAACTACCTACTGTAAAAGTGGAAATGTTTGTGCATGTAATTTTTAGCAATTTAAAAAATGTTTATTTTTAAGCTTCATACAAAATGAATATATTTGCATGTTTTTATTTTAGCGCAAAAATAAATGTAACACAACAATGTAAACTTTTACAGTATTTTCTTTTCATCTGTTTGAATGAGTGTATATGCAATGAATAAAATACACACCTTTGACAGCTGATAATTTTGGAAAATTGATTAAAATGCCAAAGCCAACCTCGTTTTCTGATAAAATAGCTGATATTCCATGATTACAACCTCATCCAACATCATACTTAACACTTCCACGTGGCTATTAGTTTTACCATATATGCAAAACAGATTTTTCAGAAATCTTTCCCAACTTTCAAGATCTATCTCAAGAATTACTGAACCAATACTAGGCATGTTTGTACTTATTTCAATGAATTTATCATGGTGATTCCAAATATGATAATCATATTTAATACTGTGACATTTTTGAAACATTTTGTGAAATGTTGGAATGTCATCTGCAGACACCTGCTGCATGGAAAGTGTTAAATCACAATTGTCATATATCTTATGTTACAGGTACAGCTGGCAAAACTTGCAGGATGTCATGTGATTGGAACATGTTCTACACCCTCCAAAGTAGAATTTCTCAAGGTAACTATGCAAAACTGATCCTTCTGTAAAATTACAATTGTCTGTTTCCTCCATCACATCTTACCCTCTCCACACTGCATCAACACCGTTTTTGACTCGCACTCCCCACTTCTACTCCTGGGGCCTGGGGGTGCACTCAGGGGTCACTCATTGATGTGGGGTTATGTGGTGTCTAAGACTCCCTTTTTGCATCTCTTTTGAGTTCTTTAAGGGTATACATTCATACCTCGGCTGCTCACTATACTCTACTTCTCTTCCTCCTGACAGTGACGTAACTTTACAGGCGCACCAGTTATTCACACGTTTTATCTTTCATCTTTATATACATATATGTATGCCAGAACCTCAAGTAGGTGCGCCCATTTACAATTAGTAAATTACTCATTTACATCACTGTCTAGTGATAGAAAAATAGACTAATCGTCTGCTATCTAGGACCCGCACTTCAGCCTAAACATGTCTGATGATCAAGTTTTGCACCATTGTTTGTTTTGTTTGATTTGATCCTCCCTAAGGAACTCGACAGAAGCGAATTTTCGTCGCTATTTCGCCAAGCTGACCATTACTGGCCAGTTTCTTTACATACAAATTTTACGTCTATTTGGAAACATCATAAAGGATGCTCCTTTTTTGGATGTTACAGTGATTGCTCTTGGAGTTTGTGACAATCGCTTGAGATGGGATTCGAACCCACAACCTTTCGATTGCAAGTCTGATGCTCTAGCCATTGCGCCACGACACTACTTTTTCAGTCAAATTTGCATTGTAAATCCGTTCACTGTCAAGACCCCCATTGGACCTCCAACAATTCATTAACTCATTAATTATTTTGGTATAGGTGTGTTGCCAAGGATTTAGAACTATGACCAAAACATTTACCACTTAATTATCGTTTTGCCACCCATATATTTACCACTAATGACCTTTTTTACCACTAACGACCTTTTAAAGCCCCATAATCAAATAATGAACCCATAAATTTACCAGAAAAAAAGAAGTATCACTGTGCGATCTGGGGCTATTTGTCATCAAGGCGTACGTCGTGCAGGACGTGTCTCATTTTAACATTTTCCTGCAACAATTTAACGCCACAACGGGCGCCCGATGTAGTGCTTATTAATGGAGCACATATATGATATGATTTTATTGGCACAAAATCGCGACCCGAAGGCCGAATTACATTGTACAGGAAAGTAAGGAATACATATAAAACAATTCAATACACAAATAGACAACATACTGGGCAGGGACATGGCAAACAACAAGGGACAAGGCCAAATACAGGATATGCGAAGCAAATTATGGGAGATCACTGTTGATCAACTTCACATAATAAGGAATGGGGCTTTCAGCATATCTGTTTGTGCGAGCACGAGGCTGGGTGAGTTCGGCATTGTTTCTCAATTGTCTACCATGAACCTGACCTCTGCATGCAGGGAGCAACCTTTTAGTCCTACTGCATTCGGCTAGTGACTGAGCAAACTTCAGAGAATGTTGCTCCCTCCGGGCAGACAAATAATCAAAATTACATACATCTAAAGCATTACGATAGGAAATAAAACTAGGACCAAGGATAATTCTTAAAGCTCTCTTTTGGACTCTCTCAAGTTTTAGAGCTAGTTTGGATGTGAGGGCACAATGCCAGATGACGTCAGAATATTCAAGCAGAGGGCGAATGTACCCCCTGTACACCGTCACTAACTCGGATGTATGAAAACCAAAACGTTTAAGAGATCGCAACATAAAAAGTCTTTTGTTGGCATTCTTGCACATGTGGTCAATTTGTGTGTCCCATTTAAGATCATCCTGTAACCAAATGCCCAAAATTTTGGCAGAGCTAGCAAAAGAAAGCTGCGATGGACCAATTTTTAAGTCAGGATGGGGAGGGGGGTCTTGCATGAAACACATCTGCATGGCTTGGCATTTGGCAGGGTTGAGTTTGAGTTGATTAGTAACAGACCAATCCAGAAAGCCATCAAGATCAGCTTGCAAGTTGCTACTCTCACTAGAGGAACGATTTTCTGCGAACGTAAGATCGTCCACATATTTCCAATAGTGGGAATAACAACTCTCAGCCGCATCATTGATAACTGCCTGAAAGGTTATGGGTCCAAGTTTAGTTCCTTGAGGAACACCAGCACAAAGGGGCAAATAATTGGACACGGTTTGGTTATAGCGCACGCATTGGCGACGATCACATGATTATTACCAGCAATTCTATTGCGTTGCTGAATATTTGCAATCCCGCGCAGCCCCACCCAAATGTAAAATGCATGGCACAACGCAGTGTTATGCGCAAGGGCTTGTGTTGCATTTTTAATTAGTGTGGAATGTCACAATAACAAAATGCGTACCCCCCCCCCCCCCCCCCCCCCCCCCCGCCCTCCCCTGGATTGTTTGTGTATTTGATATGATTTCACATGATTATTACCAGCAATTTTATTCGAAACACAAGTGACAGTTATTCCACTTTTTAAGGCAAGGTACTTATAATATAATGTGTGAGATGGTATTTCTACGATTACTTAAATAACTTGTTCATTTATTTTGTACTCCAAGAGCATAGGCTGTGATCGTCCAGTGAACTATACCAAGGAAAAGTTAGCAGATGTACTACGTAACGAATATCCTGTAAGTGGTAGTAGTAGTGTATTTGATCATGTCACCTTTCTTACAATATCACAGCATCATTAAAGGTATATTATGTGATCTTTCCAGGGAACGCCCTCAACATCGAAAACAAAATAGAAAGCAGATTTTCTTGCAGATTTACATTTCTGATCATAAACCATGCATACATTCCAAGTTACAGGTCGATACGATTCTTAATTACTTCAAAATCATGGTTTTAGAGTGAAAATAAACTGTCAGAATTCCGACAGTTTATATTTTTCACTCTAAATTCACTCTAAAACCATGATTTTGAGGTAATTAGGAATCGTATCGCTCTGTAACTTGGAATGTATGTATAATTTACGATCGGAAATGTAAATCTGCAAGAAAATCTACTTTCTAAAACAAATCATGAATAGAAGGCGCCCTCTGGAAAAGATCACATAATATGCCTTTAACCCTAACCCATTCAGGTGGGGGGGGGGGGCAGGGTCGTTACAGCAATGAAGCAGGGGAAACACAGGACAATGTCACAAAAAATGGTGTGTGCCGCCCCCAAAAATTGAACCCGGACTGCCACGGTCGGAGTCCAGGTGATCATGTATCACGCTACAGGTGTCGCGCTCCCAAAAATTACTTTTCGGAGCCCATATGTGACTTGTCACATCAAAATGGACATGTTGGAGGCCCGAGTCAATTCATAGTTATTGGTATGACTTGAAAGAGAACATTTTAAGCTTTGAAATGATACCATTTTGAATGTAATCAGACTTTGTAATCACAAGATATGAATTACAGAAGCATATTTTTGTCTATTATTTTCTTTATATTTCACCAAATATATTGCCCTCTATCTCAAAACTGTGTTTGCAGACAACATGTCCTTTTTGATGCGACTGGTCACATATGTACCTTTGCGTGATTGCGGAATGCGACTGGGGAATAGGGGTCCACCGGCATGGTGCTTCTTTTGGATTTTGTTGGATTTAGCGTGGTTAGGGTTAATGAAATTAATGGGATGATTTAGCTGTCTTTTCATTCATATTATCTGTGCAGTCATGTCAGAGCGCATTCTTGTGATCTAATTCAAAACAGCAATAACTCAGAGGTGCTGAAATTTGTCTTAGATTATGTTGTTACTTAACACCAGCGTGTATTACAATCATGCCTGGACCCCCAGGGGGCAAAGCCCCCTGGAAGCTCATGGGTTTACCCACTTTAAGAAGCTAAGGAGAGCTATATTTGCATGCAATATGGTGCAAGAAATAAAGAGATGTTGATGGTAAAATCATGGACTTGTCCATGGTAAAATGTACAAAAAATGGTAACAAATGTAGTGATAATCAATAGGCCTACTACTAATAATCATGACTTACCCCACTGCAGTTAGTGGCTGAAGTGGCTCTTCATGTTTCAAGATCTGGTTGAAGTTGGGGATATATTTCTTTTTCTTTTTTCTTCTTTTTTTAATTTAATTTAATTTTCATGCGTCCTTCCGCGCGCCACCATTTGAGAAGGCCTGCAATAGAGCATGACCTGCGATGTATTGCCACATATTGTTACAGAAGTAGGGCACATACACTTTGTAACTATAGCATAAACAACCCCTAAATCTGAATGTAATTGTACTTGCTTATATTTATACAATCCCATAATTTTTAATTTGTGTGTATTTGTAATTATTATATCAAATGGTTATTATATTCTTCATCAACCAATCCAGAAAGGTGTTGACGTTGTATATGAGACTGTTGGAGGAGAAATGTTTGAGACATGTGTTAAAGCGTAAGTAATTTGATACAAGTTGGATTGTTGTTATGAAAATTTAATAATAGTTGTACATTATATAGTAACAACAATCAATTTCTATCTTTAAAGACCTTTAAACACCTTAAAATATGGGTTAGTTAGCCTGAGGAGCCTGGACCCCTTCTATATGTGACATATCTTTTGTTTGAGTGGTATTTTGCATATAAAACTTTCCACTGCAGACGACACTTCCAATATTTCACAAAATATCTCAAAATGTCAAAATTAGTGAATTCATCACCATATTTGGAATCATGCCGAGTATTGGTTCAGTAATTTTTGAGGTAAGACTTTTAAAATTTGGAGAATTCTTTTGAAAAATCTGTTTAGTGTACTGTAAAATAACCGTGTGGAAATCGTTTGTTATTTGTCTAATTGCACATACTCAAAAAAATGATGTGCACAAAACACCATTTGCATTTGACCACCAAAGTTAAATCAGTCCCTGATTTACATTTGGTAAGTTTATCTTATTTTGACATTTCCCACAGTATAGCAAAGTCATGGTTACTCGACAATTTTAGATAGGTTACATCTCTGGCTATTAACAGGCATGAGGATAAACAGAATTTTAAAAAAACCTTAAAAAATTGAAAAAGTGTATGAAATTGGGCTATAAAGACCTAAAATGGGCTGATATTAATAGAAAGAGTATAAATTTTGACACAAAATTCAGGTATTCCTTTTAAAACCTGTATTAATAGTGACTGATAGCTGATTGTCTGTTCTGTTTCAGGTTGGCAAACAAGGGACGCTTGATCATCATCGGCTACATCTCAGGCTATCAAAGTGATATTGGATTCAAAGGGACAAGTTTTGGAAGCACATTAGCTCCGAGGGTAAGTTTGTGTACGTTATAATCATGGACACAACATTTGGTGAGAATCAGAGAACCCATTCTGATAAAGATTCTCCTCAACAAAACCGGAAGAATTTTTATAAATTTCTGTAAACATTATGTTATATCAAGTTGTTATATGGCAAGAATCCAGACAGGCTTGTTGAAATCATTTTTTCATGTCCATTTGCTTTCTTTGAAAATTGGGACAAAACTCTACCCCTTATATTAATTTCCCTAACTCCCTTAGCGTGTTTTTGACAATTAAACTATCAGGGGAGAAAAACGGGTCAAATTCTTTTTGGGAAAATCACTCTTTGCCTGTGTCTGGGATCGATCCCAGGCCGCCAGCGTAGAAGTCGGACAACTAACTGATTGTGCTAACTGTAAGGGAAAAAAAAAAAGAGCTGACTTGCCCTTTCCGACCGACCCAAATTTTCGGAAATCTAGGGTCGCTATTTTTTTAATTTTTTTTTTAAAAAAAGATTGAGAAAAAAAAAATTAAAAATTGAAAGAAGCACATATTAAACAATAAAGAAAGATGAAAACGTGTTTTTGAGTAGTATCTGCTTGTTTAAAAATCAAAAATCAAAAAATCTTTAAAACATGTTTTTGTGCAGTAAATGTTCAAACATTTTCAACAACAACAACAACAAAAAATCCGACCGTCCGACCCTGACTTTGACCCTGAAAGGGCAAGTCAACTTTCTTTTCTTTTTTGGCCTAAACTTGAAAAAGTTAACTTTTTCGAGGCCATTTGATAGCTTGCCGGATCGTGCCATGAGATAGACCCGGCAAGCATGTGGTACAACAGCTATTTGCTGTGGCCTTTTGTGGTCTCTGGGAAGGATATGGTTAAAGGCATATTATGTGATCTTTTCCAGAGAGCGCCCTCTATTCATGATTTTTTTTAGAAAGTAGATTTTCTTGCAGATTTACATTTCTGATCATAAATCGTACATACATTCAAAGTTACAGAGCGATACGATTCCTAATTACCTCAAAATCATGGTTTTAGAGTGAATTTAGAGTTAAAATAGAAACTGTCGTGTTAACCCGACAGTTTATTTTCACTCTAAAACCATGATGTTGAAGTAATTCAGAATCGTATCGCCCTGTAACTTGGAATGTATGTACGATTTATGATCAGAAATGTAAATCTGCAAGAAAATCTGCTTTCAATTTTGTTTTCGATGTTGAGGGCGTTTCCTGGAAAGATCACATAATATACCTTTAACATAACATAACATATCAATGAGCATTTATATAGCACTCTTACACATTATACAATAGTACCACAACACTTAACAAAATTAAAACATAACATTAAAAAACAATTTTAAACATCACTTGCACTATGCATGACGGTGGGATAAGTGAGGTTTTAAACATCTTCTTAAATTGAGTAAGTGATGAGGCATGCCTAATGTGACGCGGTAAATTGTTACGCATAAATGGACCGGAGGCATCAAATCCTTTCTTGAGAATCCGAGGTCAGAGGATCCTTAAGATAAGAAGGCGCGCCGTCATTGAAACATTTATATACAATAGTCAAGATTTTGAACTTAATTCATGTTTTAACAGGCAGACAATTAAGGTTAAGGATACAAGCAAAATGTTGATTCAAGCCTGAATGAGCCATACAAAAACTCTACCCCTTTTAGTAATGACAAATGATAAGACCCAGATCAAGTCACACTTTCCTTTCAATTTCTTGAGAAATTTCACATTCAATAAATGTCACTTCACATCTGCTTTTCATTCACAGCTTTTAGGAAAATCTGCATCAATTTGCGGCTTTCTGCTCTTCCATTATGCCAACAAGTACGGTGAATCGCTGGGAAGACTGGGCACGCTCATGGCCTCTGGCGCCCTCAAAGTTCAAATGGATAATGGGAAACATCAGGATACGGGTGCCTTCAAGGGGATAGAGAGCGTTTATAATGGTGTTGATGTGAGTAGCTTTATGTTGTGTTCAAACCAATGTTGTGACGACTCAAGTAAATGGCTTCACTGGACGTAGACTTAAGTATCAACATATTTGATGACTTTACTTGACTTGAGACTTGATTTCAGGACTTTTCAAAACATTTGACTTGACACAAGTCACATATCCAAAAAGACTTGACTTGACTTGAGTCACTTTTCATCAGACTTTACTTGACACGAGTCACATATCAAACCAGTGTTGCGACGACTCAAGTCAATGGCTTGACTTGACTTAGAGAATAAGCTGTTTTCGTGAATTTGTTTTGAAATCAGAGGTTGTTGTTATGGTCCGAGGAATTGTCCCTAATGCCCCTCAGGGACAAAGTGTTGATTTGTACTGATATAATCGCACTAATAATTAAGTAGTTTTCTGTTTATTATTTTGTCCACCCCTTCTTAACTTTTGAAACAGTCCAAGTCGGGTCATGCCCTCAATAATATTTTTATCATTCAACCAATCAGAAATAAGATTTAATCCTGTTTCCTCATGACTCATTTACTTTCACTGAATATTCAGTTTAGGGGCGTGAGGCTTTAAGTTGATTGGTCGGTTAATAAGCAAAACAAACGAACAGTTTTGCGCAGTACTTTCGGGCAATTATTAGTAACCTTTATAGGAAAATTCACTTTGCATTGGGTAACTTTTTCCATAAACGAGGAGTTTTGCTCTTCAACAATTACAGGTTACTAGGCGAATTTCATTCAAACAAAGCACTCTTTATTCTCAATGTGTTTCTCAAAGGAAAGGAAAGCAGAAAGATAAAGGCAAATGAAATACATGGTGTAGGAACCAAAATATTTTGAGCCTTAGGCGACAGGGGAAAACCCCTGTTCTACAGGCAAACAGACCTCTCAGGTAGGGTTGGTTGGTTGGTCGTTATTGTTTTTGGAGGTCAAATTGTTGGTGAATTAAAAAAAAAAATTAACAACATATCAAAAATATCAAAATGATTTTGTTTAAAAAATATGAAAATTAGAAAGAAGAAAAAATGGGATTGGCTGGGCTCACAGACCAGGGTATTTCTTTTGTTGCATATGTCACAGAATTTGCATAATTTTTCTACCAATCTGACCAATCTATTGTTAATTCTTTTTTCCATTGTTCTTTCTTTACAGTACTTGTATTCCAAGAAAAGTGAGGGCAAGATTTACATTGATATGTCACCTTCCAGCAGTACACATCCAGCGGCAGAGGTTATGGCCAAATTATAGCATCATATTACAAGAAACTCTAATTAATACTAATCTAAGACATAAGGCTTCTTGGTCTGCAGTACAATATATGATCGTACACACAGTCCGTGGAAGAGATTGATTAATTATTCTGCGTCAGATTTAAGACTTGATGCTTCTTAATCTGTGGGTACAATGTGCAACCCTATAGAAGTCTGTGTAAGAGATTCATCAATGATATGTTTAAATCAACTCAAGATCACACAAAACTATGCAATAAACATATGATTTAAAGGTATATTATGCGATCTTTTCCAGGGAACGCCCTCAATCCTTAAAAAAAAAATTGAAGCAGATTTTTTTGCAGATTTACGTTTCTGATCATAAATCGTAAATACATTCCAAGTTACAGGGCGATACGATTCCTTATTACTTCAAAATCATGGTTTTAAAGTGAAGTAACCCGACAGTTTATATTTTCACTCTAAATTCAAAAAACCAAAAATAATTAAGAGGATTGAGGGCGCCTACTGGAAAATATCACATAATATACCTTTAAGGCTTCTTAATTCTGTTGATAACCATAACATTTTTGTGTAATGGATGCTGCTAAATTATGGCCTCGTACAAAGGGGTCTATTTGAGGCTTCAGCAAGTACTGTGCTTGTTTGTGTAAGAGATTGATCAATAAAATTCAAATTAACCTATGAACTTGATCACACCATGAATGACATACAAAACATCTCTATCCAATATAAGACTTAAGGCTTCATGGTCTTGTAGGTAGACCTGTGTGACTGTATTTCGGATGTTTGTTTAAGAGACCGATAGCCTTTGACCATGGATGGCACAAACTCACATCGAATATTAGACTTGCGCTTCTTGATTCTCTAGGTATGCTGTACTTTGAATGCTGGAGTAAGAGATGCTGGTAAATTATTACATCATAATATCACCATGGATGACACACAGAATCTCTCCATCATTTGAGACTTGATGCCTCTTGATCTCTCCTGTAATCTGAAAAACCTAGTAAGTCTGTTGAACGCAAATTTGAGAAAACAAAAGCAAAACTGCTCCCATATTTTTTCCAGACTAGGTTTTTCCATACTAGGTTCTTCCAGATGAAAAACTGCTGACAGGGAAGAGTTTCACACACTTTAACTTGATAAGCTGAAGGGGGAAAACCTAGTATTAAGTCCAAATATGGATCCAACTCAATTTTCACCAACATTGACTTACTAGGTTTTTCCTGATCACAGGAGATCTGTAGGTAAACAATATGACCATACCTATTAGGTGTGGGGGTGTGTGTGCAAGAGATTTCTCAATAATACTCAAATCAAGTCATATATGTAATATACAAGTCATGTGGCATGTAAAGTGATATTATGCTATTTTTTTCCGGATTCTGTAAATTATTTATAATAGGTGTAGGGTAAAGTCGCAAGTTATTCGGTCAGCGCCTATTTTCGGTCACTTCGTCCAAATCGTGTAATGAAAATGACCTTGTCGTTATAAACTGACGGCTAAAAAAACGCCACATAGTTGATGCCCGGTATTGCTTTAAAATTGGCAACGACCGATGCAATTACATGATTTTGGCGAAGTGACCGAAAATAGGCACTGACCGAAAACTGGTGACTTTTACCTACCCTTAACTCAGGAAAAGATTATTTTAAGATGAAAATAAATCTCAAATTTTACAAATTTTATAGTTTGGTTTGTACAACAGGTGTGTTAATATTATAGTTGATCAGTTCCAAATTGGCAAAGCCTCATTAGGCCAACAAAAAAAGGTTATGTTGTCCTCCACAGCTTTCAGAGAGGAGGGGCGGGCGGGCGGATTACAGCAGCGAATGAATTCACAAGGATGTGGGCGCACATTGAAGGCAACCAGCCAATTGAGCATCATGCATGACGCATGTGTATGGCTCTAATAGCGCACGTACGCTTGGATTACTTTTGCGCGCGGAGAGATACAAACTGACATTTCTCCCCAATTTGGAACTGATTAAACTATAGGTGTCATTTACCATGCATTGCAGTGTAGTGTATTTACTTCTGCAGTGTATGGCAATTCATCACTATAATATTCTCCTTTTACTCTCAATTTTATAAGATAGGGATGTAATCACAAAGAAGATTCTCTCAGAAGACACAAAGTAAAGTAAACATAATACATCTAATCATACAAGCTCTCCAGCTTTATGCTGCTCACACTTAGACTGCTTAGTAAGGAATGTTCCTAAAACGTGGTCCGTCTATAGAGTTCGGGTCAGGGTTCATGAGTGTCGTGTATCATTGTCGGATATAAGGTTTCCAGTAACATGAGGATACTACAATCACAATAAACAAGGAGGGAACACCCCCCCCCTCTCTCTGCGCAGCGTATTGCCCCCTCACCCAATTTTTGAGTTGGAGGCATGCCACCGCCCCCCCCCCTCTTTTGGAAACCTTGAAAGACATTATTCCCAGTGGAAAGAGTTTTAATTATGGGTTAACAATTCACATGTTATCAACCATATTTCAGTTTTGTTATCATTCGAGAAATGAAATAAGAAGCAATTTATGAACTCATTATCAAACGTAGCAGAAGACTTTCGCAAGGGGACTTGGGAGATACTTCAGGGATATCGCTAGAATTTTGACATATGCGCAGCACAGATAATAGTTTAGCTGCACATACGTCACAAATTTAACAATATCCCTGAAGTATCTCGAAGTGCCGATTGCTGCCATGAGACAAATATTATGATAGTCTTCCGTAGTTTAGCGGAGTGGCTTGCTTCATTCTGGTGAGGGCTGCCAGACAATTATGATGACTATTATTAAAGTCCTCCGTAGTTTAGCGGAACGACTTGGGATCTGGCGAGGCTGCCAGACGATTATAATGACTATTATTAAAGTCCTCCGTAGTTTAGCGGAACGGCTTGGGATCTGGTGAGGCTGCCAGACGATTATAATGACAGTGGATGTCAGAACATAGTGAAATTACCTGATCAACCAATGAAATAAAAAGTCAAATACTTGACGCAGAACCGCCCTTGCAAAAAGTCTTCTGCTACGAGTTCTCAAATTGCTTCTTATTTCGTTTCTTGAATGATAAAATAATGAAATTGAAATATGGTGGATAACATATGAATTAATAGCCCCCGTCACATAATTTAAACTCTTTCCACTGAAAATGATGTCCTTTAACCCTTTGAACCCTGAATTATTTGTAGGTTGGTACACCCCTACCCTAAGTTATTTGCATAAAATATGCTGAATTTTAATAATTGGTATCGTAAATGTCTGTACCCTCTGGCTAATCGTTTTCTAAGGTGGCATACTGCCCTCTTTGTTACATATCCGGGCAGTCAACAAACATGTTAAAAGCAATAGAAACGTCACTGTCACTGTCCATTTTCAGCATCAAAATCGCTATTTTGACCGTAATCCGATACATCCCTGTCTGCCTAAGAATCATCTGCACAAGTTCTTGTCGCATCCTTTTTTTGCCATTTATGAGTTTTCTTGTGCAAAATTTGATCAAAACATGGAGAAAAGAAGGTATTTCACATCGGGTGATCATGCGACTTACAGAAGTCCCCACGCCGCTTTTGGTGTACTCAATACTAACACCACAGACTAGAGGTGGAAACCCACCTTTGAAACCCATCTATATTTAAGCAAAATGTCATAAAATAAATGAAAATAATTATAATAAAAAATGTGAGTCTTGAACCGGTTAGAAATGCCCTCTGCAAGCATCCAAACAAACATCTTCGTATGGGAGTGCGCCCTCAATTATCCTGGAAATCAGGGTTTTTTGCATCAAAGTAATACTAAGGCATACTAACTACCATCTGAAATAGTTTACCAACATTCGCCGTTTATCATATAAAATTTCAAGATTTTCTTAGTTTTGATGACTGCAGGAAAATTGGTGTTGGACCACATAGTCCACTTTAAGGGACTATTTTCAAGCGCTGATTTTGCAACAAACTTGTGTGGAGAGCTTGAGCTATCTACTAAGTGATTTCCCTCCCCCGCCCCCACCAATCAATGTTGAGGGTCCCAACGACCGTGGTGATGAAACGGTTCCGAACAACATTGAATGGGGGGACTGGGGGGTTGATTTCAACGAAGTCCTCAAAGTGGTTCAACAGTTATTTCCGGAATTGTCTGAGGCTATTGGTAAATGCTCAATATGACAACTGTCTATAGGAAATAACTCGTGTTCTATACATTGCATAATCTTCTAATTTGGAGAGTGGCAAGATATGTATATAATTGTTATATACGGTAAAGATAAAGTAAATACGACATTTACGTTGTTAGGTACTGGTCATTTTATGCGTGATTATGGCCCGTTTGTATGGTAAATCACTCAATATGACAACTGTCTATAGGAAATAACTCGTCTTCTATACATTGCATAATCTTCTAATTTGGAGAGTGGCAAGATATGTATATACTTATTATATATGGTAAAGATAAAGTAAATACGACATGAACATTGTTAGGGACTGGTCATTTCATGCGTGATTATGGCCCATTTATATGGAATGCGCGAGTGTTACATGTAGTCTTACATGTTATAATTTATCTTCCGTGTTTAATAAATGCATTAAAAGTATGAAATGCATTGTGACGGACTGGTCATTTTACATGTGGTAGACGGTAGAGAAAGTGGTAGAGAAAGAAAGACAAACAACAACCACCGAAAAAAGTTCAAAAATAAAGAAGAAAAATACTGCAAGTCACGACTTGCGAATCCCCCTGGCTGGTAGATCAACTAAATGAGGTCAAAGGTCATATATGGGTCATGTTCCCCCGGTGTTCATGTTTCGTTTCTCCAAGTTTGAGGTCAATCGGGCAACTTTAACGATTTAACCTCTGGATGACCTTTGACCTCAGATGACCCCGGATTACCTCTAATTATTTTTTACATGTTCCCAAGGTGTTCATTGCACAATTTAACCCTTGTTGACCTTTCACCTTGGTTGACCTCTAATGACCGTTGACCTCGGATGACCTCTAATTTATTTTAGACATGTTCCCCCAGTGTTCATGTTTCTTGTCTCCAAGTTTGACGTAAATCGGGCAACTTTTACGATTTGACCTCTGGATGACCTTGACCTCAGATGACCTTGGATGACCTCTAATTTATTTTAGACATGTTCACCCGGTGTTCATGTTTCTTTTCTCCAAGTTTGAAGTCAATCGTGCAACTTTTACGATTTGACCCTGGGTGACCTTTGACCTCAGATGACCTATGCAAATTAGACCCAAAAAAATAATCACCCGGCGGCCGGCGTTCATGTTTCTTTTCTCTAAGTTTGACGTCAATCGGGCAACTTTTACAATTTGACCTCTAGATGACCTTTGACCTCGGATGACCTATGCAAATTAGACCCCAAAACAAGCAGCCACATCTTTTGACCATGGCCTACCTATCGCTGAAGGTTTGAAGTCAATCCGTCCATCCGTTCAAAAGATACAGCATTCAGAAAAAAGGCTAACCAAAAGGCACACACATACACCCCCCCCCACCCCCACGTGTAGACGGTGCGAACCGTGGAGGTTGTATATACACATACCAACCGGGGAGTTCATGAGTTTTTAACCGACTAACTGTGGAGGTTTTGAAAACACAAAAAAGAGGTTAATTACTATACCCCCCTCTACTGGTCAAAGAGGCTGTTTTTGGACTCCTTTTCAATTGGGGAGCTCCCCAGTCAGACGGGACCTCCACAGTTAGACGGTGTGTATTCATTTTACCTCCACAGTTGTTGGTAAAAGACAGAAACGCACCTACATACGCACAGACAGACACACATTACATGATGACAAAATCCCCTTCTGGTTTTACAAACCAGGGGGATAACAAAAACCAAAAGAGAGAAAAAACAAAAACAATGTGACAAACAGATGAATAAAATAAACCAGTAAATGAGCCACGCGAATAACGAAAATGTTATATTAATACATTATTAAAAACACCAATGGCTCCCGCCATGAGGATTTGAACCCGTGTCTCTGCCCTTAAGTATGAATAAGCCAACGCGCTAACCAATTGAGCTAATTAATCGCCCATCTATGCAATATCAAGTCAAATCAAGTGTCATATTATCTTCGGCTTTAGAAATAAGCACTGATTCACAATACACCTTTCATAGTAACGCCTTAAAGCGTCTTTATATTCAGAACCATGCCCTCGTACTATCAGAGTATGGACAACCGTTGCGATTGTCCATCCATTGAAAAGCATGCACATCGGTCGATTGTCCCCGATAAATAATAGAACTAACTCCTATTATCTATTTAATTTAGACGGACAATCGTGTACATGCGTGCAATTCAATACGGACAATCGTGTAACGGTTGTCCATCACCGTGTCATTAGAATTCTAAAGACAGGGTTCGGCGAATTACCTACAATGTAATGTTTATACCACTGTGGACGATGCTATTTAATATAATTCTCTTTATTTAGCTTTGGCCTTGTTATTATAATGTTATAAATGTAATAATTCTGTAATAAATGATTGCCGCGGTATGCTACGCGAGCAATGTCGTGCGCTATGTCCGAGCAGCTTGGAGCGACATGCGCGAGGCATGTCAATTGATGTGCACGAGGAGTGTCGATCGCTGCGCGCGAGACGTTTAGATTGTTAATCATGATCTGTACACGAACAATGAATGTAATGACTGAACCTATTCATATCTTGCCTGTATTGATATGTAATGAACCGCAATGTTAGTTATCTCATTGTTCATGTTATTTCTTGGTAACAAAGTAGAGTGCTATGCTCGAAGTTTATGCAAACGCGTAGCGCAAGCTGTAACCAAGGGATACGCATGGGATTGGGTCGAGCGCCACGCACGAACCGTCAAAGTTGTATTTAAATCATATTTTATAATGTTCTCATGTTTATCGGGGTATCAGATGCTTTTTTTAAATAAATAAGTCCGGCTTCCTTGAATAATAGGAGCAAATATGCAGGTTTAGGTATTTAATATGACCAGTCCCTAATTCAGTACTGTAGACACCTCTTGATGATGGTATATCAGGAGATTCATAGCATCTCTATTTACTGAAAATTTGATCAAAAAAGACTTACAAATAAAAAAGTTATGGCTAAAAATGTAAAATCAGATGATTTTTTTTAAACTTCATTCAGACAATTCAGGAAAATTGGTGTTGGACCACATAGTCCATTTCTTTGCTAATATCCCACTTTAAGGGACTATTTTCAAGCGCTGATTTTGCAACAAACTTGTGTGGAGAGCTTGAGCTATCTACTAAGTGATTTCCCTCCCCCGCCCCCACCAATCAATGTTGAGGGTCCCAACGACCGTGGTGATGAAACGGTTCCGAACAACATTGAATGGGGGGACTGGGGGGTTGATTTCAACGAAGTCCTCAAAGTGGTTCGACAGTTATTTCCGGAATTGTAGGTGCTGAATTCGGAAGTTATGCTATCATTTTACTCACAGACTTTCGCGGCAAATCTCAACCCGGAAGTGCCGTTATTTGCTTATTTGGCATGAAGGCGATGTCGGAATTATATGACATTTTGGATTTGGGCTATGTTGATGATTATCTTTACGTTATTTGCTCATTTAGTATATCGATACATCTCTCAATGCCCCTTTGATGAGAAAATAATACTGACATAAGATGTAAAAACAAAAACGACAGCAGCATCTATGCTTGTTTGTGCCATTGCACCTCTGTGAACATTTTTATTACTCCAATATTTTGTTTGATTTTTATATTAAAAAGACAAGATAAATATCAATGTATAATAACTACTATGTTTTATTAGTCTCTGAGTGCTATATATTTATAACTACAGTGTCTGTTATGTTTATAAATTATATGACCTTTGACCTCTGATAAGGCAAAAAAAGGTTTTGCTCGGCGTAACGAGGCCAACCCTACAAAAACTAGTCATAACCTTTATTTAAATTGTCAAAAATAAGTTATTTGTAAAATCAAACAGTCAAAGGAAAAATTAAATTAACCCCCTAAGAACTACCGGCCGATTGGTCAGAAAGCTGGATACATCATTTATTGCACCGATGAGAGACATTGTTAGAATAATTGTATCCCTGATAAAGATGGGAGTGAAACATTTTACAAGCTGCATTTGAATTGGCTATTCACATGAGTACATCTTGTAATAAACCAATCAGAACCACTGTAAGATAGACCCCAGGGGGTTAAGGAAGATCAACTGGCTGACACTTTTCGCCAGCAACGCTGAACAATCAATTTTATGCCGAACAAGGTCACAATTACTCAATGAGGAATTTACAATCAAGTGCTCAACTATATTTGTTGATATTACATATATCTTGATTGCAAGTTCAAAATAATAAGTTCTTCAGGGAAATCAACACACTCAATCACCTAAATCAGCAGGGTTGCCTGCCTGTTGCACAAGAGCCCTGAAAGATTTAGCAGCAGATACACATATCTGTACACAAAAGATTTTAGGGTATGACTTTATGTGGCAAGTAGTAACATTACCTCACCAACTAACAGAGGGAATCTCAATAAAGATAGCGTGTGACTGTATCCATGTCGTGAGAAGGAACACTAGAAGCAAAGCAATGTCACTTGTTTTATTATACGCCAATATTAATATTTACCATACAGTGCTAAATCAAGTTTTGTTTGCAGTTTACTGACATGCCAGAACTTTTAAGATGTACTCATGGCATCTGGTGTTGGACCAATCTCTGCAAATGTTCCAATCAATTCAAAACAATGACTGGTATTCTAAACCAAAATAACACAGCATTTTTGTTATAACCTATGAAAATAAAAGGCCAAAGGTTAAGTAGCTTATTTGTCATTGGTTAAAAGAAAATCTATGTCATTCATTCAGCCAATCAGGGACAGTGTAATAATAGAACTGGTAGTGGTAGCAATTATCACAAATGATGCTATGTATCTCACTGATGTGCAGCAAAGCACTTCATGGCAAAAGATAATATCCTCTATTATCCACATTATACTTCCTTTTAACAAGTAGAGTCAATAGTCATCGCAACGGTATAATATGCAGCCCACTAGATGATACAAAATGTATGTTTTTTCAAATTAACTTGTTAAGAAAACATGACAATAGAAACTAAAGTTGAGGATAATTTGTTGCTACTTGTTTATGCATATTTACATTTCAATGATATCATATTTGGTCTGGTTGTATATATACATCCTGCCACAAATTACATCATTTCACATGAACATTTTGCAAAAACAATGCGATAATTAAATTAACGCTGGTAAAAAGAAAGTATGATGTAGATAAATGATAAGAGTGAAAGACATAACCTTTTGCTGTATAGAAAGCTGTGCATCAATCAAGATAGATATTCAATGAATAAATAAACTACATTAAAAAACAAATTGCCATGCAATTTTTGTACATTTTTGCTTTATTTTAAGCAAATGATGATTTTCAACAACAAAAATCATTTTTAGGCAAAATCAATTAAACAAATTGGGAAGGGGAAATGTGGTAGTACATGGCACTATGTTGATCAAAACAAACACTTATTTTCTTAAACGCATCTTGCATATATCATAAAAAAAGAAATTGAGAAACAAAATAAAAGGTTTTGTTCTCAGTCATTACATTTTAAGCCTTTTTAACAGTTGAGGTGAGACGGGGGTTGAAATTTGAGCCTCTTAACCCTTTGAGAAGTAGCTGTCGATTGGGCAGACAAATGGATACATTATTTGTTGCACCAATGAGAGACATTGTTAGAATTATTGTATACCTGGTAAAAGGTTGTAGTGAAATATTTTAGAAGCAGTATTTTGAATGGTTATTCAAATGAGTATATCTTGAAATTAACCAATCATAAACAGTGTTATAGTGTTAACTTTGGGACACATGAAACAAAAACATTGTCAAAAGTCAATAAATGTTTAGTACAACTCGAATTAGATCTCAGAACTCAAATCACGTTGGCAACATTGGGCTTCTACATGTATTAATGCTGTTATATCCTGCTTCCCTAGAAGACCTGACAGCTAAAAACTCAAGCTCTTATAATTATAGACCCCCCCCCCCCCCCCTTACCTTCTCATAAAGACCGTGCCTAACAGCTTGATAATGAGACAACTTATATCAAGCTCACATGTTTAATATTATTTATACCTAATCATTCAGCAATGGCAAATATATAAATTACCATTGCATAAAAATGCAATATAAGGACCATCTCAAAATCCCACACAAGCATCACTTTAAAAAATAAAATAAACTGTGGGATCCTAAATCGTTAATTTAACTTAAATTATTATATAGTGTTGAGATTAAAATTTACCTCAAATTATACAATTACCAACAAAGATGAACTTTCATTTGAAATAATACAGGGACTACATTTGCTACATCCGAGTGACGTTTATGCATAATTTTGAGATGGCATCATTCTTCAAACCTCAATCCTAGCAAATATTTTTGGCTCTCATATTTTATACTCAATGTCATCACAAGTTGAGCGGTGATGTCAGGGCATATCCTTGCAGTCGCATCATAATTACTATAGCTTTTGTAACTCTGATGAGATAGCATTTGCGCTCATGTGATCAGTTAATACTTTCCACACGGCAGGCGTTTGCAGACGACATTCTAAAATGTCACAAAATGTTTCAAAAATTATTGAATTTCATTACCATATTTGGAATCACCATGAGGAGGAATCCATTGAAATTAGTACAAACATGCCTAGTATTGGTTCAGTGATTCTTGAAATCAGACTTGGGAAAGGTTTCTGAAAAATCTGTTTTGTATTATATGGTAAAACTAATAGCCGTGTGCAAAGTGTTAAGAATGTCCGTCTTGAGCAGAAATGCTGCACCCATAACGAGATACAGGGTATCAGAATGAACTATACCGTGTTTCTAAAATACAAAATGATTATTGTTTTAAATGTAAACACCTGCAATATAAAGGTGAACATGTTTCCTACATTATATGTTAATTTCATTGAGATATCGCTTTTTGTTCTCGTATGGCAAGACTTAATCGATAATCGATGAAATATGTGTTTTCAATTTGTTAGCGCAAAGAATTCACAGACCTTGAAAATTCATGGTTTCGTCTCATGCGTATTTTTTGTCAACTACTTTTATTATTTAAATTGATCATTTCGACCAAAATTGAAATCTACCATCTTTACCAAAATCTAAAATTCTTATGAAAGCTGGGCGTTTGCGTAAGATATATGTGAAAATGGTTTGTAAAATATCTATCGAATTCATACCGTAAATTATATTGCCTCGGTATAGTTCATTCTGATACACCCTGTACATGCTGACATTACCTCCCAACTTGAGATGACACAGTTCCCTACTTCCATTTATATCTTGGTACACACACCCTTTTACAATGAAAAGTAAAACAACTTCCCCAACATGTTGAGGCTCTGTGTTTAAATGAAGCTTCATTAATATAGTTTATCTTAACATTTGAGGCCAAGATTTTGAATAACGCTTCCGAGCTTACAACCTTTTACATAAAGCTTACAAGCTTTTACATAAAGCTTACAAACTTTTACATAAAGCTTACAAGCTTTTACATAAAGCTTACAAGCTTTTACATAAAGCTTACAAGCTTTTACACAAAGCTTACAAGCTTTTACATAAAGCTTACAAGCTTTTACATAAAGCTTACAAGCTTTTACACAAAGCTTACAAGCTTTTACACAAAGCTTACAAGCTTTTACACAAAGCTTACAAGCTTTTACATAAAGCTTACAAGCTTTTACATAAAGCTTACAAGCTTTTACATAAAGCTGCCCAGCTTTTACATAAAGCTGCCCACATTTTAAAATAAAGCTTCCCACCTTTTTACATAGAGCTTGCAATCTTTTACATAAAGCTTCTAAGCTTTTAAATAATGCTTCATTAGCTTCAACCCCAACATTTGAAGCTTAGCTTTTAAATAAAGCTTTAGAACTTTTAAATAAAGCTTTATTGGCTTACACCCGAACATCTGATGCTTAGCTTTTAAATACAGCTTCAGAGCATTTAAATAAAGCCTCCTTAGCTACATCCCAACATTTGAAGGTTCAAGCTTTATCAATACAGCATACCCCCAAACATTTAGATGGTATAAGCTTGAACAAAAACCTTGATACTTCATGTCAACTCAAGTTGGGAGGTGGCATCAGCACATATTCTAGTGTACGCACCATAAGGCACATTTTATTTATTGTTGTGTTGCCCTCAAGTGTCAAAAATCTTAAGTCGGATCAGTCGGTCGATTTCCCTTATTCCTTTTTTTTGGGCTGACAAATATTACTGACAGACTGTGGTTCTGACAAGACAAAATTGGTCAATGTCAATTTGACTAATGTTTCTAGTAGTTTAATAGCAATCTATTCAAGTAGAAAATAGAAATATTTTGACATATTTGATTACATTTAAATCTTAACAAAAAATAAACAATACAAATCACGATCCGGATTTTTGAGATTTTAGGGTCGGTTGCTGAGGGCAACACAACAACAAAAGGTGTGCCTAATATTGTGCGCCTAACTACAATACGACAGACTTTGTATCCAGGTAATAGAACAATGTCAGCCATGGTGCAGAAAGTACTGTGCCTATCACTAGATTACGTGCTGACATCCCAACTTGAGCTGACACAGAGAATTGCTTACCCCAACATTTGAAGCTTGGCTTCTTAATAAAGCTTCACTATTAGGCCAAGGAAAATAAACCTGTTCTAAGGGCTGACAGACCCATATTTTTCAACAACAAAATAATTAATTGTAAATGTTTGTTTGAAAATAAATTAAAAAATTGAAAATTTGGCAAATTTAATAAACATTTGAAAAAACCCAAAACAACAACAAAACAAAACGACTGACCAACCACACTGAGAGGTCTTCATACCCTCAGAACAGGCTGTTTTTTCATTGCCTTTTTTTTAATTTTTAATAAAGCAAGCTTTATTTATAATTTCTGTGTTTTTTGTATTTATGCATATACTGTTACAGGTATATATATACACATATATACATAAATACATTGTTACATACAGAACAAGAATAACAGCGGCTAAGGAACAAACCAAAACATTGATGAAGTCCTATGTGATCTGTTTCTTCTACTGTAAAAGTGGACAATTTTCGCGCTACATTTATTTTCGCGCTCAACAACAAAAATAATAAGACCCAAATATAAATTATTTCTTTTGCGTATAGGCCCATGTGATGAATCATGAAACTACAATTTGCGAATTTAAAAGCGCGCAAAATAATTGCACGAAACGCTTTTAAGATTTTTCTACCACCCCTCCCCCATTAATTGTCAAGGCATCATCAATGTTTTGTTTGGTTCCCTTAGAGAAACACCAGTACATATCCAGAGGAAGTGGGAAGAAAGTTTTCAAAACAAAAAGGAGACAAAAAAAATTCTCCCTCCCAATAAAAAAAAATCCTACCTAGAGCAACTCTATACTATGGCACAAAGTGGGGTCAATTATACTTGACTGACCAAGCACTATGCCTTAAATTAAATCATTTCAAAATATTCAGAAACAAAATCCACCCTTACAACAACCTCCTATATACCTTACCTCCCCTGAATACATAATTGGTGCTTCCCTTACAGTGATGCTTAATGGTATGGGTACGGAAAAAACCTGATTGCGTTTTTTTTCCACCCTATATGTTATATATATAGGGGTAAGAAAAATATGAGATTGCGGTTTGTTTCGATGATGCGGGTTTTTTTCCGCCCCTATTAATAAACTGTAAAAATGTGCTTCAGTGTGTTGAACTACATACCGTATGTGAGATGTTTCTGTAGTTATATTAACACTTTCCACATGGCAGTAGTCTGCAGACGACAGTTCAAAAATTTCACAAAATATTTCAAAAATGTCAAAATTATTGAATCTCATCACCATATTTGGAATCGCCATGAGAAATGCATTAAGATGCATGCTTAGAATTGGTTCAGTAAATGATGAGATAAGGCTTTGAGTTGGGAAAGGTTCCTGAAAAATCTGTTTTGTATATGGTAAAACTAATTAATAGCCGCGTGGAAAGTGTTAAGTTCAAAGGAACCAAATTCAAGGGTGACGAATCTAAACAATCTGACACAAATTGTTATTCTGACATGCATGAAACTTGTTGCACGTGGCAACTCAGACGCAGTAGGTCTGACTGTGCGGTGCGTTGTGCAATGCGTTTTGCGTTTGTATGGGCTGCGCCAGGATTTCAAATATTCAGCAACGCAGCAAATGCGCACCATTAAAAAGAGACTCGTCGGTTATCGCTATATGCGTTAAAACGTTGCGTTAAAATGAGATTCAATGACACCGTGCGCCATTGACGACAAAATCAAACAAAACAAATGCCAAACACCCTCAGATCGCACCGTGACCAAGGGCAAAGTCCCTTAGGGCGCCGCTAGTGGTGCAAACAGACTATATCAATTCAATTCTCCAAAGCACAGGCATGAGAATGGAGTTTTGGAAAATGGCAGGAAAGTGGTGAAAATTCCTGAAAAAGCGCATGTAATTGGGCAAAAAAGGCCAAAAACAGGCTGAAATTAAATAAAACTATGTAAATTTTGACTACAAAAAAGCAAGAATTCCTGCTTTTTCTTGAAGATTTTCATGCCTGAAAGCATGATGTGAAAAATTAAGCGCACAAAACAAAACTTCATGCACAAGGCAAACAATGTTATAAAAGAACAACAACATATCTACTCAATCTGAAAAGTGTGAAATTAAATAGCGAATCACCATAATATTATTGTGCGTTAAAGGACACAACTGAAGCTGCATTTAGGTCAAACGTTTTGAATGTTTATACAGTCTGTGTCAGACACAACAAAAAGATTTAAATCCATATACGGATTAAAGAGGGGAAAAGATGGGCAGTACGTATACACTGTACCCATCTCTGTAACAAACAAAAATCTTATATCTTTTTTGCCTTACCTTTAATATTATAAAAGTCTCTTTCCCTTAATCTCCAGCACTTCCTTTTCAATATAACAGTACAGAAACTGCCCACTTCACAGAAACACTATTTTTGTGTCACCCCAAGTTGGGAAATAACGTCAGCGCATATTCTAGTGAAGACATCATAATATTGCGCATATAACTTCAATGCGACAGTATTTTGCACTCAAGTGACCTAAAGAGAATGTTGACCGTGCCATAGAAAGTGCTGCGCCTATTACTAGATTACACGCTGATATCGACTCCCAAATTGAGCATGCACAAATATAGAATCTGACTTATCGTTGTATTTCTTGTCTACATATATCAATCAAAGTCCCGCCCAGATGGGCTAGCTTATCTTATCAAGCACCACCGCAGCCGCCATATTCACATTTAATAAATGTACATCATCAATATTATAATAACAATAAGTAAAAATGTTGCCCTAAGAGTTGGTTGAGGGCGCCATCATACTTTAAGACAGCGCTCAAAGAATGTGCTCCCTACGTAGCCTCCTCTCATCGACCTCATCACGTTCTGTTCAAAGAGTCTCCTGTTGGACTGGAGGACCTCGGCTGCTTCTTTGTTCAATGGATCCTCTGGATTCGGTTCCTGAAGAGGGCGTGAAAAGAAAAATAAGACATTACCTTCACATAAAATAAATGTTTCACATCTCTTGTTCTGACATTAAACTGCCCCATGGAACAACGCATCTTGTGTATGCAGTCAAAGGGTTACAGCATGTTAAACACTTCTAAACAAATATATATTAGCTATTATGTTTGCCTTGCCTATAAGCATGATTCTAACAGAATCTATGACTAGCAAAACTCAATTAGATCCACACAAGGATCGAGCAAAGGATACATGCTGAGTAATAAAAATGAATAAATAATATATAGACTCGGAAAAACTGGCGTGGATTAAATTAAACATGACCTTAAAAATACAAGGTCTCGAAACTCGGTCCCCCTTCACTATCGCGGCGAAGAATTGACCACTAGACCACAGAGGCTGTGTTTACGTGGATGACAGATGAACAAGCGCTAATGTATCTAAGCCAGTGTTGAGAGTCACAAGCGACCGAAATACATGAAGTTAATTTGTTGGCATATAAGCATGATTGTAGCGAAACTCAATTGAATTCACACCAGGACCGAGCAAAGGATACAAGCCGAGTAAGAGAAATTAATAAAAAAATATATAGACTCGGACAAACTGGCATGAATTAAATTAACAATGACCTTAAAGGGATACGAAGAGATGTGATGTAAGGATTTAGAAAAATCAGCCCTCTTTGTACAACAAAACATCAATTTAAATATTCTGACCTACGGCTTAGATCATAATTTCACACTATAGTTGGGGTCTTGGGGAGCATAAGGGTCTTCCAGTCCCGGCCCAGGCTGACACAGGGAGTTGTATACCAAAATGTTCTTTAAAGTTGGTAAAATTAAAACCTAAGTGGACATCCTTGCCAACTTGGGTGGTTGATTGACCTTGACCTTAATTTAGAGTGAAAGGTCGCATGCGTTTCAAAACCATGTGTGCTCCCAGATATAGTTCTATAAACAGTCATAATATAAATATGTAAAGGCTGCTTTTGTGATTTCGTGAGGGGCAACAGCAAAAATGACCATTTTTAATGTTCCTCTTGAATTCTGACGTCTAAAAAGGAAATTCTTGAACACTACTTTTGTTTCCCTGTAAGAATACACGGTATCAAACCCGGTCCCTCTTCAAACACGGCCTCTGTATTCTAGTGGTTAATTCTTCGCTGCAATAGTGAAGAGAGACTGGGTTGGAAACCGTGTATTTTTAACGTCATCATTATTTTAATTGACGCCAGTTTGTCCGAGTCTATATTTATTTATTTTTAAATATGACATTTTTACAATATCTGACAGACCATTTAATAAGGTTTTCAATGATACTTATGATGATAAAAATTTATTTTATTTTATTTATATTTTACTTATTATATTTTGCTCTCGATCTCATCTAATAAAAAAGCCTGGCCAACAAAATGAACTTAATGATGTGACATATTCATAGTATTCATATTCAAGTTGGTATATATGATCCTCTAGCGAAAATGTGCAAACCAATTAGGTTCATTATAAGAGAATAAAAGACGGGAAATTATAATTTGGTTGCCGGACTACTGTGTAATAATGGATGAGCAGGTCCATATTCGAGCCTCCAAATAAGTGTGCACGGACCAGGAGCCATTTTCCTCGTTTTTTAACAAGAATAGCTCCTGGTTCTATACTTTACTGTGCACAATTTGGAAAACACCACCAGGAGCCAAATCTTGGCCACAATTGGGTAACAAAATCCTGGCTGCCCACGTTTTTGGAGGTTTGTCCATCGTTTGATTACTGGATGTCAGTGCAGCCAGCGTCCACTACAATGAAAATATACGAAAAATTTGCTCTATTTTTGTGCTGCTTGGAAAGACCTAACATTTTCTTGAGTGCCGGTTATTCTGACTGAGTCCTGGTTCCTGCTGACTGGTGCTAACCAGTTATATACAACCCTGGTCAACTTAACACTCAATAAGGTATAGCATGAATTGTCCATGTGATATGCACATGCTGTCCACTTGATTTGCATGTGACTGCCATGTGATGTGCATGTGTATAAATACTCACCAGAAATAGATACTGTAATCCATATACTATTGAATTTATAGTAAGCACAGGTTTCCAGTCTTCTCTGTAAAGTTCAAAGGTCAATCAAAGGCAACACATTACAGTAAGAATAAAAGGTTAGCATTTATTTCAACAGATTCTCAACCCTTCCCTAATGGATCTGTCATTATCAAGCTATTAGCTTATGAATGATTTGAATTTCATACATGGTACCATAAATGTTGAACATTGAAACTACCCTTCATTCTAAGCAATGTATACACACATCAAAGAATCCAATAGTTTGTAGCTAATTTACTATTCACTATGTCACATGGTGTATGGGCAATACCATATTTGGGCCATATCCAAAACTAGTCATCATTGCGAGGGACGACTTGATGTTTTCGATTATCCTGTCTTTTCAGTCAGAAATCTAGACACCAAAAGCATATGACATGAATAACTACCCAGTGTACTCCGCAAAAAAAGCATAGCAACGATCACACATGTTGCCATAGCAACACATTTTATTGCGCGAGGGACAGAAAAAAGCGTGAGGGACGGAAAAAATAATTTTCCATTATCCTGCCTTTCCAGCTGTGTAACTGTTCACTTTCAGTATACTGCATAACAAAACAAACAACCAATATACTTCACTATCAATGGGAAAAATATAGCCACAATGAAGCATATTGCTATGGCAATGCAATTTTAAAACGCGAAGTACGGAATTGTCAAAAAAGGGATGAATGGTTTAAATTGAATCGCCATATCGAAACACTCAACAGTAGCATTCTGTTTTTGCCTGTCATAAAGCACATAGGTAGATCATTCCAAAAACCCAGGTGTCAAATCCACCAACAGGAAATTTAGGACAACTAAAAATGTCTCTCAAATTCTGTCCCTTGCACATACAGAAGTTTTGGATTTGGCCCATTTGGAGATGTGAATGGTTGCCACGGTAGAGGTGGAATAATATTTGAAGTGATATGTGAAATGAGTCTTAAATGGAATAATGGTGCAGCATTCTAAACAATTAATACCACCAAGACATTATACATTTATTCTACTTCATTATACTGGTTAGGACTCATTCATTTCAACCTGTCTATTTACATCATATTTCATAAACGCTAATTAACCCTAACACTCCCAGTGTGGAATCACTGGTAAAACTATCAGGGGGAAATGGGCAAATATTAGGGGGTGAAAACGGCCCCCTGTCTTAGCCGTTTACAAATAATTATTCAAACACTCTTAGTAGTGTCGAACCAATCAGAAAGTCCCCAAGAAACTATATGGGCCTTCCAAACGGTAAAATAAAAGTGTGTATTGCATATTGTGCATCAAGTTCCTGCACTTGTCTCCGACTCGTGCATTTTTTTTTTTGTGCACTATATTCTTGTATCACCCTCATTGAAAGTATCCAATGTATTTCGTGTGTGCGCTGTTCAATGCGAGCACCGCGCGCTTTGTTTTGATTTGTTGTTTAGGAATCTCGGATTCGCCGATTTTCAATGCAGGTGTTAGCAAACTTGTTAACAAGTTTTTATTTGTTTTTACATAAATCAAAATTTTGATTTTGATTTAAGTATAGATGATGTGACCCGTGACGTAATGCTCGGCGGTATGCATGCGCACCTACAGGAAATGTGCTTTGTAAATTAAATTCACACTTGATTGATCATTACTTACATTTTAAGAAAAGTGCAGTAGTCATGTTCTGCATCCCTAGCACAATGAGAGACCAGGTACTAAATATGGTTGCCCGGCAGTATGCGTACACACCATAAGGGCAGGTGCTTTTAAAATTGGCGCTCAGTGATGAGTATTTTGTTTTTGAATACCCCAGTAGTCATGTACTAGTACCTCTAGCATATCTTCAGACCAGGCGCTAATCAATTTGTAAACACTACTGTTGTAAACACCGGTCACATCATCTATAGTGTCGTTTATAAATTAGGTCAATATATGCGTATGCGTAGTTGTGCCTTTATCACACATCCAGGGGTAGAATTTTGGCGCGAATCCGCAAATCGATTCGCGTAAAATCACTACAGTGTGAATCCAGGTGGATTCGCGCAAAAAACACACCAAAAAAACACACTTTTTTTTAAAGTCCAAAACAGGACTTTAGATGACTGGTATTTGACCCTAAGTCAACAAACATTCCGAATTTGGAAGTTGTGCAATATTATAGCTTTATTCTTGATATTATTTTCATTAATTTCGCAATAATCCATGGATTCTCAAAATTTGTGAGAATCCATGGATTCTCGCAAAATCCTTCCGCGAGAATCTTAACATCAACATCAGCGCGCGTGCGCATTTATTTGTCTAATTTCTCTCGAAACACCTTTGCATTTATTGAGCTATAATTGTAGTACATACCTGAGTATATTGAGGCACACATTGCCTTCAAGGTCAATGTTTGGATGATATACCATAGTTTCACATTTCACTTTGGGTGCGTCATGTGGATAGCCTGGACCAACCTAAAATAAGTCAATCATACACACCAACTTAACACATGTAATAGATGTTAAATATATTTGTGCTACCCACCCCACATTTTTCTATAAAAGAATACAGTTTTGTTATTTTTGTCGTTACACTTGACTTTTAACTGTTACAGGCCAGTCAGAAGTTTGTAAAATGATTGCTAGAATCTGTTTTAGATTCTTGCAAAGAATTTTGTGAAACCAGTAGCGTTTCTGGGGTCACTTGGGTAGGGACGGTCAGTCAGGCATTATTTTGTTGTTGGTTTTTTTTCTTCAAAATGTTCGTGAAATTGTTAGTGACTTTCAACAATTTTCCAATCAAAAAAAAAAATCAATTCAAATGTTTCAAAATTTTCAAACAAGTTTGAAATTTGTTTGCACATTTGGAAACATTTTTAAACCATAATATTGTAAAAATAAATAAAAATGAATAGGTTGGTCGGGTCTGTAGAACAGAGTTGGGGTTTTTTCATTGCCTTATGAAGTCCATTTGCCTTATGTAGCATTTGGAAAAGGTAAGTTCATGTTTAAATTAATTTTTAATTCTCTTGTCTATAGTCTATTTGGCCATCACGAGACAGTGACATACATGTAACTGCGTATTCTACTTATTGCGGCGCTGGCGTATACACACGAGTATTGAAAGTTGGAAGATGAATACGCATGCGTAAAAGCTGCACCTGCACCTGTCACTGTCCAGAGGAAGCCGAATAGAGTATACACGAGTGTTATGTAATCATAGCTAATCATAGTCCTACCATAGGACTACCCTAGAGCCCAAGAACTGCTTCTAATCAGAGAACCGTTATCAACCCGAGAACCACCCTGTGGTTTCCACTTATAGGATGGCCAACTCAGTGTTTCTATATATTCAGTTTTAGTATTTCCTGGATAGGCTGATTTTTTAAATAACAGACCTTCAAGGAAGGCTAAGCTGACCAGTGATACTGCAGGCAGATAACACTAAGGGCGTGTTCTCACTGTGCGAATGTGGACTCATACCTAGGTGCGAGTCTACATGCATAACAGTGATGTTGCGTTCTCATTGTGCGATTAAAATACATCAAAATACCGATGTGGTATCGAGTCCACTTACCCACCCGGATGTTACTTGTTTACAAGTTTAAGAGAGTGCGCCGTGCGTACCGACTGCGTAAATTCCATGCGTGCATGACATTTGGCCGCGTGAAATTGCATTTTGAAGCGAGCGGCGGACGGCGGCGCAGTCTGACGCAGCGCAACACGCTTGTTATTGTGGAACAAGTGGTACGAGTCCACATACGATAAGTAAAACGCGTTCTCACTAGCGATTTTGATACCACGTCCTAGGTGCGAGACTACCTCTTCGAGTAGGTTTCGACCCTACATCGTTGATGTAGGGTCGAACCCCCTTATTGCGCGTTCCCACTAGGCTTGGAAGTAGGTATGTAGCATCGAGTCCACGTCCTGGTATCAAACAGCCACAGTGGGAACGCGCCCTTAGTGTGCATGTATAGAAGATTCATGATGAAAATGCTACTTACTTTGAAACTAAATACAAATCTTCCATTTTTATAGAAACCCTGCAAATAAAAAGATACAGAAATAAATGTGTTGATAAATTAGCACAACGTAAGAACACAGGATGGTGGAAATGTATTTGTTTGGCTAGATTGAAGTCAGGGGTCAGGGTGACACCAGAGCAGGGAGTCCAGAGCTCCCACATCTCAGCATACTCCACAACGCTCGGCCAATGAGCGCAAGCGCTGACCACTGTTTTCCAATCAGGCTGTGTCATTTTGTATCATATAGTTATCAAGGGACATTCTATTCTGTTATTGATGCATCACCTTTGCACATCATTTCTGGAAGCCTAATATTTACCCAAATTCAGTTTGATGACAAAAGCACTGGTGGTTTCAATGTCATTCCTGGGGGTCAAATTGAAAATCAGATCTGAAATATATTGTTTGATAACTTGGAGACAGGTCTCATCTCCACCAAGTGGCCTAACTAGGGTCTTCAATTTGGTAAGGGCGGGGACAAGAGGGACAGACCTGTTTTCAGGGGAGTATAACTGACTAATTTTGGTTAATATACATAACTTGTCATTTGGGGAGGGTTACCCTCCGAGGGTATCAAGGGGCGAGTCTACTAGGGTCTTCAATTTGGTGGGGGCAGGGACAAGAAGGGGACAGAGGGGCATATAACCAACTAATTTTGGTTAATATACATAATTTGTCATTTGGGGAGGGTATCAAGGGGCGAGTCTTCTAGCAGGGGAGAGGTATGCCCTACCCCACCCATACCACCCACCCCAAAAACTTCAACTGCCAACCACACCCATTCTCCTGCATCTTACCTCATCTGGTGTGATAATAAGCTTGAAGTTGAGTAAGTCGTCTGAATCAGGAAATTCTATTTGACATGTCTTAGGAAGATTCAGTTCATTTATATCTAAAATTAGAAGAGAAAAGATACAAAATAATGATAGTAAGGAGACAAAAATAAAAACCCTCTTCTATGGGCAAACGGACCTCTCAGGTAGGATCGGACAATCGGGTAGTTTTGGGTGTGGTTTTTTTTAATTTAGTATACACTTTGGTGAATTTTAACAATATGTGATGCGATCTGTGAAAAGTTGTCGGATGTCGCAAAATGTGAACTAGGGATTATGGGTAAAATTTTTAAAAAATCTTTTTTATAGATTTTTTTAAAGAAAATTAGTTTCCAATACTTTGTGTCATCATCTTTCATGAAATTTCACCTTCAAAAACTTACTTAAGTCACTTTTATTATTGACCTTATAATGTTATTATATTGAATTATGTATCTTTTTTGGCCTGTTTTCATGATTTCTTGTTTTGTAGCTTTTGATGACATCACAATCATCATTCACTCATAACTTTTTTTGTAGTGATCATAGAAAAATGATCAAAACAGTTCTGTAATCAGCATTTTTAGCTTTCTTATGATATAAATATCTCCAATATGAAAAATGCCACCATGTGGCGGGTTTTCACTGATCGCATCACATATGCGACGCGATCAAGCGGAATGAGTCGTATATGTCGGGAATATTGATTTTGAGTTATAGGTAAAAAGAAGTGACAAATTCTTATGTTTTACATTGTTTTCTCAGTTGGTAAATTGTGTGTAACATTAAAACTCATCTTAGTGGGGTTTGGACCATACTCTAGCAATTTCCACCTGCTTATAAATGATGGACAAATATTAAAATTGAAAACTGCCGACATGTGACTCATTTCACTTAATCACGTTCATATTTGATTTTTTTTCCTTTTTTTTTCAAAAATTGATTTTGGATCAATCGTCAAAAAGTGGAGACTAATTCAGTCATTTCGAAAGGTGCAACAAAATTTGAGCAATCATCACTTATGGATTCACATAGAGAAGTGGCCAGCTCATTTCTTGGCAATAGATTGGTATAGGGACCAGGGATAGCACTGGATCAAAAATGTGAGAGGTCCCATGAAATTGTTCAGGACCCAATAGGACTTCAAAAAACAAATTTATGGGGGTCCCCCAGGAAATTGAGGGGTCCTGAAGTTTGGGTATTTGAAAATTTTACTTTTTACGGACAGTTTTAATTAATTTATATTGTCAGGTAAGGATGGATATATGTACTTTACAGAATTTCTTATGGTTTCCATTTCCATACATCGTCAAATTTAGGGGTCTCTTCAATTTTGATCGGGACCCGCAAGTCTTTCCAATTTGAAACCTGCCGCATCACTACAAGAAATTGAGAGGTCCAGGACGTGCATACGCGTCAGAATGCGACCCCTGATAGGGACTGTTATTCAGCTTAGTAAAGGATGATCGATCACCGTGCCAGTGTGAAAAGGCTTAATTTTTGGGCGAGTTTTACAACTAGTTGCATATGTAAGCAAAGATCTCTTACACCAGACGTGACACGATCCCTTTGGTTGATCTACTTTTACTGTATGGTTGAGTAGAGCATATAACTGATAGTGATATGTTAAAACATAGGTTTGTTGTCAACGGCAAACGGTAAAAGGGCCGACCTATAATTATAATATATTATAATCAAAACAAAGATTTGTCGCTCACAGCGTATACAATTCCCCAGCGTCCCATGCAACTGGTGCTTATCGTGCGTAACTGTGTCATTCGCGGTTGCAAGGGCGCAGTAAAACTGAAAGGTATGACATACATGTTTGTAAACAAATAGGTAATTTACCAATTGCGGCCCTTATCAACAAGACCCCAAGCCGCGTTGCAACTGTTTTGGAACACACTGCATGCAAGGACACGCTCAACCTTTGTAATGATCGCGAGCGCTCGGATCATGACGCTGTAGTTGACAAATTTTTGTTTTGAATTTATAGTAGAAGATAGTTTAGTTAAACTTAAGTTTAGACTATCAATTACTACAACACATTTAAATACGCACATCAGTTACGGGATGTCTATCTATCTATCTACTGTATCTATTCGATATAGTGCAGAATTCATTATGAATATTGTCGCACTGCGTATTTCCTGAAACCTAGGAATACTATGGAATATTTTGTGTACAGGTAACAGACCCGGGATGACCCCTACTTTTTTGTACTCTTATTTACGATGAGGTCTGCAACTATTTTAACGTGTTCAGAGTGAATCGTCTGAATACACGGGACCAACTGCTTTACGTGGCTCTCCGAACCACGGCGCAACTGTAGTACTGTACACGCAAATTCTAGGCCGACTTGCGCTGTACATCATAAGTCCAGATAACACGTGTACATATCAACATGATTTTATCGATGATTCCTACCTTTGTAGATTACATAGATTCTTAGTTATTTTGCAACTGTGGGCTTGGTGTATATCCTATACTCTTTCGTGATTAATGCACAGACATCGGGGGGGGGGGGGGGGGGGGGGTTCTGTTAAAAATATTGAAATTTATAAGAGATGCGCCACTCAAGAAAATAGTGGTAAACAACAAAATATCACGTGCGTTGATCAGTCTCTGCAGATTTGTTACGTAAAACGCTACGACGCTGCTGTTTCCAATTCACTTTGTACATGTGCAGCGTTCGTCTGAAACCACAGTCAAAGAGACTAAAATGATGCATCGCTTCATTTACATCGCGGTCCGACAAATCAATGCGTGGAATTCGAGAACTTTGGCAGTTGTTGAAGAGACACAGGTGGTACACACAAAGGAAGTCGCTATCTTAATCCGTTTAGACGACATGTATTCACGAATTTTCATTTTCACACCTCAGATAATGCGCTGTTTATCTGCTTCCGTTGTTCGGTTTTAAAAATAAGGTAGGTAGGAATGCACTGTAGGAAAACGTATTACTGATAATCTTATTTGCAAACGTCTAACCTTTGCGGTGTTCAAGAAATATTTCCATAGTAAATTACTCGCTGCTGTGACACAGTTGTATCGGCTTGAAAACCAGGGGCTATGTCATGTACCAATTGCAAGCAATTGGTACGTGAAGTTATAGGTATAGTAGTTTAGTACTGTACTGACATTCACTGTATAGACCTGCATGTTGTACACAGTGAATAGGGTGGAGGAGAAATTCTACAGTTAAATCCGAATAGGCCTGCCCTATATCATTGTATCAGTTTGCTTAACCACGGAAAGAAGATCCGATAAATTAACCTTAGCTTACAAGTCTTACTCTTAGACTTAAGTCTTACCGTAAGATGTGATTGTAGAATTTCCGACCTAGCAAGAGCCAAGACATTGCCTTATTCACTGCCATAATTCTAAAAGGCTACTTGTTAATTTGGAGTTGATATATTACAACAACAAAAGTTATGTTGTTGTGATTGTGAAGTCATTCTTTTTGTCAAGAAAAAATTGAGAGTCCTTCCCATTGGAGCAAAGGACTAAGACTAATCTACCAAGTATACCAAGTAAGTATACCAAGTATACCATTCAAATTTTAATTAAGCTTACATTTTATAACAATCATTCATTCATTGACAACAATATCAATTACATTTACAATAGACAAATTGTATTTGTAACAAAATTATTATACATCATAGAATTGAAAGTCATAAATGATCGGAGGGCGAGGGTCCCGATCTAGAAAGGGGAGATATTAATGAGTGTCAAGCGAAGTAAAGCAAATGGAACAAAGGATTTACAACTATAAATTCACCGTTCACGAAATATTAACACAGATTTTTTTGTCAACATCATGTTTTATTTATTCTATTTTTAGTTTACCTTTCGTGATACGTAGTTGAGCAGCTGACGCTCTCTTTTGAGAGCCAACTGACTTTCCGGCCCCTTCACCATCCTTCTTCTGTTGTTTTAAGGAAAATAATTTAATCATTGTGTAAAATAAATAGTCTAGATTGTGTAAATGTGTATTAAATGTCTGAAATTATCAATACAATGCCGTGAAATGTCTAGAAAAAGTGTGCCCTTCTGATACGATTCCGCATACGAAACAACATTCCCGGTGGCTCTGACCTCATCATCCCAGAATACCATTTTTTGACCTCATAGCTTTTTTTCCAGTCGTTTATGCCATTTTACTAAAAAAACAGTTTTGTCTCCATCGATTCCGCCACCGACTCAGGATTTGTTTAAGTGGTTTTTCTCCATCTTATTTTCACTACAACATCAAATCACAGTCAAAATATGATTTGAAATTTCAGCTTAAAGGTTTGTAAAAACTCTGAGAACAACCATGACCTCAGTGGCACCCTCTTTCTTTTTTTCTAATTTTTTCTTCTTTTTTTTTGGGGGGGGGGGGGGGGCGTGATGGGCATGTGGATGTGGGATTGGATGGGGTCACATTTTTGTAACCATTCAATTGTCTAATAGTACAAAAGCGATTATATAGAAGTAATTTTGTGACCCCCATCCCACCTTCTAAAAGTGCTGCTTTTAGTATACAGTGGGATAATGAGTCGAGTGTAGTCAGCGATGATAGTGGCTTCACCACTCAGAGGGGCTGTCATTTTCTTCAAATATATGGGTCCCAAATAGTCCCGGGGGTACGGTCATGAAATTAATACCATTGCAAAGGGGGTGGTCAAAACAATATGTTAGTTCAAAAACTGCAATATTGTGCGCGCTTCTATTCGGGCACCTGATTTTCTACATGTTTTATTATGCATGTTCTCTCTCTAAATGTAAAACAAGTGGAAAGAGTGGAAATTCACTCGAAAAGGAGTGAAGGGAATGAAACGCTGGACAACCCGTTTTAGTGTGGAAAATTTCCACTCTAAAATGAGTTAATTTTTCACTCTCAATAGAGTGGAACATTGTCATATAAAATCCCCTTTCACTCCTTTTATTTTAGAGTGTTTTTCCACTCAAAAAGGTGTTGTCCTGCGTTTAACTCCTTGAAAGAGTGGAAATCCACTCTTTTACATTTAGAGAGATGGAACACGATTTGATAAATTTAATTTCAGTTAATAGCCTATATCATGATCAAAATTACTTGATACGACTCGAAACTAGTGACTTTACTTGACATAATGGATTGCAATGCAATTGATTTATTGACTTGAAGAAAATTGAGAAAGACTCGAGTCACAATTACTGCCTTTGAATTGACTTGACATGAGCAGTGGCGTAATAACCAAAATATTCCCCCCACCTCAAAATTATTTAATATTGCAATGTTATTGACTTGAAGAAAATTGAGAAAGACTTTGACTCGAGTCACAATTACTGCCTCTGAATTGACTTGACATGAGCAGTGGCGTAATAACCAAACTATGCCCCCCCCCCCCCCTCAAATTAATTAATATTCCAATGCAATTGATTTATTGACTTGAAGAAAATTGAGAAAGACCTTAATTTGACTCGAGTCACAATTACTGTCTCTGAATTGACTTGACATGAGCAGTGGTGGCGTAATAACCCAACTATGCCCCCCCCCCCCCACCATCGAATTTTTTTACTAATCAACATTTGTAAAATCAGTTGACTTTTTTAAATGAAAAAAAAAATCATTTTATTCAGTGAATTTTGCTTTACTCCATATTAAAACGAAATAAATACATTTTACTAAAATGTTGATTAGTAAAAAAACAAATCGCTCCCGGGACCTAGGGCCAAATAAAAACTAGTTTCTCGTCCTAACTAGGGGGGAAAGGAGGATGAGGGCACTTTTTTCTTCTTTTTCTTTGGCGAAATTACCATAACCAGCATGGTATTGCCTGATTGGTTGTTGTGTGTACATAAAACCTGGGTCTCAAATAGGAGGGCTACAGAACTGAACTGAGTGGATTTTATGACGAAAAATTATTGGGTCTAAGGAACTGATTTTTTTCATGAAGAAATTCCATACATATGATAGATCTGCACGGCGAAGATTTAATTTTAAGTTATGGAGCTCATATTGTCACGGATTGCATGTAAAGACTTACACGAGAGCATAAAATGATTAATATCTTCACAACCAACCACTTTTACAAAGTAAGCACATACCGCCATTATTAACTTCCCAAGAACTTAGCTTGCCATTCAGGGGAAGCGTGTTGAACGCGCTCTTGAACTTCAAGCTTGCCCCGTAAAAATCAAGCTTGTCCTTCAAATAACTTTCCAAATATGGATGTGTTTTGAAACATACAATTTTAAAGACGATTTACCACATACATTTTGATACCATCTATCATAATTTTGATGAGCACTTATTCTCTTAACTTACACTTGGACCCATAAGGGGTTATTGGGTTGTATGCATGAAAAGTTGAAGGGCCATACCGTGATCACATGATCACATGATCACATATGTTTGATTGAGTCAAGCCATTTCCATCTTAATTGAGTACCATAATCATGAATAATAAACATTGCATTTAGTAATAATTTAGGCCATCAGTGAGGGCCCATATTATGTAGACGTGAATAATAATAAACTTTAATCCTATTATGGGTTGACTCAAGGGTGTCCCATCCTAAATCGCCCAAGAGTGACATTTGGACGGTGTATTACGTGGTGCCTTAAGAATTGATCTCGCCATTTGAAATTGAAGAGATTCAAGGTTTTTTTAGTCGCTATATAGCACTATAATTAGTAATCGCGCATGCGTAATTTATAGATGGTACACTTACGACCGACATGTCGCTCCGTAATCGCCACGAACTCATCGCTGAAAATGCCCTAAATCAGGCGGGTCACGATAAATCCTGGCACTGGCGAGGTTCCCAAAGGCAGCACTAGTGCCAGTGACCTCCACAACACACCCCCATATACAGTGATATAGTGATAACGTAATTAACGCTTTTGATTATACATTGTAATGTGGTTTTCAAAAAATCAAGAATACAGTCATTTCCGCTACCCCTTGCTGGCTTTCTGAAACAACAAGCCCGCCCTCAATCAATAACTTTGTGACTTCTTCATGTGTGGAGGCCGTGGTTGTAATCCCCGGTTGTAAACATTTTCGACACACCGTATCCCCTCGTATTTCTCATATTTTGTACTGCTAGGTAGGTTCAGATGTTGACCGATACATGATCTGAATGTGAAACGCATTACTTTAGGTAAGGATACTATTTCAAAAGTATTTAAATCTCAGCTAGCTGTGAAATAGCAAAATATTGATAGACCCTAAAACTGCCTAAAATTAAAAATAGTTTTTTATAATTATAAGCTTACAAGTGACACCTGACACGTAGTTTATTACAAAAAGGCCCATCATATTCATAGCCTATTTAATATATAGGCCTGGTGTTTTTGAGCTTGAATGATTTAGCCTCCGAATTTATAATAGTGTGTTAATTATTGGAGATGCAACAGTCAGTGTGTCTCGGACAGAAAGTAAAACCTGGTTTATAAAATTAATTTTAATTTAGGCCTAAAAGCTTATTTTATTATAAATAAAGGCTGCCCTTGCTAGGCATGTTCATAAAATTTTGAAAATAAAATTATCTCTTTGAAAATGGAATACATGGAAACAAAGTACTTTACAATAAAAAATGATGGTTCAACCTTGTCTGCAGGCTGAATAATAAAAAAGTTATAACCAAAAGTAGTTTAAGTCATGCACATTTTATTATTTATTAGGCCATGGTAATGAAAGTCTTAGATTTGTGTCCGGACATTTTTCAAATCACATGCGGCAGTTTTTCATTATTCATTATTCATTATTTTATCCAAGCATGGTTCTCTATGGTGTGTATTTACATGAACGTGACTGTTGGTAGATATGTAAGCATCGCCGGCGGGTGGATGTAGCGTTCGCTCAATACATCGTCTGTATTGCCAACACAGAAAACATCTTCATTTTATCCATCCCAATCCATCAACAAAATAACGTTTATGTTACTTCTTTCAATGAATTATACTTAAATACCATCTTACTTTTCATTCTGAACCCTTATTTCCCTTCTGAAATTTAATTAAATGAGTGTAATTTGTCCCGATTTTCATCGTATTTTATTTTCATGTCGTTACACTGGTCGGCCATTTTGGATTCATTAAAATCTCGCATTTTCTCGTTTTCTTTCATATCGCTAGCGCTGCGCTATGCATGTCGTTGAACGAAGTGGCTGAAAACATCGTTCTTTCGCTGACTGACGACTCACAAAGCAGGAAACGCTGGATTTTTATGTTTTTACGCGAATAATGAAATTTTTCTCAAATAATGAGTTTTTCATGCGGGAGGTTTTGGACCATGCGGGCGGTGGACGCAAATCTAAGACTTTCATTACCATGGCCTTATGTTGGAGGCCGAATCAAACCTAAGTAATTGGTATGACTTGAAATAGCACATTTTTAGCTTCGAAATGCTACCATGTTGAAGGTAATCAAATTTTGTAATGACTTGAAGAAGCATTATTTTCTTTATATTTCACCAAATATATTGGTCTCTATCTCAAATTGTATTTGCCGACAACGTGTCCTTTTTGATGTGACTGGTCACATATTGGCTCCGATCTGGCCTACACGTTGTCGTTAGCTACGAAAACTAGCATAGACAGTCAGCGTCATTTTTTAACTGTAGCAGGAATAAGGCGATCCAAATTCAAGCCAGTATTTCTTAGAAATTGAAATAGGTTGAGCTATTTAATTTAACCACAGATTCTTTGGACATTAAATATGATATAATCTGAAGTAAAATTTTGACTTGGTTCCTATGGTTAGCAAAATTGTTGATATTTATAGAGCTTGCTCAGCTCCACAATCATCTGAAATTTATGACCATTTTATTGTAAAAAATGAAGCAAAATTGAAGCGTTAATTTCTTTGGTTTTTATTGGTTTTTTGAGTGACCCTGCAAAATAAATAATTAATTTTTACAAGAATGATTAATTAATTTTTACAAGATCTGATAAAGTATGCTACAAAGCTGGATTATTGGTGCTAGGACCAAATGACTTGTGCTGGGACCAAGTGACTTGCGACTTGATTTGTGCTGGGACCAAATGACTTGTGACTTGAGCTGGGACCAAATGACTTGTGATTGGACCAAATGACTTTCAATTTGACCTGTGCTGGGACCAAATGACTTGCGACTTTACTTGTGTTGGGACCAGGGTTCACGCTACCTTGATTTTTTGATTTGGACGCCATAATATTGAAATGTCCTGTGTTATTGCGTCTTGCTTGGACGCCCTAGCTTGAGGCTATTCAACTTACTATAAATACGATCTTGAATTCACGATGCATCGCAGTTTACAAATATCTGAAATTGCATCAAAATTTGCTAAGCTTAATCTTCGAAAATGTCCACAACATGCCCAAATACTTCTCATTTGCGCAGTGTTTTAGTATCAAAACAAATCAGTGCATATACACAGACACACAGCGAAGCTGACATGGGATGTGTACAACCAAACTAGCACGATATTCTCCATTATCGTCTCCTCCACATGAGTAAGATACTTGTTCGTAAACAAATGTATGTACGTTTGTGCACGTGCGGGAATTGCGAGTACTCTACAGTTGGTAAAAGAGATAAATTATTTGCATGCATTATAATAAGTGTTGACCTGTGACACGGCACAGGGTGACACGGGCCGGTTCAATTTGGCAATAGGGGTGGTACGTTCAGGGCAAATGCACAACAATTAATTTGATTGTTTAATTCTGAAGTTTTCTGTATGTTTTTTTGATAAATATAAATATTGTATATTGTAATGTTAATCAGTAATGAACGTTTTATTGATAATATTTAGTTCAAAACTCTGTTTGATATGTCAATTTATATATAGTATATTGTGTGCGTTTAACCTCCTTGAAAAGTTATACGATCTCGCTTTGAGTGGCCTCATAGGACTTGCGCAAACTTGCGTTGTTGCGCATGTGCTTGGGAAAAGTTTTCGTCTCGCTTGCTTTACTACTGTATTGTAGTGAGGAGAGTAGCAACTATAATTCACATGCGGCATGATACAGTAATCATAATTACATGTAGGGAATTTATCATTATTTCATGGACTCCCAAAAATTCTGTTTGGACTCCATAATTCTGAGAATTGCCAGGATATGGGGTCCAACTGGACCACATAATTTTGAAGCTACTGTGAACCCTGGTTGGGACCAATTGACTTGTGGTGCTGGGCCCAAATGACTTGTGCTGGGGCCAAGTGACTTGCGACTTGATTTGTGGTGGGACCAAATAACTTGTGACTTGAGCTGGGACCAAATGACTTGTGATTGGACCAAATGACTTTCAATTTGACCTGTGCTGGGACCAAATGACTTGCGACCTTACTTGTGTTAGGACCAATTGACTTGTGCTGGGGCCAAGTGACTTGCGACTTGATTTGTGGTGGGACCAAATGACTTGTGACTTGAGCTAGGACCAAATGACTTGTGATTGGACCAAATGACTATCAATTTGACCTGTGCTGGGACCAAATGACTTGCGACTTTACTTGTGCTGGGACCAAATGACTTGTGCTGGGGCAAGTGGCTTGCAACTTGATTTGTGCTGAGACCAAATGACTTTGTTTTTTATTGGTTTTTTGAGTGACCCCCTGCAAAATAAATGATTTATGTAAAAATGATTAATTAATTTTTACAAGAAAAGTATAAATGCTACAAAGCTGGAATTTTGGTGCTGGGACCGAATGACTTGTGCTGGGACCAAGTGACTTGCGACTTTTGTGACATGAGCTGGGACCAAATGACTTGTGACTTGATTTGCGGCCAAATGGTTTGTGATTTGTGACTGGAGGAAGTGACTTGTGAGTGACTTGACTCAGACTTGCAAATATATATTTTACAAACAAATACTTAGTTGAGTGATCTGGTGATCATGTGTACTACTGTAAAAGTCAATATTTTCGCGATAAGATATTTTCATGAAAATGGTCATAACAGGCATTTCGCTATTTTTTATTTTCGCGATTTTCAACATTTGTGAACAAAAGTCAATGGAAGTCAATAATTTTCGCAAGTTTATTTTCGCGGATGAGGATTGATTCGCGAAATTTTTTATGTTATTATTGATGTTATTTCATGTGATTTTCATGGATGTGTTATGAGTAGAGCCTAGGGTTACAAAGGTGTGGTAGGGGATGGGGAGGGTGTGGTACATTTCGTCCAAAAGTTTTTTGTCCACAAACCAGGGTTGTAGCTACGCCGGGCTGGCCCGCCCGGCACTCTCAAAAATAAAAGTTGTTTTGGGGTTGTTGGTGTGTGTTTTTTATTAAATTAATTTTTTTTAATTTTTTTTACAATTTGTGGATAAAATCATTACACTGCCTCATAAAACAAGAAATTATGTGGCAGGAAACCTCAAAGTGCATTAAAAAAAATAACCTACAAACATCCCGGCCAATGAGCCGCGAGAGCTCGGCTCGCTACTCTTTGTCCAAATTTTACCCGGCACTAAATTTGGCCTGGCGACAACCCTGCCAAAAACAATTTGTCCAAAATGTTTTTGTCCAATACACTTTGGTCCAATGAAATATTCGTCCATTCTTGTTTTATTCCAAAATTATTTCGGCCAATTTTCTTTTGTCCAAGATTATTTCGGCTAATTTTGTTTATCCAAAGATATTTAGGCCAATTTTTTTCATCCAAAGATACTTTGTCCAAGTTAATTTAGGCCAATTTGTATTCGTCCAAAGCTATTTTGTCCAAGATAATTTAGGGTATTTATTATTTTGTCCAACGTCATTTTGTCCAAAATGTTTTTGTCCAATACTTTGGTCCAATGAAATATTCGTCCATTCTTATTTTAGTCCAAAATTATTTTGGCCAATTTTCTTTTGTCCAAAGCTATTTTGTCCAAGATTATTTCGGCTAATTTTTTTTGATCCAAAGATATTTAGGCCAATTTGTATTCGTCCAAAACTATTTTGTCCAAGATAATTTAGGGTATTTATTATTTTGTCCAACGTCATTTAGGACAATGCTTTTTGTCCAACATTAATTTAGGTCAATCTTTTGGCCATCCCTATTTTGGCCAACCAACCATATAAAGGCTGTAACAGTCCATTTCAATAACCCTTACTCCACAAAATCATACAGATATGAACCATCTCCACGCGCATGCTACGATATTGATTGCATAATTTATTTAGCGCCTTACGACGATGTAAACAGCCTCAAGGCGCAAACCATCTCTTTGCATTAGTCACACACTTCAACATGTTCAAGGTTTTTAAACCTTTGTGTGACTATGCAAAGAGTTAATAAAAGTCTTCTACTTTATTATACTCATTATTTATTAAATCAATATTGTGACTTTCTTTTTAAGAACGCATTAGGCCTATAGCTCCTACAGAAAAAATTTAAATTATGAAGTTATAAGGAAAATACTTCTCTTTAATTTGAGATATTATTGTTCACGAAGATCGGTTAATAATTAAGATTTAAGAACGCAACATTGAAAAGGATTGAACAATGTGCAGTTTTCTTTTTCACACTTGGGTTTATAATTTGTAGGACAGTGTGATAGGTATGTGTATGGGCTGCATTAATCAATTGAAGCATGCCAATCCTCATTTTACTATCGACCAGGCCATGTGTTTTGAACTCGCCACCCTCCCCGTTGCATACATCCAGATTTTCACAGTTTACACCATCTGAAATTCAAATCAGCATATCGCAATAACTACTTGTTCTACCCCATAAAAAGCATATATTTTCTGAACTGTATCTCACAAGGAATCCAAATATGCTATTGGAAATTAGATAGGACCTAATAGTAACATGTTGTGATTAAGAATCAAATTGTTTCCTTATATTATTCAGTCATTTAATCCATACATTAAGTACCAATACTGATTATGCCATAATGCAAAAATATATTACTAATGATTAGGCTATTGAAACGGAACCGGGGGTGTATGTCCCCAGTTTGGGATAGGAACCTCCTTATCAGGACACTATCCACTTGAACCATAGGAGTATTTTCTTAACTATCATTTTTGGTAGCGTGTCTTAGGAGATGTCAGAATACCTTCTAGATTCAGTTAATTCAGCTTAGATCTTAAGAGTACAACAACAAGAATGGAGACAAATTAACAGTATTGACACAAGTTTTAAATGTAAATTAATATTTCCATACCCGTCTAATGGGTTTCTCTTTTGAGCATCATATTACAATTCTCATTTCATCAATATTCTTGGTAATCACAAAATTATTAAAACAATTACATAAAATCACAATGCATCTTGTACGAAAAATCTAGCTTGTTTCTTTCATTATTTTACGCCATTTGGAGCTCATTATACAAAAGTTTGTTACAAACAAAACCAATCAGCTGGTTTCGCAGACCAAACGCAGGCACAAAATCATAGTTTGTTTTGACGTAAATAATGCTAGACTGACGTCAAGACTTCAATAATTGGCTATTTACAATGATTTTGATCACGCTGTCATTTGCATGCATAATTCATTCGCTTTACCAGAATAATCCTGAGGGTTTTAGGTGTTTCCTCAAATTCTAAGTATTGGGGCAATGTAAGACTTTATTTCCCGCATTTCGAGAGTCTCAAATGCCTAAACAGTGAATCAGTTTCCTACGGAATCTCTCTGATTCATTCAGCCTGTTGGCTAAGCTAGGGCAGCTTTTAGGAGGTGGTTTGGTTGCCAACCTCATCTGGTGCTTCACCCCGCCGGACTGACAAAATTCATCCCAAAATTTACTCTCCAAAACATTTGAAACGCAGTAATCGCGCAGAAAACTTTTCAGCATCTGATTTGTTCGCTCTAATAATAGAACACTCTGTTACCATGATTACGCTGAGCGCAGTTATAAGCCACGCCCCTAATAGCTGATGCTGATGTTTCTGTTTCTTAGCAAAGTGTTACATGAATTGAGACATTTTTGTAAGTTTGAAAAATGCATAAATTTAAAGTATAAAATATATCACAAATAGCACATGGATTTACATCCACACAACATTTGCAACAACTTCATCAAGTGGTTTACAAAACGATTTGGTGATTTACTGGAAAAATCAGAATACATTAATAATTTAATATCTAGAAACACTCCAGCGTAGTGACCAAAAAGATGGCGGATTCCATCGTGGACTATAAATATTATCGGAACATATTTCCTTACAAATCACATTTACACATAAAATACACAAAATGTGAACATTGCAAGACAATGACAAACTAGCTGACTATTTTACACAACTAGGGATGGCTATGTGAATATCAAAAGGTGAGATTTGACACGATATAAACAGTCAACAATTTCAATAACATGCGCCGAAAATACAGAATTCTTCCGTCCGTCGCTAATATCGGAGCATATTTCTTGACTCAACAACAATCAGTATTCAATAAAATTATTCTAAACTTCACATTTATATGTAAAAACGTGTTCTCTACGATCGACTAATGTTTCAACACCAAACTCTCAAAATAACTCATGTTTTTAAATAAGCTTATTTTCGCCTATAGGGATAATGCCTCACTGTATAAATGAATAGGCCTGAAATTCTGTGTGTGTCATTAAAAAGAGGATCAAAGAAGGTCTCATATGTTATCCCAAAGCAGTGAATAATTTATAACATCATGAATTTCTATCAAGTTTGTTTTCGCACAGACTACAGTCTAATAGGTTGGTTTTTGCACAGTAGGGAGCCTGTTTTCACACAGACTACACCCTGACTGATGGTGGTAATTTACATTCTTTTTGTTGCTTTTCTTGACGAAAGTGGCAAAATGGAAAGAATGTGTCAATGTTCATATGGTTTCCCGATCGAAAGAATTAAATCCATAGGATATTAACAAAGTTAGCTATTAATTAAAAGAACATTGTTACATTTTACTCGGTTCGCTATTTGTCTGAGTTATCTATAAATCTTCAATAACAACAGTTTGTCTATATAAGCATTTAAAAATTCTGCAAAAAATTGCCCCTTTAGTACATTTTACCATAGGCCAACATTTTATCATGGGGCTATTTTGTGAAAACTGGGGTCTCAGTGGTCATTACAAGAGGGGTAGGTGCGTCGAAGGGTATTCAAAAAGCACCCTAAATAAGTAAATTAACATTAATGTTAAAAGTACCCCTAAGCAAGTACGGAGACTATTTTGCATACCCTAAACAAGTAATATCAGTATTTCCAATACCTAAACGAGTAAAGAAAATATGTTGATACCCTAAACAAGTTGTCAAAAAAGTGTGATCGGGAGTGTGATACCCCAAAGCAAGTAATTTGTATAATGTAGTATTATGAAACAAATATGAGCTGATCTAGATCCCCTATGCGATGGATAGAAATTGAGAAATATGTCCTGCCCGTATATCGTGGCTATTTATTCTGAATGGAATAAATTAGGACCCTAAATATGTAAGGCCGTTGCAAGAAAAGTATACCCTTTTTCTCAATTTTGCATGTTTTTGATACCCTATGCACGTTACGTACGTAACATGCCCAAGCTTGAAAAACTACCTAATTACGTGATATTTTGGATGTGCCTGATACCCTACTTGTATTGAGCACTGGGCACTCCGGGGCCAAAATGAACAGTGGACTCTTTAGAAAACATGGCAGCATTTTTTTTTTGGGGGGGGGGGTGGTCTATTCAAGGTCTTAGCCAGCAACCCGTCTACCTGTCAGTTTTTAAAGGGGGCAGATGGAAAATCAGGGCAGAGAAAAATACTATCTTTCTGGGAGCTGATTTATAAGGCAAAAAAAGCTTTGTCTAATGACCCGCACACATTCCTGAAACCGCCTGTGTTAGCTCTTTTTTTTTTAGTGCTTTTTTTTTCTTTTTCAATTTTCTCAAAAAAAATCTTGCAAAATCCAACTTTTTGGCCAAACAAATGACGATCAGGTCTAAATTTAAAATTTAAAATTTTTTAAAAATCCGCAGACCTCATTAGATTTTTAGTCTCTCATGTCATTTAAGACAAACCTTTTTTGTTGTTGGCCTATAAGTGATAGATTTTCTGGGAGAATACAGGATGAGTCGGAATGATTGGGACTCAGGACTAAGTATTCTATGAATGTTTAACACTTTCCACACTGCTATTGGTTTTACCATAACTGATTTTTCAGAAACCTTTCCCAACTTGCAAGTTCTATCTTAAGGATCACTGAACCAATGCAAGGCATGTTTGTACTTATTTCAATGCATTTCTCAGGGTGATTCCAAATATGGTAATGAAGTTCAATAATTTCGACATTTTTGAAACATTTTGTGAAATTTTGAAATGTCGTCTGCAGCCGCCTGCCGCTTTGAAAGTGTTAAGACCATACGCGTCCATTGGAATTTGTCATTTAGAACTTGAGATGAGTAGATACACCATTTTCAACAACAAAATGGCTGGTGTTTTTTTCAGTTTACAAATATTTGTTTGCCATTTTGTTTAATGGGTTGATAGCTCTACAAATGTGGCTGTTACTGTGACTGATAGATTTCTAAATTTGCTATTACACTGAATGATCTGAATTACAAGGCAAGGTTGATTTCACACAGACACAGGCATGTATGTATAACCAACCTTTAGGATCAAACATTTCATTACAGGGCAAGCTTGATTAAACATTAGGCATTTTACCTTAAGTCTGTGATAACCAAACTTGCCCTAATACTATACCAATAAGTAGGAGCGATTTGACTTAACTTTTGCTAACAGCATGCCCCCTGTCCCCCATCGACCATATATAGGCGGCGCAAACGGGTCCCCTTTTTCATGGGGAACGTCCCCGCTAAACTTTTAACGTCATCTGGACCATCTGAGTGATCAATTTCTGCGCTCTTCGCGTAAATTAATTCAATGTTAAGCTTGATTTTGTATCTCCATTTGGACATTATAAAACACAATTTGGGCTTGTTCCCCTACATTTTTGGCTTCCACCGCCATCACCAAAGGAAGTATATACATGTAGCTTCGTATTTAGAAATGCATCTTAAAACGACGTGGTCATTATTTCCTTATATGGCTCATTCCATGAAGTTGGGGCATATTATGTGACATCCAAGTGAAATTTTCAAAATGGATATTTTCCAACTCTTTCTTCTTTTTTAGGTTCTACATTTACCTAAGTCCAATGTAGAACTTTTTATTTTAATGTAACATTTGGTGTAAAATAACCGCACATCAACAGTTGGATGACATTTCCAAAAATCCTGATGCTACATGGACACCATTTCTCATTTCCATATCATTTTCTAATAAAATAGCTTAAGATGTGGGCCAAGTTTCTATACCTCAATTAACTACTTGGAACCACAAATACATGAAAAGAAACCAGATTTGTCTAGGTTGAACATAACTTAACGAACAAGACATCGTAGATTAACTGTTTTATGTAAAAACTCATTGAAAAGTGACTCTTTATTTTGCAATTTGTATAATGAATTTAAATAAAGTACATATCAATATTTGTTTGATGTAAAGTACTCTATAAACCATGCACATTGATTACATTATAGTCATAAAGTAAGTATATGAAGTATTATTTACCTGTATAATGTTATAAAATGCACTACCGATGCTACATGGACACCGCGTCTTGTAACATTGTTAATAATAAGACTATTCATACTGTTACAATTATTTGAGTGTGAATGGTTTGTCTACTTGTTCATCATATCAAGTAGATACACAGAGTGAATTGCTTGAAATTTATCTAAACACTGTTCATGTAAAATTTACCTTTTCTGTGTACTTAAGTATTACGATGCTACATGGACACAGTGCCCTAAAATATTTGGAACAGCTTGAACAGGTGCATCTTTTTCAGATCAATAGAGAGGATGTACTATGATGTTAACTTTTTATGTTATAAGCACACGATAAAATTAATAACATGGATTGTAAAACTACAAATTACACAAAAAGATAACCTGCCATGAAGCATAAAACATAATTACCTATGATACACATACACCATTTCTTACAATTACACAATAACAATACACCATTGATCAAAGAAACTTAAGATGTCCACTGAAACAAACTTCATGCAGTGTTGTTCTTAAAGTACCCTTTGTGATCTTAGTCTCTTTGCTTGTTTCTGATTGAATCATCCTCTATTATTGATAAAGATGATTGAAAAGTTTGATCACTTAAAAAGTCAGTTTGCAAAAAAATAATTTAATTGCCATGATGGATTTCTTTGGAAAGGTACTAGTTTTTGAAAATGATGGGTTCCTTGTCTTCATCTCCATAAATTCCAGGACGATAGAACTGTCTTCTGAATTGATGTCAAGAACCTGCAAAGCAAAACAAAATAAACCCTATGGCTTAGTATCTTCATGGAACATTGTGTATTGATATTGGAGTAGATTATTTATTCATGTTGCACTTTTTGTGTTGCAGGAAAATATTTATATTAAAATCATGCTGGAGTATTTTATTTATTATTCATTTAACATGAAAAAGAATAGCAAAGGATAGAGAACTTAAATGATTTACAATTATTTTGTTTTATTTATAGTAAATAAAACTAAAATAAGGGAATGTTTATTGTGAATTCAGTGAAATGCTAATGGAAATGGTGTCCATGTAGCATTGTGTATTAATATATTTCATTAGATATACATCTCTCATAATATGCCTTTTTTTCTGTAAAGTGTAGTAAAATGTAGGCAATGTTTTGAATGTTTTGGGTGATGGATAATTTCGAATGGGGTAATTGTTTTAGTCTAATTAGGCAAATTTTATGAAATGCTACATGAACATGGTGTCCATGTAGCATCGTATTGGTAAGCTATATGTGATGCGATCTGTGAAAACCCGTCGGATGTCGCAAAATGTAAACTAGGGATTATGGGTAAAATACAATTTAAAAAAATTAAAAATTTAAAAAACTTTTTTCTTTTTTTTTGAATTTTTTTTAAAGAAAATTAGTTTTCAATACTTTGTGTTATCATCTTTCATGAAATTTCACCTTCAAAAACTTACTTAAGTCACTTTTAATATTTACCTTATAATGTTATTATATTGAATTATGTATCTATTTTGGCCTGTTTTCATGATTTCTTGTTTTGTAGCTTTTTATGACATCACAATCATCATTCACTCATAACTTTTATTGTAGTGATCGTAGAAAAATGATCGAAACAGTTCTGTAATCAGCACAGTTTTAGCTTTCTTATGATATAAATATCTCCAATTTGAAAAATGCCACCATGTGGCGGGTTTTCACAGATCGCATCACATATTATTAGCATTAAAAGAGCAAAAACTAATTCATTATTAACTTCAAAGTTGATTAATGATGTGATTCTACAAAAAAAAAAACAATTTCAACGAACTATAACGATACCCAATGCAAAATATTGCCCATGCTATGCCCGATGCTACATGGACGCCAAATAATTATGGCGTCCGTGACTCAAAATTAATATCATAACATGAAAAGAAATTCTGATTCAGTGTTTCCCTTTTAACATTAAGAAATAATTACAATCGCACTTACCATTCACAAAACTATCCAATGTTTACATTTTGATGCTACATAAAAGTCCCGATGCTACAACGGGACACCAGCGACTGAAACCTTGATAAAACTAGCCCACGTGTGGCAAATTCCAAACAAACCTGATAGCTATTGACCTCTATCCTTACAAAAAGAAATATGGAATGTTTTATTTATCTCCAGGGGGGGATTCCCACAAATTGCATAGGATGTTTATCACGATGCTACATTTTATGGTTAGGACACCATGCACACGGCACGGTATACTTTTTCATGAATATATGGAATGGTCTTCATGAAATTTATTCTCATTTGCAATAGTTTTCAATTGATAAATGCTCTTAATTTTGGAAAATAATTAAAAAATGTATGATAGAGAACTACCCCCATTCAGCAATGAAAACTCCCGATGCTACACGTGTATATTTTGTGGACACCGTGCGTAGCATCGGAAAGGCAATTTTCATGTTGCTTGGGTGAAAAATCAGTCCAGCGTGACGAGGTGTTTTGGTCAGTAAACTATGAATACATATCTTTTATTAATCAAATCAATTCTATGATAGTTTTGCTTACATAAAACTCATATTAATTGTTGTGTTTTCCATGTCACGTTTTTTAGCAAAAATGGTCTTAAAAACCACCTAATTTTTAGGTCGTCCGTAGGAAGAGACCTTATGGCAGCATCCTTCGTGTGTGTTGTCTGTCTGTGTGGGGGGGGGGGGGGGGGGGGGTGTGTGTGTGTCAACAATTTGGTATACACTTTTTCAACAATTTGGTATACACTTTTTGTTTTGTCCATTTCTTTTCCATACAATGTCCAATTGCAATCAAACTTCGGTCATAGATGCAACATGGGAACCTTCATATGTTAATGAGGTCAAAGGTCACATACCAAGGTCAAAGGTCATCCGAGGTCAAGATGTATGTAAAAGTGGCTGCATATGTAAAATTGATTACATTTGTCCATTTCTTTTCCATACAATGACCAATTGTAACCAAACTTTGGTCATAGATGCAACATGGAAACCTTCATATGTTAATGAGGTCAAAGGTCACATACCAAGGTCAAAGGTCATCTGAGGTCAAGATGTAAATGTAGAAATGGCTGCATATGTAAAATTGATTACATTTTTCCATTTCTTTTCCATACAATGACCAATTGTAACCAAACTTCGGTCATAGATGCAACATGGAAACCTTCAGATGTTAATGAGGTCAAAGGTCACATACCAAGGTCAAAGGTCATCTGAGCTCAAGATGTAAAAGTGGCTGCATATGTAAAAATTGATTACATTTGTCCATTTCTTTTCCATACAATGACCAATTGCAACTAAACTTCAGTCATAGATACAACATGGAAACCCGCATATGTTAATGAGGTCAAAGGTCGCATAGAAAGGTCAAAGGCCATCTGAGGTCAAGAAGTAAAATTTAGTACACTTTTTTGTTGTCTCTTGTTCATTTTTTTTTGTCTCTTGTTCATTTTTTTTGTCTCTTGTTCATTTTTCCATACAATGACCAATTGCAACCAAACTTGGGTCATGGATGCAACATGGAAACATTCATATGTTAATTAGGTCAAAGGTCACGTACCAAGGTCAAACGTCATATGAGGTCAAGATGTAAAATTAGCTGCATATGTAAAGTTAATTTCATTTAAACAGGTGAAGTACAATTGCAACCAAACTCAGGATGTTTATTTTATTTTTTATATCCTGGATCCGCTAGTGGTCTAACCTCTTTCTTTCTAGATGCCTGTGGTTTGAGATCCACCTTGTTTTTAATCTACCCATATAAACGGACGACCTATTTGGGACCGCTGTCCCTATTTTTTTCTTTTTTTCTTCTTCAAGGAAGGGTCAATTTTTTTTTTTTTTTCATGGCTCAATACTATAACCTAGTACTGTTTTTGGACACTAAAAAAAATTGATATACACATAGAGTAAAACAGTTTATAAGCTGCCTAAAGTACCAAATTCTGCTATTTTAACAAATGCCCCAACTTCATGGAATGAGCCATATAGTAAAAATAGCTATAAATGACCATGAATGTGCTACCAACAGGCACGTCACCAAGTAGTCAGGGCTCAAAATACACGGGGGTGAAGGGCGATTAGCCCCCATTTTTCACAAAATAGCCCCCCTGAGAAAATTATGGCCAATGGTAAAATGTACGTACCAAAGGGCTTCTTTTGGCATAATTTGCTCAAATTAGCCCTTGTAATAAGTTGTAGCCAAAAGAGTATTTTAACACCTGCAAGTAATAGCTGTGGCATTTACAAACGTTTGAACTATGTAGGAATCTTTGCAGGAATGTATTGACACATCCCAGCTTGCCTATGTTACCAGAGAACCACAGGCTCCAGGGTTAAACGCCTACATGGGTAGGGGGAAGCCCAGTGAAGTTCGAGGATTTTAACCGTTTTAAGAGTCACAATCGTTAATCTAAGACACTTTATTCATAAATATTCATAAATATTTGTTACAATTATAGCGTGATGCCAAATTTTAAGAAAGCCTTTTTGTCTTGCGTTCCTGTGGATTCTGTAGCCCTGGGGAAATATGGACAAGCAATTTAGGACAATAAAAACCCTATATCAAAGCTATTTTAAACATACATGTACCACCGTAAAAACAAGTAAGCTTGCTCATTTCATCCGACCATTACAGCATCTAATGATCTCGAATCATTCACGATCAGTTTGGTGCAATATTGGGTTACTATTCCTTTGCACAAAGGTGTAGACTTATTCCTGCTGTCTCCTAACATGGCGCACTGACGCGAAGCTGTGCTGTGTTGGAGACTGAAAATAAAACGGTTCGAATGATGCCAGGATTTTTGCGATCTGCGCGAGTGCGTGTGATCGCATTACACTGCGCCATCATGTTCTCGCGCAGGTTCGATTTTGAGATGTGCTACACACAAACGCACAGTCGCCGCCGTGTTCTGCATTGCGTATCGAATTACTGTGACTCATGAATAATTCAGTGTGTCACAAAAAGCGACACAAGGTCCGGCATGAAAAAAGCATAGAAGCGGACCAGTCCCAAAGCCCCAACGCATGCGCACAAAAGCTGACGTTGCAGGGGATGGCGGAACCAGCCTAACCTAAGGTGTGTCTGATTCTCGTCTGTTTCTCTCTTTCTAACATTTCTAATTATAGGCCACCTTCCCTTCCCTAAACCCTCCACTGTCCGGACAGGGGTCAGACCCCCACCCTTATTATTTTTGCCCCACCCTTTTTACAGAGCCACCCTTTTTATTTGGGAATGTTCAACCCCCACCCTTTATACCGAAAAGGGGACGTACATTTTGATCATTTTGTGCATTCAAATTTGAAAAGGCACAAATTGGAAGAAAGGACAAAGTGACAGACTGTCGTAACTCGTGGCGAGTTTCCATTTTGAAAAAATGTCACGATTTCCACAATAGATGGCGCTATATAACAACAAACTCAATCCCTGCTCAATTTGTCAATTTAAAGATAGCAACTTTTAATTTCGAAGTATATCGGACGCGATATCGGATACAATTGATATTACTAGCGCTAGCGAGCGGACAAGGTCGGTATTTTGATTATTTTGATTATTGCTGAGAAATAATTCTCCACATAGAATTAACCCCCACCCTTTTTATTTTACCTCCAAGCTTTATACAACTACACCCTTTATCAGAAATATTCTGACCCCCACCCTTTTGTTGATTTTTTGATTTCTGGAGTCCCACCCTTTATAAAGCGTGCCGTCCGGACTATGCTCCCCCTCCCTAAACCCTCCCCCTCCCTAAACCCTCCCCCTCCCCAGTAGAAGGTGAATGACAGAAGGTAAGATTTTACACTGGATACATACTGTTATTAAAGTGGTCTGTAACACATACATGTACAGTCATTGTATACTACATGTAGATGTCCTACTTTGTCTTAGGAATCTTTAAATTAAACTTAATTTTCAATTATCTCATTTTCAGCTGATAGAAGAATCATCAAACAGGTCAACACAGGTCAGCTGCATAACACCACCAGTGTCTCCCTCGCTCTCCATACATCCACTCTACTAGAACACCATGTCTGGTGAAGAGACTGGTGAAGAGACTGAGTTGGGGGCAAGGTTGAGGTATGATTCCGTGAGCAGTGAAGATGGAGGGATATCAGATAATGAAGGTCAAAGGTCAAGAGGGCGTGGCAATGGCAAGACAAAGCGGGATTTCTCCAGCAGGCAAACGGCCGTTTATGACGATGGCACCAATACTTTTTTCTGGTAAGTTAATGAAGGACTCTATTAGCGACTCTCATTCAAAAATAGGTTTGGGAAAACTTCTAACAAGTGTTGGCAAAATATGAGCAATGTACTCATTAATTTATAAAAAAAGTGGGTTTGAAAAAGTGGGTTATCGATTTTTACAGCACATCCATGGGCATGATCACAACCCAGGACTTAAAATGTTTATTTGGTTACGAGAGCTATTTTCATCAGAGTAGCCCTCGTGTCTATCCATTTGATTAAGTATTGCCAAGAGGGCAGGCCTATTTTGTGGATTGCGAGTGCTAATTGACCCATAGCCCCATTTATATTGAACCCTGTCACAACCTCTTTTTCACTATAAAAAGGTGTAAGGATGACAATCCCTTTGAATTTGATGCTGCATAACCAGAGTAGAGGAGTTGGAACAGTGAGATTTCTTTGACGCATGAGTTAATTCTTACAGTACTACCACCAAGGGTTTAGGCAGCCAGCCGTTTAGGGAGTGTTTTACACACCCATACACACCCAGTTTTTGTCCACATGGTCTATACTTTGTATACAAATCTTTAAATTTACACACCCACACACAAAGTAGGCCCCACCACAAAGTAGGCCCCACACTTTGTGAAACTTTTGTAGTTGTGATTTTCGGGGTCACCATATGCCGAATTGAGGGGTCACATGGGTCCCCTGTTTCTTAGGCATCATCTATGGTCACCTATCTACAAGCATGAGTAAATAGAGGCTAAACAAAGCATTACTTAAAAAGTTATAGATACTCAAAGTAGGCTCCAGCCAGAAAATCACAACAAAAATTGTTTCACGGAGTGTGGGGCCTACTTTGAGTGAAAATAACTTACAATCTAAAGGAGATACATTTAATCTGATTGCAGATTCATGAAATTTGGCAAAAGTTAAATGTAAAACACCAACTTTCAACTCTTTACCTGCTACGAAGACAGATTTATGAGCTTTTTGAAATCTGAAAGAAGTCAAAAAGTCACTTTTTGCGACTCGCGAGCGTGAAAATCGGCCATTTTGCGCAAATTTCAAATGGCCATAGATCGAAAAGTACATGACGTATGATTGTTATTTTTTGTATGTGTTCATATCAGCCACATTCAATCATTCTAATGTAATGAAATGTCATCAAAATCTGAGAGGGTCACCTGGGGACCACTGGTTGATTTAACACGGAAATAACCCAATAGTCAGTCCTCTGAAAATGGTCATAAATTGACAAAATACCCAACTTTCAGAATCTGATTTAACCATGTTGCAGTAGATTCATGAAGTTCAGGTTTTGTACAAATATAGATCTGATGTCAGTTTTACAATATGTGATGTTTCAAGTTTGTCGGTATTTGACTACGGGGTCAAAGGTCATCAGGCAGGGGGGCTTTTTTCATGATTTTTTTCTGCGAAGACATCTTTGGGTCCCACTTATCATGTAATAAAGGTCTGAAAGAGCTACACTTGTTTGGGAGTAAAGTAACATGGCTATAAAACATCATCAAAGGAATTGAACATTCTGTGATACCTATTTCCTTGTTTTAGGGGGGTCTAAAAATTAAATATATTCAATTTTCCGCAAAATGAAGGCATGTTCGTAGACCTATAGCACAATAAGTTGATGAGATACACTGTTTCTGATGTCATTTACTGGTTATTTGGGTAGAAGTCACCCTAGGTAGCAATTTTCAGCTTTATATCTTTTACCAAAGTCAAGATATGCCCGATTCAAAATTCAATTTATTTCACGACGCGACTCGGGAAGCCAAAAAGGGGGCATCGGTGTCAAATTTCAAACGGGCCATATTTCCAAAACCACTTAGAGTTGAGCGCTAGTTTTTTGCATGTGTTCATTTTATGTATAGATGTACTCTAGAAATGATTTTCAGCCAAATCTGAGAGGGTGACCAGCCAAGATTTTCAACAAATTTGTTGATTTGGCATGGAATGACCCTATTACACCGTAAGCATTGTAAGTAATGATCAATCAAGTGTGAATTAAAGCACATTCCCTGTAGGCGCGCACGCATACTGCCGGGCACTACGTCACCGGTCACACCATCTATAGTTTAATCACATCCAAATATGGAGAGAAATATTCGGGTTTTATCTCTCCATGTGCCAAAGTAATCCAAGCGTACGTGCACGGTTATGGCCACACACACACGGTTCTGGCAGCACACATGATGCACAGTGCGCTTGTTGTTTTCAAGCACACCCGCGTTCTTCTGTGTGCATTCGCTGCTGTAAGGAGGCTTCGCCACTTTGGAACTGATCAAACTGTAGGATGATAGTATTTCATAAATTGATTTAATATCCTTACAAGAACTCTCAATGTTCTAACCAACCCCCATCTCCCCTACTGCATGGAAGCTCAGGCTGGTTCTTGCATGGTTAGCTCAGTTGGTAGAGTGTCTGCCTAGAGTTCAGGAGGTCCTGGGTTCAAATCCCGTTTAACCACCAGGAGGGAACGTGAACTAAGTAGCTATGGTAAATAGTGGAAAGAACTACGATGTTAAATGTTGTCGCCATGAGGATTCTTTAAATCAAAGCTTTTAAAGGCATATTATTCAATCTATTTCATGGTATGCACACTACATGTATCTTTGATTTTGGCCTTTAATTAGGTACCTTTAAGGCCCCCCCAAAAAATATGTTGTGTTGCCCTCAAGTGCCAAAAATGTAAATTCGGGTCGGTCGGTCGGAAATCCTTTTTTTTTTTTTTTTTTTTTTCAAAATTCTTTTTCAATTTTTTTTCCAATTTTTTTTCATTTGTTTTGGCTGAAAAATATATGGTTTATGTCAAGAAAAAATTGGTATATGCCCATATGTCAATTTAACTAATGTTTCAAGTGTGACAATAGTCTAAAAAACATTTATTTAGGCTTATTTATTCATTTCCAGCAAGAAATAGTAACATTTAGACACTTTTAATCAAATTTAAATCAAAAAAAAATAATCAAAAAAAAAATTAAAAAAATGTGACCCTAGTTTTTACGATTTTAGGGTTGGTCGCTGAGGGCAACACAACTCTTTTTTTTTCTTTTTTTTGATTGCCTAATTGCAATGTTTTTGCATTCATAATCACGAAATCATAATAATCATTGTATGCTGTATATTGTTTTGTTTGATTTCCGACAGTTTATTTTCTGAGTGGTTTTCTATGATGAAAACAGTACACAAGTGAACATAAAATACTTGTAGGAATTTAAACAAATATGTTAACAAATTCCCAAAATTGGAGTTGATTTTTACTAAAGAGAATGGTTTTTTAAAATATGATTATCTTGTATGTATTTCCTGTAAAGCGCATTGATCGTGTTTTTGGAAATGCGCTTAATAAATCACATTTCATATCATATCATATCATGTCACGTCACGTCACGTCACGTCACGTCACGTCACGTCACGTCACGTCACGTCACGTCACGTCACATCACATCACATCACATCACATCACATCACATCACATCACATCACATCACATCACATCACACCACACCACACCACACCACACCACACCACATCACATCACATCACATCACATCACATCACATCACATCACATCACATCACATCACATCACATCACACCACACCACACCACACCACACCACACCACACCACACCACATCACATCACATCACATCACATCACATCACATCACATCACATCACATCACATCACATCACATCACATCACATCACATCACATCACATCACATCACATCACATCACATCACATCACATCACATCACATCATATCATATCATATCATATCATAAAAAATATAGTCAAGATAGATTTATGAGTCCATGAAAGTCTATTGTGGTAGGTCAAACTTCATAATAAGAGATAGAAAAATAAGTGTACACATTTGAAAAAGATCACATAATATTGCTTTTAAAGGGGCATTGAGAGATGTATCGATATACTAAATGAGCAAATAACGTATAGATAATCATCAACATAGCCCAAATCCAAAATGTCATACAATTCCGACATCACCTTCATACAAAATAACCAAATAACGGCACTTCCGGGTTGAGATTTGCCGCGAAAGTGGGCATGTAAAACGATCGCATAACTTACGAATTCTGCACCTAGTTTCGATATGATCATATCGAAACTAAGAAAATCATGAAATTTTATATGATAATATAGTTTGGGCTCAATAAAGCCTAAACTCTTTTAACCACCGAAGCGGTTATTGTCAATGGTCAATGTCATCTAATTGTGGGCGTCCTTGGACACCGTTTGACCATTCACGGCTACTTCCGGTTGCCCGCGAGCAACCCTTTGTTTGTTTGTTTTGCTATGCCCATTTGTTACATTTTGCTCTTCATTCGCTTTGTGTTTCCATACTATGAGGATCTGTTTAAATAAAACCACTCCCACCCTCCCATATTCATCTTGTTCCGCTTTCAATCGGGCTTGTTTTTTGTTTCGTTGGTTGTTTCAGATTAGTCTTTTTGTTTTTTGTTTTAAAAAAAAAATTGTACTAAAATCCCGGAATATATTCATTGCCCACGCGGATCAACCATGGGGGAATTGCCATATCGCCCGGTCTTAATTATCCCTTTGTACCTTGCTCACGCGGCTCAACCACGGGGGACCAATTGCCATATCGCCAGGTCTTAATTATTCCTTTGTTTTTTGCCCACGCGGCTCAGTCATGGGGGACCAATTGTCATATCGCCCGGTCTTAATTATTCCTCAACCAGGGGGGACCAATTGCCATAGCGGCCAGTCATGGGGGACCAATTGTCATATCGCCCGGTCTTAATTATTCCTTTGTACCTTGCCCACACGGCTCAACCAGGGGGGACCAATTGCCATATCGCCCGGTCTTAATTATTCCTTTGTATCTTGCCCACGCGGCCCAACCAGGGGGGACCAATTGCCATATCGCCAGGTCTTAATTATCCTTTTATATCTCGCCCACGCGGCTCAACCATGGGGGACCAATTGCCATATCGCCCGGTCTTAATTATTCCTTTGTACCTTGCCCACGCGGCTCAACCAGGGGGGACCAATTGCCATATCGCCCAGTCTTAATTATCCCTTTGTATCTTTCCCACGCGGTTCAACCAGGGGGGACCAATTGCCATATCGCCCCGGTCTTAATTATTCCTTTGTATCTTGTCCACGCGGGTCAACCAGGGGGGACCAATTGCCATATCGCCCGGTCTTAATTATCCCTTATTTTATATTAATTGAAGTTACCACTTGTTCTACTGCATGATGTAGTGGATGGCATATATTGTAATTTTAAGGAGAAATTTTTAAAAAGTCAGGGATTTAAATCCCAATTATTCTCTTTAATATAAGAAATATTTATAAATGGTAAAAGAAAGTTATTCAATTTATTATGAAGTCAAAAGAAATGTATTACTGCTTCATCCTATAATTGGTATTATATTAATTAGGCCAACTCATTTAGAGTTCAACTAGTTAATTACCGTGCAAAAATCAATTTTCTGAAACTATCACTTGATAAGATTTCGTCGGTGGTAGGGCTGTTGGCCATTTAACCATTCCCCTCAGATTTGATTATTTTATATTTCAAATTGATGATTTACAAATTGAATAACATTGAAAGAAAGCATTGATAAATTAGGCCAAGTTTATTTAAGAGTTATAACCATCTTTAAAAATAATTGGAATTCTGTTGAGCTGTTCTCTAAGTTTATGTCCCTTAGGTATATCACTAGGACCCCCAATTATGGTTTGATAATTGTGTATTATTATCCTTTTTGTACTCGTATCCTTTGTATGGCCAAACATTTAAAAATATTTATCAATGTAATTATTGTAGTATAAGGGCTGATGCCCCTGCTAAATTAAGTATCAACTATTCAACTTATGTAAATATAGTTGTGTAATAAAATCTAATTAGTATGGAGCCTCAGGGCTATATAATCTAATTTTGTCTTTGGCTGTGTTTTCAATTCCCGCTGTCTAAGGGTAAACGGCGAATGTTGGTAAACTGTTTCAGATGGTAGTTAGTATATGCCAAAGTATTACTTTGATGCAAAAAACTGATTTCCAGGATAATTGAGGTCGCACTCCCATACGTATCTCTCAATGCCCCTTTAAAGTTATAAATTAATTACAATACAATAGAGTTTTGTCAGTCATCTGAAAACTCATGATTGAAAAACTTGCATCTGGACTGCATGACATTTTATTTTTAAATTAAGATTTATTTTTAAATACATTCCAATTTCAAATTTTCAGAATGTTTTAATGAAATGTTTAATTACAATATAAGAAATTCTTTTTAGTATTACAATTACGGTATTATGGAGTGTTCATAAATACCTTGGTGGGGGGTGGGGGGTTTGAAAAATTGGAGGGGATCAGAAAAAAATGTCCCCCAAAAGAAATTGGTACTTAATATTAGGGGGACCAAAAAAAGGTCCACATTTTATGGCGCTTCGCGCACACACAAAAAGTTCACATTTTTTCTGCGCTTCGCTCACTAAAGAAACCACATTTTTACAATGACATGCTTCGTGCACGGTCGAATCTAATGCTCGGTAACTTAGACATACAGGGGGATATCAAGAAAAAAATCACCATAAAAGGATCAAGAACAAAATTAGGTCCAAGGCTAAAAAATTTCCACCCCCCCCCCCCCACACCAAAGTATGAATTTATGAACACTCCCTTATTAGAATGATATGAAATCAACGTGAAGGGCAACAGAAATATTTTAATGAGTTAGTATGCGACAAAAATAACCCTGACCGATCCATATTTTCTGGAAAAAGGCAACAAACAAATAAACCTGTTGTACGGGCAAACAGCAAATGAACCGCTCGGGTCGGGTCAGTTGGCCGGGCTTTTTTCTCCTTCTTATTTTCCATTGAAAATGACCGTAAACAATATTTTAAACCTGTAAACATTTTGCCATTTTTCATATTTTTGGGTCGGTATTCATTTGCACATGAATTTTTTTGCTGGTCGGGCCTGTACAACAGGGTTTGGTTTTTTCATTGCCTAATGGACTTTTTTACAAATTAATAGATACTCGTATTTCAGAAATTTTAGGTTAAATGTTTTTAGTTTTGTCTAAAAATTGCAAAATGTATGTGATTTTTTGTATGTCATTTCAAGGGACACCCCGACCCTCCCCCCCCCCCTAGAAAAAACCTGACCGACCAGCCAGATCTGAGAGCTCTGTTTTAATTAACATTGTCTGACAAAATTTACCAAAAATATGTAATTTTTAATGAAAAATAATGGTCAGATAAACATGGCTCTTTTCAACAGCGGAATTAAGTAAACCATACATCTACATGTACCAGGGAATCCATATCAAGACACTTCATCATAATAGAAGACTTAGATGGCACTTTTGCTGATGCCTCGAATTATGACCTTACAGTCGGATGTTTTAATAGTGACAACTGTGTATCATATGCGTGACGCATGCTTGCATCCAAAACTGTGTGCATATTGCCATAATCGCACGCATACGCTTGGATTACTTTGCACGCGGATAGATAAAACCGAGTATTTCTCGCAAATTTGGAACTGATTAAACTATAGTGTGTTATGCACTATGAATCCTTGGAGAGAGAAAAAACACTGGTCATGTGATAAAAGTGTGGCATCCTGGTATAGCTCAAGACATCTTCTTTGAAGGAAACCATTGGCTGCTTACAATACATCACCAAATGGTCTTTAAGCTTTTCTCAACAATGATGCACTGTTACATTCAATATTTGTCATCACAATAGGACATTTTAACTTAACGTCCCTTGCACAATACCTGCCTATGTATCAATGTTTATGATTGGTTAATTAAATCATATACTCATTTGAATAACCAATTACAATACTGCTTCTAGAATATTTCACTCCAATCTTTATCAGGGATACAATTTTTCATACAATGTTCCTGATTGGTGCTGATGGGTAGATGTTTTAATAGTCGGTGACTGATCTTGTTAGTACCCATTTTGATTACCCCAAAAAAGTGACTAAAAAATTACCAAGTATGTTTGATGGACATATATCGTTGCTAAGCGTTTTCATACAGGTGTCTACAATTTTTCTACTTTTGTTTTTAAGGTAAGTTCATTTCGTAACCTAATAGACCATATTCACGCGGCAGCCATTTTTAATATTTGCCACCCAAGCCTCGTTCTCGTTACGTATACCTGCGCCTGCGTGACTTGCGTGAGGATGCGTACGCCGCGCGCTTTGGTACCACACGTCTCGCACAGTTCTATTGTGCAGCGCGAGGCGCAGATAGACCAAACGGGAACGAGGCTTGGGTGGCATATTTTGGAAAATGGCTGCCGCGTGAATAGGGTCTATTCGTCGCTGTTCTGACATAACGACACATCACTAAGTAAAGTGATGTGTCGTTATGTCAGAACAGCGACGAATTGAAGTCAAACTTTTGATCTCAATACAAGATAAAATTTGAATGTGCAGCTACACCTTTCATTAGCAGATTTTAATGACCCGACAAAGATGGGGGAGGAGGAAATGGGCTGGTACAAATTTACTAACACCTATGACCTCTGACCTGATTCCGACTCTGACATCACATTTGCGGAAGGTCAAGTTCACTAACACTGCAAATTATGAGCGTTTACTTTTGGACAAACTAAAAGTAAACGCAATACTTACATGTGAGCCCAACCGACAACTAAGCTGTTTTCCACTCAGCCTCAAATCAATAACTGTCCCAATATATCACAGATGGTGGAAACATCTGTGATTATATTCACTCACTTGGAGCGTGCTTTGAGGTCAATTGGGTGCAAAATGCAAGCAACGTTTAGTTTTGCGTTTACTTTTACGTTTACTTTTGTGTTTAGAATTGCGTTTATTTTTTAGTTTACTTTTAGTTTGTCCAAAAGTAAACGCTCATAATTTGCAGTGTAAATCGGGTCATTACTCTGCTGATGAAAGGTGAAGTGACACTTGAAAATTCCAGGTAATTTTGATCTTGTGTTGAGATCCAAAGTTTAACCTCTAATTATTTGATTATCAACAAAGATGGACTTTCGTTTTCCAAGCCAGCCCATTCTTTAGCTGGTTTTGTTTAAACCATCATGATTATTTGCTAATTGTAAGGATCAACCTTCAATGATACAGGGTGTTACAAAAGTGTTGATACCTTTGTATAGCTGTATATCTCATGTAAAATAATGTGCAATACAATGCTGAAAACATATTTGATAGCGAAAATGTGTAGAATTTTGATACCAAGCTTACAGCAACATCTACAGTACAGCTTGAAATAGAATGTACCAGGCCTTGAAATAAGAAATGAAAAGGGCAGGCGATTTAAGGCAATTTGAAAGGGGCACCAACTTTATCCAAAACAAGCTTTAAGGGCATACATTTTTTGTTCGGTAAAATAAATATTTTTGTGTTAAAACTCGGCTCGACAATGTATGAGTTGTGGAGACTTCCAAATAACATATTCGACTCAGATTTTAAACAAAATATCCAGCGTGGCATCATTGGCAATTCAAAATTTGATGTCTTGGGCAAGCTTCCTGATCGTCAACGGGCGCTGGTTTAGACAAAATATCAGCGCTCGGTTGTTTATTTTTCAGCATAACCAGGTGCTATGGCAGGAGGACAGCGGGGTTAAAATCGCCCAGCGCCCGCTTATCTTGAGCCTTGAATGTATAGTATATTGTGAGTAATGTGACGAAACCTTTCAGTATGTTATATATAGGGTCCTCAGAAAGGGGAAAGTTTGGTATGAAAATAATTTGACAAGTAGTCTCTATCAAAATATATTTTCATATTTATTGCAATTTATTTTACCGGAGATATAAAGATATCAAAACTTTTGGGACACTCTGTATAATGGCTAATAGGTCAAGGGTCAACTTTGAGGTGATTGACATTTCTTTTTTTCTTTCTCTCTCTCTCTCTCTCTCTCTCTCTCTCTCTCTGTTTCTTTTTATTTAGGCAAGCCCATTCTTTAACTGTTTTAGCCATTATGATCATATGTTTTCTGTGGGTATCACTGGTAGAAGACAGAAAAGATGATACAGCACTCAATACAAAAAGGTAAGAAGTCTCATTCTGTATTAGTTTATTATAGATCTTTATTTCAATCTCCACGACAAAATAATGCCCAATTTCGTCAAAAGTATGTGTCAGATATAAAGTCATGTATTGACCCTATAGTTCCCATAAACCAAAATCAGGTCAAAACAACTTCCCGTTAATGAGAGCCTTGAGAGGCAATAATGTGATTTGGCATTTGGTTTACCTATTTACAGAATTGTCCAAATGTCAAAAAAAATACACACATTTTCCCAAAATGTTTCTAAAGAAAATAATGTTTTTAAAAAACATTGTCGGTCGGGTTTTTAGGTATTTATGTCTAATATTGCTTCGGATTTGATTTCTAATGAATGGATATCATCACTAATTGGCCTTCATGTGGTAATAACTTGAATTGCCCAAAATGTCAGTTGGTTATTTTTTTGTGGAGTGGCATAATCATTCTATAAGCTTACCTATGTTAGGTATTACAAATCATACGTTTTATCAGGTTCATAGGCTATTTTGAGCTTGTGTACAATATGGTCTATAATATTTATTGCCTTTTGTCAGAATTGTTTAGGAATGTATAATATTTATACTGAAGATTTGAAACAACAAGGCATGTTTAGGGCTGCAGAATACACCAATAGAACATTTTTCTCCGCCATGTTTATCTCAGAAACGTTATACACTTCATTCTTATCCCATTTATTTAAAAATATTAAAAAACGCAGAATGTAACTTATAATATCCAGTGGTGGAACCTCAGATCTTTTTCAACTAGCAGAATTTACCTGCCCGACAAAAATGTCACCAGCCCAAGGGTTTTTCATAATATTTTGCAGCAAACAATTATAGAGCAAGACTACTTTTAAATGATGATACAATTGCATGTGTTTGTCTTTATTGTGCAATCTTCCACTGTACCCCTAAACCGTAACAGCTCCTTTTATTCATCATGTTCATCAATCCAATACTCTCTTTAATCTCCTATCAACCTGATCTCCTCTATCATCATGACACGGATCTGATGATGAAATTACCCTGAACCTACTGTTACTTACACTTTGAGCTTCAAAAATGTTACCTGCCAGTCGGACGGGTACCTTTGCATCTTCACCCGCCCGACACGAAAGTTACCCACTATGGGCAGGCGGGCGGGTCTTATTTCCACCCCTGATAATATCATGCATACGCTTCTTAACTTTACAGAGGTCTTGGTGCCTGCGTTCTTGCCTTTTGCGCATTCGGGATGACACAAGCGAAAGACGGTCCTATGGTGCGCCCTCATCCTGCCTTCTGGAGGTTGTTCCTATGTCTAAGCATCGTCTATGAACTCTGCCTGGTTTTCATTCTGTTTCAGGTAAGGTACCAAGATTTTTATAGTTCTTTTAGGCCAGTATTAGCTAGCCTTCCACAGACAGTCAGTTCAGCTGTGCTTTATCCCACTTGACTGGACACACGTCGTATGAAGTTGATCTCACGGTCTACCTCACCCCCAAAACGGTGACAGAAACATGCTTATAAAGGTATGTCATGAATGCGCACTGATGGGGGAGCGTGTTGGTGCAGTGGATAGTTCCCTAGCCTTGCACCAATGAAACCCGGGTCAATTCTGTGCACAACCGGGGGCTTTATGTGCATTTGGGTTATCACGATCCATGCACGCTCTCGCAGGTTTTCTCCGGTTTCCTCCAAAATCGGTGTTTAATTGGTTCGGTTATCAAATACTTCCTTGTTCCAATGCATTAAAAAATGGTGGATGTTACAATCTAAGTGCGGATAGGGTTGCGCGGGAAGTTCGCAGCACCTTAGTTGATCCAACCTGATTCTGATGATTCACCAGCAGCAAAATTACAGCGCTTTGATCTTCTGCTAAGGCGCTATATAAATGCTGATTATTATTATTATGGGGCCGTCGTGTGGTACAAGATTGTAGCACTGTCTGGTTTGTAAGGTCCAGGAAGGTTAGGGTTAAGTGAGTATAGTTTTAAACAGATATCCCTGAATTTTTAGTTTAACTTTAAAAACAACTATGGCACAATAATTAGGCCTAACATTAAAATGGTGAAAAACAATGATTGATTATGTTTCCGCAGGCAGCAGATGATTCCCGTAAACTGATGTCTTACATAGATCCTGAGTTGGGCAAGCCTTTACCAGAGCAATCATATGCTGAGGATTGTAGACTGTATGACCCAGGTCATTCAGGAGGACCATTTCACAATTTCTGGGTAAGTGAAGTCAAAATTGAATTACACGGTTGTCTATTCTTCCAGAAAACCTAAATTATTTCCCTACGCTACCGTCGTCTGACCAAATCCTTCCCCATATTCTTCCCTTAATTCAATGCTATATCTGCCACCAAACTGACCCTAAATCAGTCATTTGAACTTATAATTAAAAATTGTGTGTTCAAAATCAAATGGATCAGATAACTTTAAATGACACACACTTTTTGTTTATTCTTTAAAAAAAAACCCACAAATTGAAATATTTCACCAAAATATTTAAATTATTGCAGTGAAGACGATGGAGAATGAGAATGCAACGCGGTGTATAGACGTCAAGGGAAGCTACTTCGAGAAAACATGACTGTAGTTTTTGAAATTGTATGGCCATCTCCAGAAACATGGGCCACGTGATCCAACCTCATATTCAATACACACTTTTATTGTACAGTTTGGGAAGCCCATATAAATAATAATGACTAATATTGTTTGTTATATTTCCTGTAGGATAAGTGGGATATCTTTGTATTTGCCCACCTTGCTGGCTGGTATTTTAAGGTAAGTAAGATAAAAATTTGTGGAAAACAATTGTCCCAAATTTGGTAAAACAATTTAGTTTGAAAATTTCATTGCTTAGGCGACGAAAAAAAGAACCCCTGTTGTATGGGCAAACGAACTTCTCGGGTCGGGTTAGTCGGTCTGGCTTTTTTAAATTGTTATTATTTCCCTTGAAAATGACCGTAAAAAAAAAGTTGAAACATTTTGCCGTTTTTTGACAAGCAAAAAAGGTATTTGGGTCGGTATTCATTTGCATGTGAATTTTTTTTCCACCGCTTCAAAAAATAATCAGTCAGTCAAGCCGTACAACAGGGTTTCTTTTTTTCGATGCCTGATGTGGGTAAATGTCTCGGTTTAAGTTTTCTGTAAGGAAGAAATTGTGACTAATTGAGATTTGAATTATTTTGTATCTCCTTGAGAAACATGTCCGTATCGATAAAGAAGTGTATTTCACATATCCTTCCATAATAGCATACTTCCTTGTATAGGTTTTGGTTATCTTTCTTTGTGACCCTCATGTGGGAAAAGGGAGTAATGATAAAGGAGAAAAAATGAAAATGTTTAACAAATATAAACATTTACCACCAAAAGTTCTTGATGGAACAACCCTAATTGAGAGCTCCTCCATACATACATAGAACAAGGTTTTCACTTGTCGCAACTAAAATAGAACAACTTTTGGAAAAAGTGTACTTTAGGTCCCAGATTCTGGACTGTACTAGTATCGTCTGATACTGGAACACGAAGTATCGAACAATACTGGTACAAAGTCAGTGTTCCCGTATCGGACGATACCGAGCCATATAAAATGTACCAGTATCGGGTGATACTGGAACAAAATTATGTACCAGTATCATTCAATACTGGGACAAGCTACACTGGTAACACATGTTCTAGTATAGACCGATACTGGAACAGTAAAATCGTACCAGTATCGAGCGATACTGGCAACTTTCATGTTCCAGTATTGAACAATTCTGGTTTACCATCTGGGACCTAAAGTACACTTTTCCCCAACTTTTTAAAGTTACAATCTTATCTCGCAAAGCATGGAACAACAAATTTCATAACATAACTTTTTATTCATCTTGATATTTCTCAGATGTTGATGATCCGAGATTACTGGGTATGTTGGGTGATTAGCGTCATGTTTGAAGTGCTGGAGTACTCCTTAGAGCACCAGCTACCAAACTTTGCAGAATGCTGGTGGGATCATGTAAGTAATGTGTACAAATAAGTTTATTTGCAGATTATGTGTATAAATATGAGGGGGGTATCAAAATGTTTTAAAAATCACCCAGAAGTGAAGGAGCCAGAAACTTTATTTTGATACGTAATCCTTCAGACATCTTTACATAGTCCCTGTGCAAAGTAGATGTGCCATTGTAGAGATCCTCAGATTGACCGCCATTGATTGATTCTCAGATTGCCTCAGATTATGTTATTCCCAAAACAGCAATAAATAGTTTAAAGTTTTGACAGAAAGGGGTCAAAGGTCATTACAAACAAGCTTGGTGACAATAAACTTATGGGAAACATGGGGTGTGCACAGATTGACCTCTAATGACCCCTACATGACCTTTGACCCTTTATGTTTGAAGGATCACATAACAAAATGAAATGTCTAGCTCCTTCACTTTTGGGTGATTTCTAAAACTTTTTGATACCCCCTCGTAAATGAAGAAAAATAAGGATTTGAAAGGGAAAACTTGGAGAATGTCAAGGCTTCTTTGCAGGAAGGACAGACTTCTTTCAGAAAGATCAGGTAGGCAATCTACATCAAGAAGGAAACTAAGTTTATTCTTAACAGAGACAAGTGATGCAAGAATTTGAAGATATTTGACTCTCTGGATCAGCAGTGCCCTCTTATAACTACATCATCTGAAGAGAATGGTCAATCAATCAATCAATCAATCAATTAATCTGAAGAGAATGGTCAATCAATCAATCAATCAATTAATCTGAAGAGAATGGTCAATCAATCAATCAATCAATCAATCAATCAATCAATCAATCAATCAATCAATCAATCAATCAATCAATCAATCAATCAATCAATCAATACTTGATTTAATTCCAGTGTTGCTGGAATTTGTGATCTCACAATATGGTGACGTAACACTCTGGGTCAAAAGGTTGTAGGTGTGACTCAGTTGTAAAGCCCCTTGTCACTATTCATTTATTGTTTTAACATTGTTTTTGAAGACCCAAGCTTGTATGTTACATTATTATTTAACCTGATAACCTGATTGATTTTAAAACAACCTTCGTTTTAACACTTCCACACGGATTGTTCATAAACCTTTCCCAACTTTCAAGGTCTATCTCAATTATAACTGAACCAATACTAGGCAGTTTGTACTTATTTCAATGTATTTCTCATGCTGATTCCAAATATGATATTGAAATTCGATAATTGTGACATTTCTGAAACATTTTGTGAACATTTGGAGTGTCGTCTGCAGATGCCTGTCGTGTGGAAAGTGTCAACCCCCTGGGGTCTACCTGTCTATCTTACAGTGGTTCTGATTGGTTTATTACAAGATGTACTCATATGAATAGCCAATTCAAATGCAGCTTGTAAAATGTTTCACTCCCATCTTTATCAGGGATACAATTATTCTAACAAAGTCCCTCATTGGTGCAATAAATGATGTATCCATCTTTTTAACCAATCGGCCAATAGTTCTCAGGGGGTTAATAATGTTCCACTGTATTCTCATGTTTTCTCTCACAACAGTGGCTAATGGACGTGATGATTTGTAATGGTATTGGTATATGGCTTGGAATGGTAACAATCAACTATCTAGAGTTAAAGACTTATAGTTGGAGGGGTCTATGGCATATACCAACATATAGGTAGGTTCCTGCTGCTTACTTGCTTAAAGGTATAATTATTACGTGATCTTTTCCAGGGGATGCCCTCAATCCTCGAGAGAAAAAAATGGAAGCAGATTTTTTTTGCTGATTTACATTTCTGATCATAAATCATAAAAATATATTCCAAGTTACAGAGCGATACGATTCCTAATTACCTTAAAATCATGGTTTTAGAGTGAATTTAGAGTAAAAATATAACTTTTTTTAAACTTTAAAAAAAAAAATATATAACTGTCAGTTAACCTGACAGTTTATTTTCACTCTAATACCATGATTTTGAAGTAATTAAGAATCGTATCGCCCTTTAACTTGGAATGTATGTAGGATTTATGATCAGAAATGTAAATCTGCAAAACAATCTGCTTCCAATTTTTTTCTTCGAGGATTGAGGGTCGTCCCCTGGAAAAGATCACATACCTTTAACTTGGGTGTTGTCCCCGTTCCATGATGGCCCTCCACCCTTTTCATTTTTTCATTGCTGTCCTGATGTTACAGGTGTCCAAACCAGTGTCTTGCTTGGGATGTCAATGTAAGTCAAGGCAGGTTTCCCAGGTTTCCTGTTACCATGCTTAGGAATCCAATGCATCAGTTTGGATACTGGCTCCTCACTTCTGAAACGGTGGCCAACAAACCTTGTTCGTCTCATCTGAAACCACCTAGGCAAACATGTATGGTTTTTGTTGTCTTATATAATTCTGAACATTTGCATGATCTTCCATTAAAGGAAATCTGTGCCATGGAACTTTAGCGCTCAGATATGTAGCATTATTATTATACAGACCACTTTTGTAGGTTAAAGTTATTAAAAGTACCGTGTAAAGAAAGAAGAAAAAAAATCAGCTTTAGAAAGAAAAACAGTCACATGTATGGACGTCGCCATATTGATCAAAGCTATGACTAAACAGTTACGAGATGTCCGCATCTCTGTTTCATGTATTGATATTATCGATTTATGCATTGAACTCCTGTGATACCGTCCAGCGACCTGTTGCTGATGAGGCGGTTTTAGTGACGATGACATCACAATATTGTGATGTCATCGTCACTAAAATCCCAACAGCACTTTCGACACAGACAACCGGGCGCGAATTTCAAATAATCACAGATTGGGGATGTGCAGTTTAAATTCGTTTAATTGAACATTATAGTTCTGTGTTCAATTAAAATGGTCAATACACATTAGATAATTATTTTCCTACCATATATGCATGGTTTAGGGGTCGTCCATAATTTTCGCCATTTTCAGTTACGTACAAAGCGTACGTAAGAGGGGGGAGGGGGTCGAAATATACCCCAACCGTACGTAACTTAAATGGCGATCTTGAGAGGCGGCGGGATTTTTTTTTAAGTACAAAATAAAATAAAATTTCGCCATTTATTGCGTACGTAACTCAAGGGGGGGAGGGGGGTAAAAAGTTACGTACGCTCTGTACGTAAGTGAAAATGGCGATAATTTTGGACGACCCCTTAATGAATAGAACGGTATTCCTTTAATTGTTGTCCACAGTGGCAAGTTAAAACGAATGGTGTTACAGTTCACGCCATACAGCTGGACAAAGTTTGAATGGCGTCCAACGGAGAACCTCAGGAGATGGCTGGCTGTGCTGGGCATTATGTCTTTGGTAAGTAACACATTGTATACAGTCATCAAAAAAAGTAACTATTCAGGTAATAAATGGGCTTCTAACTTTAAAAATATATCCTTCCTAAAAATATTAAATAATAAAGTTGTTGAAAAATGTTATATGAGATATTGCACGCTAGGATCGGGTGATTATTACGGAAGTGACACTCCATAATGTAAGGTGAAGTCCGTTTTTCATTATCACATTTTTATTTTCTACATGCGGACCCATCTATGGATACCTTATCGATTACTGGTGGTGCAATCAATACGCCCGCCACACACACGCTACCTGTCGTACTTTCCCCCGTGTTGAAAAGTAAAATGTGAAAATGAAATTGTGACTTTACCTTACATTTTGGATTGTCACTTCTTCAATATTCAACCGATTCTACCATGCAATATCTCACATTAAAGAAGATACATTTCTCAACAACTTTATAATTTAATAGTTTTAGGTAGGATATAAATTATAAGAATTAAAAGCCCATTTATTACCTGTATAGTTACTTTTTTTTTATGACTGTAATGGTCATAGCCATAGATGTTAAACAAATCATCACAAGAGATAATTCTCTATTTCATTGTGTGTAACAAGTGTCATTTTAAAGTATTTGTGGGTTTCATTGGAATTTGGTCTTTCTCTGGAGAAATCCATATCAGAGAGTTCAACTTTTGAAAGCCTATAGTTTGATCAGTTCCAAATTGGTGAGAAATATTCGGTTGTTACCTCTTGGCGCGTAAAAGTAATCGCTCGATTATGTCCAGATGCACACGGTTTTGGCAGCACACGTCTCGCATATGGTGCGTGTGTGCATGCTAGATGTGCGTGCCCGCATCCTTTTGTATTAATTTGCTGCTGTAAGGAGGCTTCGCCAATTTTGAACTGATCATACTATAGCCATTTGGGGTTTGTCTGTATCACCATAAAACCCATGCAAGAACAAATACAGCAGGTATACAGCAGGTATACTGTAAAACCACTTAATTTCACGAGGGATTTAATTTCGTGAATCTCGCTAGGGATGTTGATTTTGCAAAATTAAATACCCACAAAATTGACAACTTCGCGTAGAAAGTAACAATAAAATGTTCAGATTCGCAAAATTAAATGGCCACTAAAATAGCAGTAATTTTAAATTCACGAAATAAAGTATCCGTGAAATTATAGTGTTTTACAGTAATATACAGTGTAAATACAGTGAGATAGTAGCTGAAAGTTAGAACCGTTCATGGGCCACAAACTACTTCCCACAAAATGGAAGCAGAGAGTTTGGTATCTCTTTTTCGGGAGCTTGAAGATGAAAGGAAAATAGTTTTTGCCGACGCTATGGAACCGGGTTGTTTATTTTGACGAAATAAATCGTATTCAAAATTAGAAACCAGCGCGATGCAGGAGGTAACTCTCGAGCTGTCGAAAGACAAATTTGTTTATAATAACACTTCTTTACCCAAATGCCTAGTCGCTCTTGGGTACACTGAAGTGGAAGAAGATAATGGACCACGCAGCTGGAACAAATTATGTAATGTGATCTGCAAAATTCAAGTCTGAGGCAAGTGAGACAGTTATGGTCCTATAAAATTGAGTTTAAGCCACCAAAGCCTGGTCTGCCAGCCCATGGACCTCAACAAGAGTTTGACATATACAGTCCTTAAAGAAGGGGTCCTGCAAGCACAACATGCAGCATTATATGTTCGAAAATTAATTTTCAAGCCCAAATTGCGTAAATATATAGAACCAAACATCATATACCTATGACAAAAAATGATTAAAAACCGCCATCTCTCAACATGCACTTTTTAAAATTCAAGGCAATCTTAAGTCCCGGTGTCGATGAAGTCATAGTTATACAATGCACTTGCGCACATTTGAACACCAATAACCATGACGTCATCGGCACTAGGTATTTTGATTGCCGTGAATTTTAAAAAGTGCATGTACGTCTCCTTGTCTTGACAGTTTCTACTAGCCGAGCTAGATACATTTTACCTGAAAGCGATACTCTGGATCCCACCACCGCATTACCTCAACTGGGTTCGCTTAGCCATATATGTACCGTGTGGTTCAGTTGCCTTACGAGAGACGTACCAATTCATGGATGATTCGTAAGTATCAATGTCAGGGTTAGGGTTAGGGTTAGGGATACTCTGGATCCCACCACCGCATTACCTCAACTGGGTTCGCTTAGCCATATATGTACCGTGTGGTTCAGTTGCCTTACGAGAGACGTACCAATTCATGGATGATTCGTAAGTATCAACGTCAGAATGCTGTTGCCCTGTTTGAGACTTAAGCCAACAACAACAAATCGTAATGTTGTCGTCGACCGCCTGCTCGTCAGATTAAGGGCCGCTCCTTTTTTTTTTTTTTTTTTTTCCAGATTTTTGTTGTTGTTGAACTTTGAGCTTCTGCTGGTATAAGAAAATTTAACAAAATCAAAAAAAATCCGCCCACCCACTCCTCCTCTCTGAAAGCTGTGGAGGACAACATTACTTCTTCTTTTTTTTGCCTTAGCTATGTTGATTATACATGCACATGGATAAGTAGGGAACTATAAAAAACCAAAGCTATTTTTTCTTTTTTTCTCTTTTTTTTTCTCTTTTTTTTTCTCTTTTGAAATTTAGGAAATATTTTAAAATGTTTAAAAAACAAACTGAATATTTCTTGCCAATTTTGAAATCACTGAACTAGAGATATTTTAATGTTTATTTCTACTACAAGTTCAAGGTCAAGTTATGCGCAGTGTTTCAAATTCCTTTGTTGCACGCAATACCTGCAATGTAATAGACTTTATTCATAATTGGCGGATTTACATCAAAAGGGCTGTGCTAGCCAACTGAGCATGCTCAGAGCAATTAGTGCTCCGAAAACAAGGCTAACGATGTAGCAGAGACGAGAGTGATGTAGTTTTTCAATGTGGTGAACTTTGCACTAATCATTAAAAATGCTTCATACTTCTCAGCTGTTAAATATTTGACCTTATTACATACAAACTATCTATTCCACTAGTTTGAAATGAAATGTTTGCTGGTAACCGACACTATCTAGGAAAATGTAGAAGTTCACAGTTCATTACATTGCAGTAAAAGTACGAGATTGTATGTTTATCGAGTATGTCTCCCTCTTCAGACATGAAATCGCCAATTATGAATAACGTCTATAGAGGACTATAGTCACCGCCGGCAAAGAAGTTTAAAGCACTAGCCCTACATGCATGTGATAACTAATACTAATAAGCATATGGGCGGTAACATTCTCCACTCCATGAAGATAAAATTGTGGCCAATCTCATGTGCGAGTTGGTCAACTCAAAATTGTTGGGCTATTCCGCCAATAAGAACTTCACTTTTGTGTTTACGCTTAGTACACGGTCGTAACAGAAACAAGTGCTGAACTTCTTTACAGCGTTGACTATAATATATTGTCATAGTGAAAAACTGATATTATCAACTACTTTTACTTCACTTGAACTCAAATAATCAATATTTGATGTCCTTACTGCCTCGATATGTTACATTGACTTAGAAAATAATCAATTCTACTTGTTATCCCATTTGAAATCCACAGGAATTGTAAGAAGTTTGGTCAGCAATCCTGGATCATGGCCGCCATCATCGTGTCAGAGTTCCTCATCGTCCTCAAGTATGACTTCCGCCTCGTGTTTCGTCCATTCCCAACGCACGTCACCGCCGGGTGGCTCATATTTCTCACCGTGCTCGCTATATACACGATATGGCGCTTTTTATTTCATTCCTTCGTGTTCAGTCACCGCAAAACCACCATCAGTCACAATAACCCCACCCAGGCTGGCATCGTCATAGTAAATAGTCCGCATCAGATGAAATTTGAACTGGGTGATATAACGCCAGAAAGCTTACACAAGAATGGCACGGGTCAAGCGAGGACGCCCTCTAATGGTGCGATCGATGATATTACGGACCAGACCAGGTATCAGACTAGGTATAGCTTGCGATCAACTCAAAGCAAAAAGATAAGATAAGCGGGGTTTGGTTTGGTTTTTTGATGGTAAATTTGGATTTGTTTTACTCTTAAAAAAGAGTAGCAGTATCATAATTTTGTGGTTCCTTGCACAAGCTTGATATTAATGTAATGTAAGCCTTGGGCAATCATTTTGATGTGAATTATCATCTATTATTTGTTAACCCCCTGAGAACTACCGGCCGATTGGTCAGAAAGATAGATACATCATTTATTGCACCAATCAGAAACATTTTTACAATAGGTGTATCCCTGATAAAGAGTGGAGCGAAATATTTTACAAGCTGCATTTTAATTGGCTATTCAAATGAGTACATCTTGCAATAAACCAATCAGAACCACTGTAAGATAGCCGGTAGTGCCCAGGGGGTTAATGGCTACTATCAACATTTTGATATTGTACCGATACTATAATTTCTATTGGCTTATTACTTCTGTATAGCGATTGAAAATGGTGTAGAGCAATTGAAAATGGTGTAGAGCGATTGAAAATCGTACAATACACAGTTTTAATTTATATTAATGTTAGCCCTGTGCAGTTCAATACACTACTTGATAGTGATTCATGTAAACCCTGTGCAATCCTTTCAATGTTCTTACATATCATATATAATTGTCATATTGACTTATATCAACTACTTCCATTGTTCACACATTTGTGACGCGATCAAGAGATATGAGTCGGATGTCGACCCTGGTCGAAAATGAGTTTTTAATACAGTTTTAAAGAAGACACCTAGAGCTTTCAGAAACTGAAAACCCCATGTCGATACGACGTTTTGTTCCAAAGTTATGTCAAATTGTATACATGAATTTCCATCAAAACTTATGTAAGCCGCCATTTTGAATTGGCCATATCTCAATTTGGGATTCCCCGACATCCGACTCATTCCTCTTGATCGCGTCACATTTGTGGGAGCACTCCAATATAGTGTCTTATTTCAAATAAATTTGTACCTGCTGAATGCTCAATTTTTTCTTGGGCGTCGCAGTCGGAAGAAATCTTGCTCTTTATGCTTATTGTGTTCAGCTTCTCCCATACTATAACACTACTTAATTTTGCTGATATGTTATCTTGATAATTTCCAGAAGGATCTCAGATTTTCTCGATTAAATAATCAGACATAATGGTGTTTGTTATGCAATCAATCAAAATCAGTCTGAAGTCAAACATTTCTTATTTTGAGTTTTTTTCTTGTGTATGCTATTTAAAGCTACATTTTGCGGAAACCCCCATTACAAATGGACCCTTAATTCCAAAGATGGTATTTTGAAAGGTTTTCTAAACAATGGAAAACAAAATCATTTCTATCCTTTGTTTGGTTATATGTGACCTGCTCCCACAAAATGAGCGTAAAGTCGAGGCGAAGATGTTGCTGAATTGAGGCAGCATAGCATATTATTGATTTGCCGTTTAAATTGTTGTTGGTATGGACCCAAGGTCCCTTCTATGATAGGGGAATTCTAAAATGACAGTATGTATACTTATTTTAAGAGTATTACCAGCCATGCCAGGCTATTTATTCTATTATCCCGCTATAAATAGAAGGGCTTGGTCCATACTAACAACAAACGGCAAAAATCAATAGCATGCTATCCTAGCTCAATTCAGTAACATCTTCGCCACGACTTTACGCTCATTTTGTGGGAGCAAGTCACATATTTCAAAATCATTATTTTCCTACTTCTAACTGTTTTTGCTTGATAACATCACATATTGTTATCTTTAGATTGGCCTAGATTTCTCAATTAAATAGTCGGACATGATGGTTTATGTGATTCAATCAAGCAAAAACAGTCTGGAGTCAAACATTTCTTATTTTGAGTGTTTTACCTTGAGCATGTTTGCAATCGGTGAAGATAACTAACAACGAGATTAAAGGTATATGTTCTGATTGCTGGCCTGATTTTCAACTTGATGTTTTCTATTTTACATGAAAGGTCATCCTTAAAATTGTCACATTCCAAAGTTTGAGTTGCATTACTCCAATGGTTCTATTTTTAGAAGCACAGGGTCACAAAAAATTTGCCCCATTGAGTAGTACACAAACTGGCTGGAGGGTAACCACCTTTGGCAGTAATTCACCACATTTTAGCCTATAATTTCTAAATTGAACATTTTTGGCCCCATAGATTTTAGAGACATAATGAGAAAAATATGGGGATTCTTCTGATATCAAAATATCATGATGTGAAGAAAAAAAATCATAGCCAAAAAAAGTGATCGGAACATACACCTTTAAGTAACTAAAGATTATTGTGCTATCCGCAAGCAGATTACAGTGTGCTTTTGAAAACAGTGCTATATTAAAAACGTGATATATTAAAAACGTGATAAGCATACATATAATTAACGCAGACAGCATTCTTATTAGTAATGTTTTGCACTGTTTCAGTATTTGCAATTGCAGTATATTGGTTTGCATTTGCAGTTTATTTTTTGCATTTGCAACAAATGTATGCAATTGAATTATATTTGTTGCATTTGCATTACATTTGTTGCATTTGCTGTATATTTTAATATTTGCAGATTGTCTTCGCATTTGCAGTTTATTTTGCCACTTGACAAATTTTTTTCTCTCCTTATTTGCAGTTTATTTTCTCATTACATTACAGTGATGTGGTGCATGAGGTTGTATATTGATTGGATTATTTTTCTCAAACGAATCAAGATTTTCAAATATTTTTCAGAAATTTAAAAAGTATATTTTACAAAAGATATTAGTTTTCACATTACCATAAAACACATTATTCATCAATGCACATGCAGCTGTGAACATTTAATTGCCTATAGAATCATTGATTGGTATAGTTTAATCAGTTCCAAATTGGCAAGAAATATTCGGTATCTATCTCTTCGCATGCATGCGTCACACATATGATGCACAGTGCGCTTGATGCCTTCGTGCGTGCTCGCGTCCTTCTGTATTCATTCGCTGCTGTAAGTAGGCTTTGTCAATTTGCAACTGATCAAACTGTAGCATGCAACAAAATGCAGCAATTGGATTCTGCCATAATGCACCTGTGTGTTCAGCATACAGGGTGTCCCAAAATGATTTATAGGAGCCCATCATTTCTGTCAGAAAATTCCTTGTAGCCAGCCACGTTGTTTCAACATTTGGAGAGATTGAATGGGTACTATTTAATTCTCGTATGTCACACCATTCAGTTCTGTTATCATGATGCATGTATAAATTATGCTTTTTTGTGCTCATTGTCATTTTGTGCCTTATAATCGTGTAATGTAAAAGCCAATTTTTTATAATTTGTCTGCACACAGATTTTTGTGTGGTTTCTAGTCTTCAGCAATTTGCACAGGTTGCTGAATTTGCGAAACAGGACGAACTCTTTAATTTTGATACAGAATTGAGATACGATCAAGGAAAATGAGTCTGAAGTCTTTCATATCACATTTTGAGTTTTCGATTTATTTGTCTTTGTCAGTTGTAATGCTTCATATGGCAGAAATCCCCATTTAAAATGAACATATTTAAATTAATATGAATAATTGATAGAAGAGAAAAATGCGTTCGTTTATTTGGTTGTTTCTCAAAATCAATATTTGTGACTTCTAACTCATTCTGCTTGATCACACCTGTACGTGTGTATATTCATAGCTAAAATAATGGAGAAATGCGCTGTGCTTGGGTAAGAGATGGTTAAGGTTAGGCCTTGGGGTTAAGATAAGCCGGGGGTGTAATAAAGTAATGTGGTTTGGTGGGAGGTAGGTAGGGAGTAATAATGAAGAAATGTGGAATACAAACTAAGGGCCATGAGGTAATGAAATAATGTGGTTTCTGATAACATAAAAACATGGTATGGTGAATCTAAATTGTGTGACATACAAGATTTAAATGGTACTAAATTTTGAATGGGGAAGGCCACGAATAAATGTATTCTTACCAATTTGGTGATAATTCTTCAAATACTTATCATGCTCATGCTTGTTATATGTGATGTGATCTGTGAAAACCCGCCACATGTCGGGAATTTTCATATTGGAGATATTTATATCATAATAAAGCTGAATCTGTGCTGATTACAGAACTGTTTCGATCATTTTTCTACGATCACTACAACAAAAGTTATGAGTGAATGATGATTGTGATGTCATAAAACGCTACAAAACAAGAAATCATGAAAACAGGCCATAAAAGATACATAGTTCAATAGAATAACATTATAAGGCTACTTAGAAAAGTGACTAAAAGTGAGTTTTTGAAGGTGAAATTTCATAAAGGTGATGACACAAAGTAATAGAAATTAATTTTCTAAACAAAATCTTTAAAAAAAAATTATTATTATTATTTTTTTTATTATTATTTTTTTAAAATTTTACCCATAATCCCTATTTCACATTTTGCGACATCCGACGGGTTTTCACAGATCGCATCACATATGTTGTTTCATTTTGTAGCTGTTCTATCTGGTAAGGCCCTACTTTCTTGCGGAAGCCCGTCCAAAGAACAGGGGTGCCGCTAGTTTGTATAATTTTGCTAATTTGTTTATTAACACAAATAAATGTTTGTCTCATTATATGAATGAATTCTAATCTGCATCATTACAGATAATGGCATAAAATGTGAATGGCGCTGTCCTGATCTATTAGGTAGCTGTTTGTAAATATGCACATTTAAGAATCAGGTTATTTTTTAATTTGTAATTTTAAGGATGTTATGTCTGAGGCTAATATAAGTCTCAGGTCATGGCAATGATAATTAATATGATTTTTCAAATGTTGATCTGTCATTGACTGCAGCTGATTGAAATTGCCAGGGGGTTCCACTTATATATGAAAGTTGTAGGCATATGTGTGAATGTACACTCATAAACCTGTCATGGGTTTCCAGGGAAGAAAGAGTGGTGAGCATGTGTGGTCCAGTGGAAAAGTGTTGTGAGTTCTAGGCCCGCCGTGGCAAACATGTTTGGATCCTTGGGCAAGATACTGAGTCTAAGATGGCCTCTTTCACTCGAGTGAGATCAAGTAGCTGTTAAAAGGGCGATATAACAATCTAAGTGATGGATGTGTGCCTAACCAGCAGCCACGTAGATGAAGTGAATCGATTGTGCCGATAACCTAACGGCAGCGTAATATTAATGGCAATCACGTCTGGAATAATGCACATTGTCATTCACATCATTGCTTACAACTTTATATTTGAGTCCCCCTCCCCCTGGGTTGAAATTACACAATGAATGTATGATTAAGTAGTGACAGTATATTATGTGATGCAACACATCAAAAAGGGGCACTTTGCGGCGGTGTGTTTTTCAAGGTAAAGACGAAAACAAACAGAAAAAAATCAAGAAAATGATAGGAATTTAGAGGAGTCATTTTCACTTGTAAAACTGAATGCATTGATCAATTTTGATAGATTTGGTGTCATTTGAAAGCTTAGAAAATGCTCTGTAAGCACACATAATAAACTAAAAATTGACTTCACTTGCAAAGTCCCCCTTTTGATGTGCTGCATCACATATGAGGAATAGTGCAGTAGTATAGTAAATTACATTATATTCAGCTTTTAGTAACTAGCATACTTAGTATCTTCTTAGGCTATATTAAAAAAATCTTTTAGTCTCAAAGCTTTTCAGTTTTTTAAAACCTAATGTGGAATGCTGTTTTTTTTAAGGTTTTTAAAAAAAAAATTATAAGTATAAAATATTGAAATCCTTGTAAAAGTGACCTTTTGTATTCAAGGGTAAGCTTTAGAATACCCTACCATTTGTATTCCACACTGTGTAAGTGTATGGGTCGTTCTTTAAAAGTCCCCATTGAAGACATGCAGTGGTAGGGTATACTAAAGGAACTCCGTATTTAAAATGACGTGATCAATGAAAATCTGAAAAATCAGTGAAACTTTGGGATTTTTTTCTTTCTAACACGCATCAATTAACTAACTCGCGCGGGAGCTTTGAGACAAAATATTTTCTTAATATAGCCGTATTACAAATACAATGTGGCTAAGGTTAAGGCCAAAGAAGATTTCTTGTGCAGTCCAGTATGCATAGCATCATGACATTGCCAACAGGGCTTTTGCCAAAAACAAATACTACCAAAAATGTGTTGAAGTAAGTAACAGCTGAAGGTTGGCTAAGGAAAAATAAAAAGATCTGTCTCACATACATAATAATAATTATGCGATAAGTGATTGTTTTTATTGATTTTTTTAGAAAAAATAGCTATGCCAAACACGAAAATTCTTTTTTGCCAAACACAAAAATTATTTTTCTAGTTTTTTATGGTGTTTTTAAAATTGGGCTCATCGCAAAGGGTTATGCGGCTAAAGTGACTCCACATACTTATGCGTGAGGGGTATGTGACACAGATCTTTTTTTCTTCTTTTCTTGGCCTTACTTCCATCTTCTAATACACGATACAAATAGGCATAACTTGGCCACATATATGAAAAAGAAGTTGAATCCCAACTAAAATTTACATGTGACGCGGTCAAGCAGAATGAGTTTAAAAAAAGTACAAAATTCAGATGTTTTGCTTTGTTTTATCAGTTGGTAAATTGTATGTAACTAGAAGTTTGATTTTAGTGGGGTTTGGATCATACTGTAGTATTTTCCACCTGCTTTTAAATGATGGACAAATCAAAATTGAAAACTGCAGGCGTGTGGCCCATTTTGCTTGATCATGTCACATGTGTTATTCAAAAAATAAAGCGACTTGAACTCACACCAATTGTAATACTTGCAGCAGGATGTACTTAAAGACAATTGTTTAACAACATTATAAGCCTTTCCCTGCAATGTAATATCAATTTGAGCCTGTAGCAGGTGATCAAAACCAGTGTATAGGTGATAAAAGTGAAGCATCCTGTGTTGCTCAAGAAATCTTCTTTGGGTAAAGGCATAGAGCATAGATAATCTCTAAGATGGATGTATGGTGAAGGGAAGAATTAAAAGAATGAGCATCATTGTATTCATTTGATTGAAGAAAAAAAATCAAAAAGTTACCTGCCAGTTGGGCCAAATTTTTACCTGCCTGACGCCAAATTTTCCCACCACCATCCCTGAGAATAATTTTATGGATATTTGTTATTACATCTGAAACCAATTTTGATCAAATCATTTCCTTCATCATCTGTATGTGTACAGCCTCAGCAAAAGGATGCAGTCAGCTCTCAAAGAAAGAATTGAGATCTTAGGCCAAGTAAAACAAAACAACAGTTGATCGTCCCCGCCCCCTTCCTTTTTCGTGCCGCATTGATTTTGTTATTATTTATTAAAATTGCATGTAAAACTATTAAATGTTTAAGTTGCTCCAGTAAAACTTTATGAAAACTGTATCTGTACATTAAATAAATGCATATACAATGTAAAGAGGCTCAGACTGTAAAATCTTTACTTCAAAAGGCCGGCGGCCATCTTGGAAAAGAATAATAAATATTAAATAATAAGCCTGGACGATCAACTGTTGTTTTGTTTTACTTGGCCTTAATACCAACAAAAGGAGCTTTTTCTTTAAAATGACCCCTTTGTGGTTAAGATTGAATACTGCTTTCAAATTACTGTAAAATTGTCTTTATTTTCTTTGGTGTGTTTTGTTCTTGGTTCCGTTGGATTCGTCTTTTTACGTTTTATTATTTTTAGCTCAGCCTACTACAGTAGGATGAGGCTCTTATTATCACGTTCGAAAGGTCAGTGATAGCATGGTGAGTTTCTAAACGCTAGGAAGTAAAAATGGCCCAGAAAATGGCAATTAAGACAAAACAGATAAAACATTTAAAAAAGTGACTCGGCATATCTTCTAGATATGTTACGATACAACATATGAGATGCATTTCCTGACGTTTTTCACTTGCGTTAAAATGTTATTAAAGGTTTAACCAAAAAACTAGGGTGTCTTGAAACTCGTCCAGGTCAAGCAAGCACATGCAAGGCAAGTCATTTATCACTATCATTATTCAAAGAAGATTTCTTGATGTACCCCATAATGCTTAGCGCCCCTACAGTATTAGCAGGGCTTAATATCACCAGAACAAACAGTGTCACACATGTGTTAAAGTAATTAACAACTGAAGGTCATCTGGTCATGTGATGAAAGTGAAGCATCCTGGGGTGCATCAAGAAATTGTTGATCATTATTTGAGCTTGTGTCAAATTCAAAACAAACAGGAGTTCCTTTAGGCCAAGAATACTTTTTTGTTTGTTTGTCCACATCCGACCGACCATGTACCTTGGTGCCGACCATATTATTTTTTATTTTCTATTATTTTTTTAAAATAACTTTTTTTTGAGCAATTTAAATGGCCAAAAGGACCGTCTTATTCCTAATTTCGTACGCTGTAAGCTGATTTCAACATAATATAAAACATTTCTTTTGTTAGTTTGGGAAAAAATAGGTTTAGTAATACTTTCACGTATATATATCTAACAGAACATCACCACTATGTCTAACAGAACATCACCACTATGTTATTTCACTTTTTGCAAATTTTCTATCATAATAAATGGCGGAGACCGACAACATGTTCACGGTATCTGCGCATTGCAAATTTGTTACAAAAAATACCCTTTGACCGAGTGTTGCAACCAGTACTACAATATTGCAACTTTATACAGACAATCTGTCCGAGCAGGATTTCAATTCTAACAAACTCATGAAAAAAAGTTCAATACTATCAAAGTGATGTGTTTTGTGTTTGGATGACTATCATTCACAGTATTCATGCCAAATTTATATTCCCAAATACAATATCCGTATTTAAAAAATAAAAAAAATAAAAATTATCCAACCTACAGACCCTACCTTTTTTGGACCTCTATGGACAAACAAACATTTATTCTTTGTTGCCTTATACCACTGCCTGTCTTCAAAAGCTTGCCCAAACAAACAATTATTGTTACTGTCACACTCCTTAATCAACATAACAATGGACAATTTAATGACTGTTTATCAGTCAATCCACTGTACCAGCAGACAATGTGTGCTACTGTAAAAGCCAATATTTTCGTGTACAGATATTTTCGCACATTTTGATATCATAGACATTTCGCGAATTGTTTTTTTCATGGGTGACCTTCTGGATGCACTGCATGAATGTTGAAAACATTATTTTGGCGTGTCATAATTTTCGCCAAAATAAAACCGCCGCCAAAATTTCAGCTTTTACAGTATATCAATAGCTACACTGTATTATAAAATTTCAGCCATGACCTTGTTGTGAAGTGTTGGTATAGATAAAATAACAACTGTTTAATATAATAATTAAATAATATTGAATGGAATCATGGAATTATGATGGTCAAAAGTACACAGATGAAAAAATCCTGGTGTTCTCTCTTCGTATTCAGAGGGGTAACACATGATTGTTCCAGGATCTTGAAATACCCCCTATTTGAAGGTGTTTCGCGGACAATTTTGCCAATTTGACCCCCTTTTTCGTACTAAAAGGCGGACATTTTGCCTGAAAATGACCCCCCTTTTTCACCATTCCAAGGACACTTTATATATAGTCCCTCTATTTGCGGGAAAAACGAGGACATTCTATTTTATTTTCTTCTTCGCGTACATAAACCTCTACAAAAGACACCCCTAATTTTGTTAAATCGCGGACATAGGTTTCAAAATGACCCCTTATTTTTGGAAAACATGGACAAAGCTTCAAAAAACACCCCTAATTTAGGGAAATCGCGGACTAGGGCAGGAAAAAGAGGGCAAATCGGCAAGCTCCTTGTGCCGGGAAATGTTGCCATATCGCAGGAAATCCCTACCCCCCCCCCCCCCCCTAAAAATGTTTTTATTTTTTAAATTTTTTTTTAAGAGTTTTTTTTTTTAGAGTATTAGGCATTATACAGCCGATATTTCATAATATGATGCACCATGGCATCAATTGGACCTTAATTTTCCAAAAAGCTTAAAGGGCACAGGAAAAGGGATGATAATCCTGCTACAAGTCTTTGTGGGACATTCCATTTCAATAAACAGGGCCAGAAAAATGAACACGCCACAAATGACATCATTTGTGGTATATTGATTATCAGTGAGTATCATGAATAGATTCAAACCAGTCACCTGGAATTTTCTTTTCATAGTACTCACAGAGCTATCAATAGTTCCACAATTGATGTCATAATCAACTAGCACATATATTGAATGCTTTCTGGTTCCTCCTCGTAGACTTGACTCAAATCACACCACTTGTATTTGCATTGCATGTGCCCTTTATGGTTCTATGGGGGGCCGCCCTCTCCGCCGCTAAACCAGCGGTAAATCCAACTTTATCAAATTTCTCTTGCAGGGAAACCCTGCATCTTTTCCAGCCCTGTCGCGGACATAGCTTCAAAAAGCACCCCTAATTTAGGAAAATCGTGGACATAAAATGTTCGCGGAATGTCCGCGGACATGGTATGTTCGCGGAATGTCCGCGGACATGATACAGAAAACCGCCCTTTTCCGCGAGTTTTGGAACGATCATGCGTACCCAAAGTCAATGTTGACTGAAACCACCGGGGCAAAAATGTACCTCAATCGTTCCAAAAGTAGGTGTAAAGTCAAAAAAAATTGCACAGTTCTTGACTCACAAAAGTCTTGTTGGTTCTTTCTCATTTCTCGCCCCCAATATGAATAACCTAGCTACGTCAAAAAAGTTCAGAAACCCAAAACTGCAAGTTGGCCACCCCCAGGCCTCAAGTATTTCTGAACACTCCCTAAACGGCTATATCTTGCCTCACGTCCCGTACTATTAGTTATCCCCTGCATGTTCACACAATACGGAAAAATACCTATGGTTTGGCATGTCATATCACATGAGGCCGCATGCCGAATGTGATATGGCCCAAAACATGTCTGGTTAGGTTATATGCAGATCATTTATTTTATGGCGTGGGTTAGACCTTTTTGCGGTATATTTCGGCCTCAGAATGTAACAGAAATCGACTCGGTTGCATTTAAATCATCCGCCATTTTATTCGTATTTTCTTCCACAGACGCAAAGCAATCGCTTTACACGTAATATCATTTCGCACCATCTGGTAACGCAGTTAATCGACGATATGGGAATATATCGTGTGGTTTGACTTGTTGTTTACACGATATGGATCAGATTTCATACGTGTTAACCAACGAGATTGAAGTATGTACACTTACTATAACGATAAAGAATAAATTGTGTATAGCTACAACATATTTTAATTGGTTTGAGCATGCGCACTTGAGTTACGGGACGTGTAGCAAGACATTGCCCCCTAAACTATCCTTGGGGATCGGCAGAATAAAAAAGTGCACATTAAGTTGAAATATCCATTGAAAGTTCTGAGTAAAATGCTGAAAAGTTGCAGAATTCGCCAGTGTAGGTAGGCATAATTTAATTTACCAAGCCAGTCATGCCAGTGGGTACTGGATATAACAGACTATAAAATCTAGAGGCAATGTAAAAGCTCATCAGAGTCCTAAAATGATGTATTTGAGGTTTATTTACATTGTTTTTTGTGTCTAATTATTTATTTAATCATTCATATGTCAAAGGTCACCTATTAAGGTCACCTTTTATGGTCAAATGTCATCTGAGGTCAAGTTGTAAAATAAGCGGTAAACATATAAAAAATGATAATTTTTGTGCATACATTATTATGTTTTGAGCTGTTCAAGTGTGAATGACATTGGATCCAAAACTTTATAATGATAAAATTGGGTGATTTACTGAGTTTTAAAAATATTTTTAAAGAAAACACCTCATAGCTCAACCAATACCTTATGGACCTAATCTATCCAATACATGAAATTGACAGCTTGTCACTAATGGACAGGGATAGCGCTGGATCAAAAATGTAATAGGTCTCATGACTTTTTTCAGGACCCTGTAGGACTTCAAAAAAACAAATTTAAGGGGTCCCCAACAAAATTGAGGGGTCCTGAAGTTTGGGTATTTGAAAATTTTACATTTTTACGGACAGTTTTAATGAATTTATATTGTGGGCAAAGGATGGATATGTAATTTACAGAATTTCTTAAGGTTTCCATTTCCATACATCGTCAAATTTAAGGGGTCCCTTCAATTTTGATCGGGACCCGCAGTCTTTCCGATTTGAGATCTGACGCGTTACTACAAGAAAGTGAGAGGTCTAGGACTCGCAGACGTGTCAGAATGCGACCCCTGCTAATGGATACATGAAATTTATAGCTTGTCGCTAGCTGAGCTTCTGCATCATTGATGCTCTCGTTTATTTTCTTTGTTTGTCCATGCGTAATTCCATCAATATCTCCAAATAAATGTTTACCAACAACTGTACCCCTTATGCCGCGACAGTAGTTAACATATGAATATTGATGAGGTATAGATTATAACGTGGTATTTATCCTTTTGAAGATCAGCATGCAATATGGTAAACAGAAAAAACGAATATATGGATATTAAACGGACATAATATATTAAAAATATATTTAATCAGCTTTTTGAAGACTAGCATACAAGTGTGGTGGTGAGAGAAGTTAAACCGAATATAAGATATAAAAACTCTGACAAACTGGTGTGAATGAGATTCATGATTTATTATTTTGTTGACAACAAAATCTGCTCTACAAGGGGATGAACCTTTCAAGTTGGATCGGTTGGTCTGGCGTTTTTGCTTTCAATTTTTTCTGTTGTTCATTTTTTAAAAATCATAAAAATCACAAATTTTTAAAAAAGAAATAGTTTGAAATAAAATTTCAAGCATTTTCAAACACAGAAAGAAAGGGACCTCAACGATGAAGAGAGACGAGGGGTATTTCCAGCTCACTCACGTTTTTGATGATCTTTTATCACCTGGCAAAAAATCCCCAGATGATAAATCAACTGGCAACTCCACGACTGCAAAAGCGTCATGAGTCGTCAAGATCATCACTATCAAAAGTGTTGACAAAGGATAAAGACGTATCCGAAATGTACACATGAGTACCTTTACACTGGATCAGTATAATGAACCTTCCATATAAGATTTTCAAACACATTTTTGAAAACTAAAAAAAAAATCTATTTTTGGATCTTGTTTTTGGTTGGTCAGACCTATAGAACAGAGGAAATGGGTTACCTTGTATTGAAGTACAATATAGTCAGCTGATTTAAAACTTGTGTGTACACAATATGTTATGGAAAAGTAGTGAAACTACTAAGTCTGTCGTTTAAATACAACTCCAATCCCATCACTTATGCATATTTATGATGTATCACTTATGAATATTAATGATGTATCGCTTAAGATTATTAATTAAGTATTGTAAGTTACATTGTTGTTGAGCTGAGGTGTGATTGCAACTTTAACACTGACAGTGACATGTTTCACTAGTACCTGTTTTATTGGCAATTGTAAAAATGGGCGATGATGCAAATAGAGCGTTTGTACATAATGGCTGTTGAAATACAAAACTATGTTAAAAATACTTCACAAACATTTCAAATGTATTAAACTATTACATACATTCTCTACTGCTATTGTAAAACTGCTTCAATCAGTAACAATAACATATCAAATTATATCATACATTTACTGTTGCATTGATGTAACAATACTCTTGTGTAGTCATATACAGGGTGTCCCAAAAGTCTATGCACGACTTTGTAGCTTTGTATGTCACAAAATGTAAGTCGTATTGAATATATGAATACATATTTAGAAAGAGGAGATGTGGGAAATAATTTTGATACCAAACATTGGAGTAACATCTGCTTGTAATGCCACCCTAGATGTAAAATATGTATTACTGCAAAAATGTAATTTTATACTTCGGAGGAATAAAGTTCATAAATCAATACCTATTGATATTAACAAAAAGACGGGTAGAGTTGGTTACACGGAAAGTGATCCGTCAATTGTAATATTTAAATTTTTACATTACAGTGATCCCATCATAATAACAAACTATATTACACATAGTTTTCGTTTCTATAGTGAAATATATGTTTTCCATTTATCAGAGACGTGTGCTAATGCAAAAACACAGACCTAAAAAATTGAATAACGTAACAAAAAAGTGAACACGCACATCACACAGCGAATAGATCTCTTTGGACTTTTGGCTACTGCATGTCTTATGATATCAATGTGACTTGTTGATCTACCAGTCTTTTTTTCTACCACATCGAGACAAATCATGCACAGTTCCTGTGTTCAAAAATGTATCCACCAACTTAAGAATGGATATTCTTCCTGGTGCGCGTTTCACTTTAAAATGTTTTCTGAACTTTTGTTGAGTAAGTTGAACTGAATTTGTTTCAGCGTAGAATCATAAAATTTGTATTCGCTTATCTATGCTGTAAACCATCTTGAATGAAGACTTTGCTGTGCAATGTTGTCTACTACGCCTATTTATGTTGTGAGTGACCGAGTTTGGTAATAACATTAATGTTGCAAGGTAAGCAGTGAACTGTGACTAATGCGCAACGTTGCTTTCATACCGTTAATTTATGCGCACCTGTTTTTAGCAACAATGTGTGGTATTTGGTATGGATGGGTCTCACATGGCTAAAAACTTTCAACCAGTTTTATATTGTTGTGGGTTCACCAATAGGGTTGTTTTTGGTATCAAAATAATTTCCCAAATCTCGTTTATCAAAATATGGTTACATTTATACCATATGATTTATATTTTATGAGATATGACTCTTCAAAAACGTGCATAGACTTTTGGGACACCCTGTACAAGGTATTTATGTGGATGCCAAATTATAGCAGTGACTCTAGAACCTAAAAGCATTTGCATATTAAACATTGATAGGGTATAATATACAACTGCCTTTCCCAGTGTCATATTTTATTTAACTGGCCTAAAACAGCTAAAAATGAAGAGATATTGTGCCTGGTTGTCACAAAACAATTAACAAAAGAGGTTGTCTATTTGACTCTGTTGGAAAGCTATTGATTTTTCATGACAGTACACTTCATCTTCTGCGGTGAAAGATGCACATTTTATTTATTAACTGATTTTATTGTGCTAGCCAAGAGGTACACCTAAACCTAAACAGAGTAATGGAGCCTTGTGTGTGACCCCTCTTATAAGTGGTAGCTCATAAAATAGCGCCCTCGTTTGTTCTGAGTTTATATAGCAACTGTCATTGTGGCTGTGTGCAGAGAGGCTCCATGGGTCTCTTTATGTTTACAGGTCACAAGCCATAGCTGTCATCATAATGTCTTACAAAATATTCCAAATGTGCAAAGCGTATGCTGCGTGGACCCTGAAGCGATTTTCAATGTGTAGCAAATATTTATTTTAAGTATCACTGAAATTCAGCCAATGCATGACAAATATTTATTCCAAGTAGCACTGAAATTCAGCCACTGCGTAACAAATATTTATTCCAAGTAGCACTGAAATTCAGCCAATGCGTAACAAATATTTATTCCAAGTAGCACTGAAATTCAGCCACTGCGTAACAAATATTTATTCCAAGTAGCACTGAAATTCAGCCAATGCGTAACAAATATTTATTCCAAGTATCACTGAAATTCAGCCACTGCGTAACAAATATTTATTCCAAGTATCACTGAAATTCAGCCAATGCGTAACAAATATTTATTCCAAGTAGCACTGAAATTCAGCCAATGCGTAACAAATATTTATTCCAAGTATCACTGAAATTCAGCCAATGCGTGACAAATATTTATTCCAAGTAGCACTGAAATTCAGCCAATGCGTGACAAATATTTATTCCAAGTATCACTGAAATTCAGCCAATGCGTGACAAATATTTATTCCAAGTAGCACTGAAATTCAGCCAATGCGTGACAAATATTTATTCCAAGTAGCACTGAAATTCAGCCAATGCGTGACAAATATTTATTCCAAGTAGCACTGAAATTCAGCCAATGCGTGACAAATATTTATTCCAAGTAGCACTGAAATTCAGCCAATGCGTGACAAATATTTATTCCAAGTATCACTGAAATTCAGCCACTGCGTGACAAATATTTATTCCAAGTAATACTGAAATTCAGCCAATGCGTAACAAATATTTATTCCAAGTATCACTGAAATTCAGCCAATGCGTGACAAATATTTATTCCAAGTAATACTGAAATTCAGCCAATGCGTAACAAATATTTATTCCTATTCCAAGTAGCACTGAAATTCAGCCACTGGCACATGCAAGTTTAGTCAAATGTTGTCCAAAGCATTATAAAGGCGCATGTATGGTGCACACCATTATTACGATCAATGTGTGACCTAATCGCATAGCGATCACGAAGGAAGACCCTAATTGGCATGATGATTTTGTGACATATGGTCCGATTTGTAGCCAAAGTTTTTTCCATCAAATTTGATGTTTTCGTAGTTATTGAAATATTTTCATTATACTTTGAGAAAAATTGTGTTGATTTAATGTAGTTTCGTGATTTTACCGCCGTATGAATACACTGATTTTGCGCTCAGAGGGGGTATTTCAGTGTCGAAAATACAACCTGTTCTAAAGGAGCATAGATAAAAAATGTAATCAGAAAATCTGACCTGAAAATTTGATTATGATACAAACAAATTATTGTTGTACAATCACATATTTTCATACTATGAGTTGCAAGGTAACTTGAGATAAAGATCGAAGATCCTCCATTGCTCTTTTCCTATAGGAAAGCATTTGCGAAGTGGCGTGCACCCATAAGAGTATATTTGCATACTATTTAGCTGTGATCAGCACTGATGACACTGCACCGTAAAAGGCAACTTGAGTATAATGTAGTTGTGATTTTAAATATGCTACACAAATGATTGGATTTCAATATAATATGAGCATTCATAAAATGTTGTCAATCGCAGGTCATCTCCATAATATTTCTATTTTTGTATTCATACAAACACCATTTTTGTAATCTTAATGCTGCCTTATTTATGTTTGCAGTTCTTTGTAAAGGAAGAAATTTCACACAACTATATATCAGCACAAACAATACTCAAATACATGTAGTACATTTAAAGTGATAGGGTTTTCTGTATAGAGTCTTGTTATCACAAAATCGTGAATTTCATGATTCCTTGAATTTGCAAGTAAAGTTCCAAGGTATTAATTGTATGCCACAAGTTAATGGTCTTTTATAATTATGTACAAATCATCAACCTTTATACTTTCCACGCGGCTATTGGTTTACCAGATTTTTCAGAAACCTTTCCCAACTTTCAAAGTATATCTCAAGGATTACTGAACCAATACTGGGTATGTTTGTACTTATTTCAATGCATTTCACATGGTGATTCCAAATATGGTTATGAAAATTAACAATTTTGACATTTTTGGAACATTTTGTGAAATGTTGGAATGTCGTCTGCAGCTACCTGCCGCGTGGAAAGTGTTAATATGCAACGCTCTTCCTCCTCACCTGTTAGTAACCAAAATAGTAGCACGATGCCTCAATAAAGGAGGTTAATCACAATCTTTTAAATGTGAGGCTATCATGGCACCAATGCAGAATTTAAACTGCCAACACTATGATTTTGTGAAACCTATTTTTAATAATGCATTGATATGCTGTTGAATATTTTTGAATGGCAATGAAAAATATCAATACTGTATTTATCAACCATAACCCTAACCGCACTGAATCTCACTAAATCTCACTGCCAGAAACTATCTCCAGGCACGTGCTGCTGCATTGCCGCGATGACGTCACCTACCGCAGGCATATGTGGCCACGGAGTTTGTGGCCGCATATGCGCTAGGGAGTTAGCTCAGTTGGTAGAGGGACAGACTTTGGTGCGGATGGTCCCGCGATCGAATCCTGGGGGGGGTGCTGGGTGTTTTTTCGGGTGCAAAAAATAGCACTTTTCCCCCCCTCCCCCCGATACGCACAAAAAACTAGCTTTACTGGTTAGGGTTAATAAATGTCAATTTTTGATGTCCAATAACCCTAACCGCACTGAATCTCACTAAATCTCACTGCCAGAAACTATCTCCAGGCACGTGCTGCTGCATTGCCGCGATGACGTCACCTACCACAGGCATATGTGGCCACGGAGTTTGTGACCGCATATGCGCTAGGGAGTTAGCTCAGTTGGTAGAGGGACATACTTGGGTACGGATGGTCCCGCGATCGAATCCCGGGGGGTGCTGGGTGATTTTTCGGGTCCAAAAAAGAGCACTTTTTCCCCCCTCCCCCCGATACGCACAAAAAACTAGCTTTACTGGTTAGGGTTAAGCTTATTAAGGGCTGAGCATACTCCTCCATAACTCTTTCATGCTCTCACACATGCATATTAGTGTTCATGAAATAATACGCTAGTTCCTTGCGATCGTAATGCTATAGAAACATCAGAGCCAATGTAACACATGTAGCAGTGGCTACTGCTACCGCTCAGCAGTCGAGCGTCATGGAGTATGATCAGCACTTTATTACATTGAGTGATTGAATCACAAAGTGTTAAGTGTAATTTAGGTTAATGAATATGAGTTTTTTGCATATTATGAAAACACTTATACTTACTCTAGTTTGTGTGCAAATCTGGTATACTTGTTGTACCCTCAAGTTGGGAGATGGCAGCAGCGAGTAGTCTATAGTTCAATTATTTCCAAATTGGCGAGAAATATTCATCTATTTTGGCATACGCAAGGGTCACACATACACTGACACTGCGACATTGAGCGCCATATTGCGTCATGCGAGCGTTTTGTGAGCGTCGCTCTTCTGAATTCATTCACTGCTGTAAACCGGTTTCGTAAAAGTGGACATTTTCGCATGTGTAAATTTTCGCGCTTCGCACATTTTGAACAATTTTGCTTGTTTTTATGTTCACATTTTGAGCTTCCTTACATAGACCTGTATACAAAATGAATATATTCGCACATTTTTATTTACACGCTGATGTCACTTCCTAACTTGAGCTGAAATGGAGTACAATTGTCATGGTTTGCTTTGAAGGTAAAATTAGCATGAACATTTGAAGTCTCCCCCACAGTTTTTTAATGTTTTTGTAAGTGTTTTGCTCAAAATGGAATAACTACAAGTCTCCTGTAATCTGGGAAAACCTAGTAAGTCTGTTGAACGCAAATTTGAGAAAACAAAAGGAAAACTGTTCCCATATTTTTTCCAGACTAGGTTTTTCTGTACTAGGTTCTTCCAGATGAAAAATTGCCAACAGGGAAGAATTTCACACACTTTAACTTGATAAACTGAAAGGGAAAAAGGTCCAAATATGAGTCTAACTCAATTTTCACCAAAATTTGACTGACTAGGTTTTTCCAGATTACAGGAGAAGTAGACAACAAGTTGCGCTCTGATTATAATACCTTTTGTATTTTTCTGACAAAATTGTTGATATGTGATGGAATTGTGAAGAAACCCAATATAATAATGATGGTTTGTGATTGAATTGTGATGATCAGTGTGACTGGTTTGATCATGGGTGATGGAATTTGACAAATATAAATGGTTTGAAACAATGACTTAAGAATGTGTTGTTATGATTTATTTGTATGCATACACAGCCATAAACTATCATCTTTGTACGTAGCGAATTAGCTTTTAATCTGTTAGGTGGAGAGATTTTTTTACTGTAACAGCATGGCCCATTTCAGGGGGAAAATCCCAAAATATCCAAATATTTTTAAACATTTCTTCAAGTTTCAAATATTTTAAATTTCGAAAAAGGTAAAACAAATTTAAAAACGGTTTTGGATGGTAGTTAGTATATGTACAAAAAACCTGATTTCCAGGAAAATTGAGGGCACACTCCATTACGTATCTCTCAGTGCCCCTTTAAGGATTATTTCCCATTAAAGTAAGTAATGACCCAGGACCAGTATTGTAGATCAAATACTCAATGTTGCACTATAAACTCACTATGATACTTGATGTATACCCCATTAATATCTAATTCACATACCATGCATTCATCATTCTATGAGATTCCTCCCATCAATGAAGCATCATATCAGACCTGTCATCACATAATGAGAGTTAAGTCAGAGATTTTATATTTTCAGTTTTGTCCAGATTCAAATTCCACAGAGAACAAGCTTTAAATTGATATGGATCATGTCATAGTTGCTCAATGTTTTCTCTTTCACAAAACAAAATGAAGTTGCAAAATTCCTTTGCTTTCTATTGATTGTTGGCATGTTTATTGATCCATATCTCCTTGTGCACACTGGCGACTTAACGCTCATTTTGTAGTGACAGGTCTCATATGTGATGTTTATGGCAACATGTGCCAGACAGGGTTGGTTTATTGGATGAAGGTACAGCAAGTATATGGAATTTGTCAAAACTATTAAAAGTAACTATTAAAGGCATATAATGCGATCTTTTACAGAGGACGCCCTCTATTTTTGATTTTTTCTTCTTTGAAAGCAGATTTTCTTGCAGATTTACATTTCTGATCATAAATCATAAATATATTCTGAGTTACAGAGCGATACGATTCCTAATTACTTCAAAATCATGGTTTAATAAGTGAAAATAAACTGTTTATTTTCACTCTAAATTCCGCTCTAAAACCATGATAAAAATGTATTTATGATTTATGATCAAAAATGTAAATCTGCAAGAAAAAATGCTTTCAAAAAAAAAATCAAGGTTAGAGGGAGTCCCCTAGAAATGATCGCATAATATGTCTTTAAATTCTAACCTGATGTACTATTCATAGGTTGAAATAGAAGCGGGTCTTTTTGAAACCTCAATGTCACAATTCAATTGTCACAGACTGATGAGACTTGAGTCAAGTGCAAGTCGTTTTCAATTTTCCTCAAATCATGTCAACCTAAGTATTGGATTGGCTCAAGTCACATCACTGATTAAATTCAAGTCGCAGCAAGTCTTCCTGGTCATGAGACTGCCAGGTAGGCAACCAGGGTTCAATTCCTGTGCGTTTTTTCATCCACATTTGACACATTTTTCTCCTGTCAATATTTTGAACGTCGCAAACAAAATCCGTCAAAATCGCTGTTTTAGTTATAAACACGAAAAGCTCCAGCCAGACATTAAAAATTAATAATTATTGACAATTAGGTATCCGATTTATGGGGAGCATAATGAAGGATTTAAAGGCATATCATGCGATCTTTTCCATTAGTGAATTTAGAGTGAATTTAGAATGAAAATAAACTGTCCTGCGGCAGGACAATCTAATTTCAACCTCTTTAAACCATGATTTTGAAGTAATTTGGAATCGTATCGCTCTGTAAGTCAAAATATATGTATGATTTATGATCAGAAATGTAAATCTGCAAGAATCTTCTGCTTTCAAAATCAAATCAAGGATAGAGGGCGTCCCATGGAACAGAACGCATAATATGCCTTTAAAGGTGTATGACCCAATCAATTTCACTTCTCCCAATCAGAATTGAGATTTGGGCATCAGAAGAAAGCCTGTATCTTATCATTATCCATGCAAAGGCCTGAGACATTGCCTTCAGATGCTATGTAGTGAATTACCACCAAATGTGGTTAACCATCACAGAACTGTGTATATTGTTGTATTGGACAATTTGAAGTTTACCATAAAAAACTGGACCAATTTAACTCAGTTTTATGAATATGACTCTATTTTAAAGAGTTCCCTCATGTAATAAAAGAATTGTTTTGCTACAGGTCTAAATAATTCCGAATTGCTCACGCACTAGGGTTGCCGGCACGTTTTTGTTTTCCGGCCTTTGCAGACGGCCGTGGTTCACGGTTTTAAACCAATCCCGAGTTGGGATTCGCCAGCCCGCGAAATTTGCTTTGTTGTTCAGTCAAGCATATCTCGTCCGGTTTGGCCCCTTTTTCCTTGATTCCTCGGCGGGTCATATCGTATTCTGATTGCAAACCAGAAGGATCAAATAAAAATTCGCGCACAACCATTCGCGTGATAATTTTGACACGATCATCTTGGTTCTGTGTTCGCGTTGTTCGTTCAATTATTAATTTACCTATAGTAAAGTATGGGCTGACATTGGATCAACCATCTTTTGGATATTTAACACTTTCCATGCAGCTATTAGTTTTACCATTACACAAAACAGATTTTTTAGAAACCTTTCACCATTTTCAAAGTCTATCTCAAGGATTACTGACCCAATACTAGGCATGTTTGTACTTATATTATGTCAATGCATTTCTCATGGTGATTCCAAATATGGTAAGGACATTCAATAATGTTGACATTTTTGAAACATTTTGTGACATTTTGGAATGTCGTCTGCAGCCGCGTGGAAAGTGTGAAGAGAGACAAAAATCCTTGACAATTGATAATAATTCAAAAAGGATGTTGGATTAATTTTTGGTCTGGTGAGGATGTACACCGTTTTCTTTTGGGACTCACAGAACTTGAACTCTTTAAGGTCAACTAAAAGTTAACCACTAAAATACCTTTTATTGGTTATGGTTTTCATTCTGGAGGCGTCAAATCTAGCCAGAGAAAATCTTCTCTGATCTAGCCAATCAATCATGGTAAAAAGCAGACTTCGCAAAGAGGAAATTGGACTACAAAGAGAGATTACAAAATCAAGTCTCACCATTAATCAATCATTCATACAATCTTTCTAAGACATATTTGTGGGGAAAATAGATAATGGAAGAAATAACTCAAAACCAGACTTTCCTTTTTAATCATTCAAAAATTCTAAAACAAAGTAAACAGAAGGTACTATCAAAACCAATTCTATCTCATTAATCATGCTATTCATTCGTATGGAAAAGAAGACAATAGAAAGAAGATATTTGTTCAGTTTTATCAGCCACTGGATAATTATTGTGGTAAACATAATTGTGATGGATGGCCTTGACTGTTAAACCAGAAGGCATTGTTATGCTTGATAAACAAATAACAATGGTTCCATATCGTCAGCCCGCTTCGATATTTTTTTCTAGTTTTTAGAAAACAACAAAAATATGACAAGTGAGTTAGGCAATTATCGAAGCAGGCTGACGATATGTTGAATAGCACAATGAATTGTGCAGGTGAATTCCAACAGGAGCAGTAACTGTTGGATACAATTATATGTTGGAGATATACTTTTCAGTGAAATGTGGCTTGTTATAGGCCTAATATGAGTTAATATGATCCATTTAAAAAGAATTACACCATTACTACAATCTGCCTAACTCACAAGGCTGACTTTGCCAGAATTAAAATTGTGCATTTATCAACACTTTTAATTGGTCAATATGACTTAGGTATTATTACAGCATGTGCATAATGTAATGAAGTCATGATTTACGCAAAAAGCTCAATTTTGCTGAAAATTGAGTTAGGCAATTATCGAAGCAGGCTGATGATATTGGCCTTTATCCGGAGTAGAATTCTGACGCGTCTGCGCATCATAGACCCTTTACTTTCATGTTTGAAGCATCAAGTTACACCTTGAAATTAACCATGGAGATACGATCAAAATTGCATGGACCCCTTAAATTTCACAGAGAATTGTCATTGTCCATGTTACACTTACATCAGAAACCACTTGACATTTTTTGGACCCCTTGAATTTGGTTTTGGCAACCCTTAAAGGTATATTATGTGATCTTTCCAGGGAACGCCCTCAACATCGAAAAAAAGAATTGAAAGCAGATTTTCTTGCAGATTTACATTTCTGATCATAAATCGTACATACATTCCAATTTACAGGGCGATACGATTCTTAATTACTTCAAAATCATAGTTTTAGAGTCAAAATACACGGTTGGGTTAACACGACAGTTTATATTTTCACTCCAAATTCACTCTAACACCATGATTTTGAGGTAATTAGGAATCGTATCGCTCTGTAACTTGGAATGTATGTACGATTTATGATCCGAAATGTAAATCTGCAAGAAAATCTACTTTCTAAAAAAAATCATGAATAAAGGGCGCTCTCTGGAAAAGATCACATAATATGCCTTTACAGCGTCCAGAAAAATTCAATAGGACCCTGCTGACATGTACCCAGTGTTGCACTTGACAACTGGAGTCAATGACTTGACTAGACTTGGACAAGTCAACATTTTCAGTCTTTGAGACCAATGACCTGACGTGCGACTCAGTTTCATTTTTTGAACGATTGACTCGACTTTTACATAAAACAGTCACTTTTCTAAATGACGTGACTTGAATTATGTACGTCTGGTACCAAACCGACTTGAATACGTTCAGTCTGTACTTTTATTTAAAAGAAGTGACCTAAACATAAGTAATATCAATGCATTTTAAAAACAAATAGTTTTATCTTCAATATGACTTGACATGACTTGAATGAAATCAAGTCTTAACTTGACTTTTAATATTGGTTTGGTTTTAATTGAATCAAGACAAAATGAGAAAAACTTGACTATGACTTAACTTGTGACCAGGGTTCAGTGACTTGTTAACAATAATGTCTTTACAACACTGCATAGGCAAACATTATTCAACACTCATTATTTTTGTTTGTTTGTTGTTTAGGGGTTGTTATTTTTAGGCGGTGTCCTGTTTCTTCTCTTTTTTCATTTCTTTTCTTTAATATTTTGAAGTAGATAACTGTTGATTGATTGATGGTTCAAAGCTGTCAATATTTCCAGAGATTTGTTTAAAGGTGTATGTTCCGATCCCATTTTTTGGGCTATGATTTTTTTTCACATCAAGACATTTTGATATCAGAAGAATCCCCATATTTTTCTCATTATGTCTGTAAAATCTTAGGGGTCAGAAATGTTCCGTTTTGTGAATTACTGCCAAAGGTGGTTAGCCACCAATCAGTTTGTGTACTTCTCAATGGGCAAATTTCTTGTGACGGTGTGCTTCTGAAACAAGAGCCATTGGAGTTATGCAACTCAAACTTTGGAATGCAACAATTTTAAGGATGACCTTTCATGTAAAATGTTGAAAATCGGGCCGGCACTTCCGAGTACGAGTCAAACGTCAAATAGCAAGAAAAAAGTGATGTTGTCATATGTGTATAAATTCATATGGATATTGGTATAAGAACAGCATCCTTCCCACACACTACCCACTCCAGTAAGGCAAAAAAGGTCTGTTTCGCATACATTTGGGGATATAGATAGCTATGCGGTATGCATTTGTTTTGTTTTGTTTTTAGAAAAAATAGCTATGCTGAATGTGGAAATTCTTTTTTATTGTGTTTTTGGCCCATTTTTGTTTTTTGCCCTCTTGGGCATTTTTTTTACAACTAAAAAACACAGCGATGTGGCTCATCGCATATGGTTAGGCATCAAAAGTTACTCCACATACTTATTTGTGCAGGTATGCGAGACGGATTTGTTTTGTTCTTGGCCTAATTTTCATACGAAATAATCACACAGTGCAACATTCATGTACAAAACAACTTCTGTATTTATTTGATACAGACATAACACAGATAATATGAAACATGTATAGACTTTATACAAAATAGACTTTATACAAAATACCCAACATTTCTACATTCTTGTGACCTAGCGATTGGCGAGTAAATTTATATAATGCCCGTTTCGTGACCCATTTTTGTTACAACTTATTGGGAAATGTATCTTAATCCTAAGGGGCTGTCATATTCTTCTATAGGGGGGTGCTCCCAAATATCCTGGGAGTCATAGTTGTTTTACACAGAAAATAGGGGGTTGTCATAAAATTAATACCTTTGTAATAGGAGGGGTCAAAGCAAAATTTTAGTTAAAATACTGAATTTTTGTGCATGCTTTGCGAGCATTTGTTCTACATTGTACAACAAAAATTGGGCTCGGCCACCCTAATTTTTTTGCGTCTTCTGCATCAACTGTTTCCTCAATAACCCTAACTAGATGGGCCTTATAAAGTACAGATTTGTGTGTGTTGTGGGGGTCATACAAATAATCAACATCTGAGTAGGGGATAAGGGGGTCATAAAATTAATCGCTTTCATTTAGGGGTCATACAAAAACGATAAATTACATTTTTGTGACCGCCCCCACCAAAGAAAATGACCGCCCTGTAAGCCCCCACCCCTCTGCTTTCAATATGTATCATTATTGAACTTGAACTGGAATAGTACTTTTTCCTCAATATTTCTAGATTTTTATCAATATTTCTAAATCTATAGTAGAATCTAATTCATGTCACATAATCCAATTTTTAACAATGAGTGGCAAATATCTATGTATGAGGTATATGATATTATATACATGCATACATTATGTCTATTTCTGTGCGTATTTTTACAAATTTAAGATAATTGTTATAATAAATAATCATGTACTCCTTTGCATATCACAAAGGATAACCTGTGCAAGAAGACCCCCAAGTGGCATAACCAGTGAGGGGTGGAGGGATCATGCCCCACCCCTCACCCAAATATGGGAAACGGTGTCACAGTGTAGCTACTTACAAATAAGGCCCTCAGTTTGAGAATATGACAAGTTTACTCTTTTGTTCATTTGTCTCTTCATTGGCGCCGGTAACAATACAATTTAGGGGTCACCTGTGTGTTTCTTACTGAGTTATCTCTGATAAATACATCTTACAATTAATTCCCTATCTTCTACCTTAACACTTTCCACATGGCAGTTGTCTGCAGATAGATGACAGTTCCAAAATTTCAAAAAAGTCAAAATTATTGAATTTCATCACCATATTTGGTTCATAGCCATATTTATTATTGGTTTAGTAATTCTTCAAGATAGACTTTGAAAGTTGAGAAAGGTTTCTGAAAAATCTGTTGTTATGTATATGGTAAAACTAATAGCCATGTGGAAAGTGTTAACCCCCTGGGCACTACCAGCCTATCTCACAGTGGTTCTGATTGGTTTATTGCAAGATATACTCATTTCAATAGCCAATTAAAATGCAGTGTGTAAAATATTTCACTCCAATCTTTATCAGAGATACATTTATTCTAACACTGTCTCCGATTGGTGCAATAAATGATGTATCTATCTTTCTGACCAATCGGCCGGTAGTTCTCAAGGGGTTAAGACGTTACGATAGTTTTACTAAAGGTATTTCTGAGACCTGATAGCTCCTTAAAACAGAAACTTTTCACATAAAATCCAATATTTTGCCACATAAATCAAACTTACCACTTAAATAATTGGTATAAAAAGAATTGTAAAAGTATTGTTTTCTCTCATTAAAACTGGTGATTTGTGAAATAAATAGTGCCATAAATCTGTTCAAAAAGAACTTTGATACAATTGATACTTCAACAATGATAAAGATCATTTTTAGTTTGGATGTTTTATTTGCTAATATCTTAACACTTTCCATGCGGCTGTTAGTTTTACCATACAAAACAGATTTTTCAAGAAACTGTCCCAAATTTTAAAGTCTATCTCAAGAATGACTGAACCAATACTAGGAATGTTTGTACTTGTTGTATTGTAATTCTCATGTTGATTCCGAATATGGTAATGAAATTGAATAATTTTGACATTTTTGAAACATTTTGTAAAATGTTGGAGCGTCGTCTGCTGACGCCTGCCGCATGAAAAGTGTTAAGTTGGTCATGATGGATTTATAGTATTTCGCATATGAACTATTTGGGCGACTCTTTTTTGTGCTAAAGCCCTAAAATATTATTTATGATGATAAAAGTAATAAAAAAAAGTTGGGGAAGACTTTGCCCTAGGTTTAAAACTAGGGTCAAATTCACCCAATTTTGATTTAACGGTTCTTTGGATGATATAATTGACCAATGACATATATTCCATGTATGGCTATGTAATTTACCAAATTATACTATCCCAACTCAATTTGGTGACTCATTTGACCTAATATGGTAACTCAATTGCCAAATTTGGTGTAAATGAACAATAAAACACCAAATATGGCAATTGGTTTGTCAGATATGGTATAATAATGATAATGCTTGCTAAATATTTTAAATAGTGATTATTAATAATTTGTGGACTACACACATGATTTGCCAAATTGAATTCATCGACTCATTTTGCCAAAATTCTCATATATTAACCCTTTTGCCAAACACTGTAATTGTAATTTCTTTTTTTAAATGAGTTGCCAAATATAATTGACCAAAAGAAGTTTACTCAATTTGGTGATTCACATGTTAAAATAGGTGTTCAAGCAAATTCAATCAGATTGTTTTTTACTATTTTGAGAATGCTTTAAACCACAATGCAATGGTGTGTTCAAACAGTGGCGGCACCAGCATACAAATTTAGGGGTGCAAGAAAAAACTGTGTGTGCAAAAACTTAGGCTTTTAATGTAACAATTGCCTGAAATTAGCTTGATTCCTTCTGAATTGGACATTTTAGACCAATTGTAAGTAATTTTGACATTTTTGATTGTTTGGGGGACAAAATGGGATGGGGCTTGAGCTGGGGGGGAATGCTGTGACTGGGGCATGCCCCCTCCCCCGGGTACTGCCACTGTGTTCAAATAAATGCATCAATGCATCTTGTAAATTTGTGACTCATAACGTCATAACAGACCAGTTGTCATCAAACTTAATTTACAGAAAGTAGCAACAGAATATGATACAAAAAGAAAAGAATTTACAACCTTTCAATTTGTGTAATATGTTCAATTTCAGTAAGTGTCATTTTAAAAGATAAAGAGTAATAACTTAAAAACATGACTTTAAAACACACTTTTTTAGTTCTGGAGACAACTGGTCCGGTTTGATGTGACGGTCACATTTAATCAAATAGAGAAAAACTGAAAACATCATTTATACCGCACTTCTGACTGAATTTGTTTGATCACATCACTCATGTAATGGTATGATAAGAATAATACAAATAACCCCATGGGAACCATTCAAAAATTAAAGTGATACCAGTGACCTTACCAGCAGAAAACCGGGGGGGGGGGGGGGCGGAGAACAAATTGGGGGTCAAGAAAAAGAAGAAAACTTTGGGGGCCGAAAATTGTAGCTTTTATTGTAAAAGTTGCCAGAAATTAGCTTAATTCGTTCTGAATTAGACATTTCAGACCAAGATTTTCTATTGTTTTGAGGAAAAATTGGGTGGGTCTTGAACTGACTGAGGGAAAGCCCCCATACTGCCCACCCCCTGTATATCCATTACCCCTGTCAGTGGCAGAAATTTGATGAGAATCTGAGAATTCATTCTATGAAGATTCGGATCGCCAGTAGATCGGATTGGCAAAAGTATAAGATGGTTCTCCTAAGAGAACTTTGTAATACTTGATAGAAGAATCTAGATTTTCTCAAAATTATTTCCAAGAATGAGAGGATCATTTGACCCTGTAAATATTGTATAAGCAATGAATGAAGTCTGAAAAAGATACCCTTTACATCAACATGGACAAAAATGGATCCCCTATGGACAAAAAGTATTTGATGCTACACATGGGCAAAATTGGACCCTTTTCATCATAATTACTTACATTGACCATATTATGTGATGCCATCAAGCAAAATAAGTCTAAAGTATCACAATTAAGGCAGTTTTCTATGTGATTTTATTGGAAATCTGAACTGCTAAATTTTACAGAAAAAAACATTTTAAATGGACACTTACTTCCAAAGTTATTAGCAATTGGAGGGTGTTTAAAACAATAGAAAACAAAACCAATTCTACCCTTTGTTTGGTTATATCTCAAAATCAATATTTTTTAGTTCCGACTCATTTTGCTTGATCACATCCCATTATGGTTATTTGAATATCGAGAGCAAGGAATAGGCATAGCTCTATAAATATGTTGCTGTAAATTACAAATAATAAATATCTATGTCCCGCCACCTATATACATATTATATTTATATTACAGATAATACTAAAAACTGTTCATCTCATGGTATATCCATGGTATATCATAGTACTTGGTTCAGTACATTGTCTTGTTCAATCTCACCTCTTGCAATATTGGTTGTTATAGTGATCTCTGGTGTGTGGGGGGGGGGGGGGGGGGGGCACCTGTATTAAAAGGTTGATGTCATGATTGAAAATATTTCTTTTTAAACGATATTAAAACATTGCCCTTCCTTTCACAAAAGGGCTATGTATGTGTATACCAGTGGCGTAGCCAACCTAGTCATTAGTCATCAGATGGAACAAGACCCAATTTTAATTAATGAAAATTGTCCTGGTCAGAAGGGGAAAAGGGTCCAAAATGGGCTGATTTAGCAGGGTACACTGCCCCCTGGCTACACCACTAAACACCAAAAGGGTATGTTTTTAGCGGAAACCTGGAAATGAAAACAGGAAGACAAATTAATCCAAGTACATGGTATATTTTAGATATCTTTAGGGTCATCAGAAAATACTGGTTTTGGGTCAATTCTAGTATCAGCATGATATCTACCTTTATATTATACAAGTAACCCCAACCCCCACCGAATATTATTTTAGTACACGTCTCATACTATATCAAACTTCTTATAGCATTGGAGAACAATAAGAGATCAATATGAGGCTATATGAAAAAGTGTATAGTCACTGCTCAGTGGATGGCAAAACTAAACATAATTGTCACTAATTGTCACTAATTGTAGTGTTGTGCGTTGCTGTGATAGTGGTCGTTGAGAGAATGAGAATTCAGGCTATAAGTCTAGCGTGTCCTCTTGTGTGTTCTGAGGGTGCATGTCAAGCTACAAAACAAGTGCTGTTCCAAAACAATGAAAACACATCTTGCCTACGATGACGTAGAAAATTGATCTCATTTTCTTTAAACAATTACACCTGTAATTGGTGTACTGCTGGATGTATGAGGCTTATGGAGGGTATGCATTATAGTTTACAATGGCCCAGCGCCCTGTGGTCTCTAAACGCACGGCCTGCTGTAAACGTGTCTTAGATCTACAAACGGTTTCACGATGAAAATCCTCTGTATGTTTAGTTGTAGTTTACGAGATTTATTTTTCCACTTACGATGGATTTACAACACCTTAGACACGTCATAGAGCCTTCTTATGTGAAATGCAACCCAGGATATGAAGCTGAATGATTGGTATACTGTGACCATTTTGCCAGCAAAATGCTGATGCAGTCATATTGTCAGTTTCCTGCGATAGAGTCTAAGTCTCATTTACATGTGTGAAGGTCGAAGACTCTCGTGCATTCTTTACAAATCACCTTACAGCACCACACAAATTTACAGTCGCATCTCTCCACAGTGGTGATAGTCTCTGTGTTGTGACCTCTTCCGCAGCACAAAAGTTCGCACCCATCAATCCCGTGAGATGTTATATTACACTGCCTCCCCGATGTACCGAACGTACCCCTCTCTGGATCGTACTCGCAATAATTCGGTGAAGACTCGTAGTACACGAGATCCGTTACTGTCGGCTGTTTAAAATGTACGAACTTGGGTTCCAATGATTCAACATCGTTGCCTTTATCTTGCCGCGTCACCACGCGCATCTCCGCGGCGCTGTCATAACGGATTTTCAAAAGGTCGCCGAGAGCGCGGAATCCTTTCATCTGCCACCAGCATGTCTTGACCTCGCAGCTTCCAGATATTCCATGACATTTGCAGCGCAACTCCATGTTATGTAAAACAGACTGCAAAAAAAGACACAATATTGATGGTTGAGATTTAAACAAATCATAACTACAAATATAAAAAATTAAAACAAGTTCAAATCCATTTCTTATCCCGCAGAGATGAACCCTGATCTTGGTCAAACAAAGGATTCAAAAACTGTGTTATTTCAACTCTACTCCATATTATGATATTCTGTAAAATGGTCTACAAGAAAAAATTAAAAATCTGTGTTCTTTTCTTTAGGTCAGGCATAGAATACAGTGTTTATTCATTTCTTCTCAAGGATCTATGGTTTATTTGTAACTATTTGTTGCACTTTATTCTACCTGTGTCATTGTGATTCATGCCTGCAACTTAAGGTACACTGTTTCCAAAAGATTACAGCAAGTTCAAATATATTGTATATAGTACTTAAAGGCATATTATGTGATCTTTTCCAGGGGGCGCCCTCAATTCATGAATTTTTTTTAGAAAGTATATTTTCTTGCAGATTTACATTTCTGATCATAAATTTTAAATATATTCTGAGTTACAGAGTGATGCGATTCTGAATTACTTCAAAATGCGCGAAAAAAATATTTTTCACTCTAAAATTCACTCTAAAACCATGATTTTGAAGTAATTAGGAACCGTATCGCTCTGTAACTCAGAATATGTTTATGATTTATGAACCTGAAATGTTAATCCGCAAGAAAATTTACTTTAAAAAAAAATCATGAATAGAGGGTGCTCCCCGGAAAAGATCACATAATATGACTTTAATAGCATATGAAGTTGCACCCTGATTTGAGTCAAACAAAGGGCTTATTCCTCAGGCTGTAATCCTTTCCATTCAATGGAATGTATAGGTCTATACTATAGCCTATTTAACATCACTGGAATATGTATAGGTCTGTACTGTAGTCTATTTAACATGAACGAGACAGTGACATCCCTGCGTCATTCACTAATCACAGTGAGTAATCGTGCGCTCCCCTTCAAGGATACTGGTCTATTCTCTAAATGTGAAAGAGCTAAAACTCACTCTTTGAGAGCTCATGGAGGGACAGCTCACTTTAGGAGTGAATTTCACTCTATTTGGAGTGATGTGCCACTTGTTTGGATTGATTTTTCACTCTTTTCAGAGTGGTTTCTTCGAAAAGAGTGGAAATCACTCTAGCAAACTTCACTCTGAAAGTGAGCTGTCCCTCCATGAGCTGTCAAAGAGTGGGTTTTAGCTCTTTTACATTTAACACACATGTAGAAAGATGTAAGATACATATAATGTGTACCTAGGTTCTGTGAAAGTTCTTACATTTTACCACAGAGCTCAGAATTTCTATTGGGCCTATGCCCTCTGGAAATTCCTTGGTAACAAATCTCCACAGTATACCCGAGCACGTAAAATACCCGAGCACGTAAAGAGTAGGGGATCATCCCGGTCTGTGTCTATGCACACATATTCCTAGGTTAATACAGGAACTCGTCGTCTAATGTTAGTATTTTGTTTGTATGTCACAACTTGGCGGCAAATTAGCTGCTGCCTGGATGTTGCAGCGCTGTGATCTAAATGAAATGGCGCTATTTAAAAACTCGAATGTATGTATGTATGTATGTAAATCTTCAAAAAAAATGATACGCTCTAAAATAAGTAAAAGTGTGAATGTTTGCTTCAATAATATTCCTTCTTACCTGTCTACCAGCTTCATCATTATGTCTGTTCATAGTCTCACGAGCTTTAGCCCGGTTTTCCCTCGGATTGAGAAAGTCACGCGAGAAATCAACCCCAAATTCCACATCCTCGCTACATCCGCCCCATCTCCACGTTTCATTTGGTGTGATATGTTCAATTTGATTCGGTGGTCCTGAGTGGTAGGTGTCACATTGACAACTTAGGAAATCACCTCGTGAACACGCCCTGGTGATAGCGTGTACCAGCCCGGCAGCCAGAATGGAATTGACAAAAGCTGTTTCTCTTGAACCTGCAATGAGACAAGATTCACCAAATATGGTAAAGGACTTGCTAAATATGGTAAAGGACTTGCCAAATATGGTAAATAAAATAACAAATGGAATAACAAAATGATGTTAATGCTAAAGGACAGGTCAAATTCAGAACATGACTTGCCAAATAAGCCAAATATGGGCACTAGCTTATCAAATACATATTTGGGAAATAACTTGCCTAATAAGGCAGGAGAAATATAAGCCTAGCATAGATCCTTTGTATTTAGTTTGTATATAATTGCTATCTTCAGTAGAAAGCACACTGGCTCCATATACATGAATTAAAGGTAGATGTTCTGATTGCTGGCTCGATTTTCAACTTGATGTTTTCTCTTTTACATGGAAGGTCATCTTTAAAATTGTCACATTCCAAAGTTTGAGTTGCATAACTCCAGTGGTTTTTATTTTAGAACCACAAGGTCACAAAAGACTAATAACAAAGACCTTTATACATGTATGGTCTGTGTGCCATCTACTGAAGTTAGCATTTACTCACTAGAGCAAAGACAATAAAAACAACTGCATTTATAGCCAAAACAATAAAAACAAAAGCCTTTTTACACATAGGTCCTGCCATCTATTTCAATGAAGGACCTGTTATTTCTATTGAGAATAGCAAAGATGATAGCAATTTTCCTCTCTAGCAAAGACACAATAACTAAACCCTTTTACACATGTAGGACCTGTGTGCTATCATCAACTGATAGCAATTATGACATTATCAACTATTAAAAAAACACAATTATCACAAAAGTCTTTTTCATAATTATCTGAGCAGAGCCATCATTCACTACAGTAAAAGACTTATAATATAACCGTTTATACCAGTAGCAAATGCCTTAAAGGTGTATATTCCGATCACTTTTTGGGGGCTGTGATTTTTTTTCACATCAAGATATTTTGATATCAGAAGAATCCCCATATTTTTCTCATTATATCTGTTAAAATCTTAGGGGCCCGAAATGTTCCATTTAGAAATTATAGGCTACACTGTGGTGAATTACTGCCAAAGGTAGTTAACCACCAGCCAGTTTGTGTACTATTCAATGGGCAAGTATTTTGTGACCTTGTGGTTCTAAAATAAAAACCACTGGAGTTATAGCTTATAGTAGATAGTTCACAGCGCAGGCTTAAATGCCATACAGGTATCAGGTCTTTGTTATAAGTGACCATGTGCAGATGTAAATATAATTGCTATCTTCAGTAGATAGCTCACAGGCCAAATGGCCATACAGGTATCGGGTCTTTTGTTATAAGTGACTTTGATGCAGATGTAAATATAATTGCTATCTTCAGTAGATAGCTCACAGGCCAAATGGCCATACAGGTATCGGGTCTTTTGTTATAAGTGACTTTGATGCAGATGTAAATATAATTGCTATCTTCAGTAGATAGCTCACAGGCCAAATGGCCATACAGGTATCGGGTCTTTTGTTATAAGTGACTTTGATGCAGATGTAAATATAATTGCTATCTTCAGTAGATAGCTCACAGGCCAAATGGCCATACAGGTATCGGGTCTTTTGTTATAAGTGACTTTGATGCAGATGTAAATATAATTGCTATCTTCAGTAGATAGCTCACAGTCCATACAGGTATAGGGTCTTTTGTTATAAGTGACGATGTACAGATGTAAATTATAATTGCTATCTTCAGTAGATAACATACAACTCTTTCATTAATACATAGAACCCAGCAGGCTTTTATATAGCCTATAGGACATTGTTGACAATTGTTGTCTTCATTTGGTATGGTTGTTCCTTTGCCCTGACTCACCATATTCTATAACTTTCCCAAACACAGACACATCCCCAGCAATCGTAGTACAGTTCCACCGCCTGCCCCTGAACTGCCACTGACATTCATTGATCCCGACATGAGCGCCCTCTGCGACGGATGGCATCAAGTCCCGATTTCGCTTACAGAAACGTAACTGTTTGGACTGGAGGCCTGGCACGTTCATGCATTGGATCTCTTGTTGGGTTAGTTCTTCCTGAAGTGTGTAGCCTGTACCCAAAGCCCTGTGAAAATGAAACAGAAACAAAATAACAAAATGTTAATATTGAGAATAAAGGAAGACTTCTGACATTTTTTATTCAATAGCATGACAGATTTCCAACAGGTCTCATGCCCTAGGGCCGACCCAAACAATTTACCACAACTTTGGCAATGTTTCGAGTTTGCTAGCTCTATGCATTTCCACTCAATGACATGAGTCCTTAAAACCAGCCACAACCCTCGTGTAAAGTTAGGCAATTTGTATTGACACCTATAATATAAGTCCTAATTATGACATGTGGAGTAGAGTTAGGCATTTTTATATACACAGATCTGATGACGTCTGTGGGCATCCGTGGGTCTGATGTAACCTAACTTAAAGGCATATTATGTGATCTTTTCCAGAGAGCGCCCTCAATTCATGATTTTTTTTAGAAAGTAGATTTTCTTGCAGATTTACATTTCTGATCATAAATCATAAAATTATTCCAAGTTACAGAGCGATACGATTCCTCATAACCTCAAAATCATGGTTTAAAGAGTGAATTTATATAGAGTACAATTTGAAAAATAGATTGTAGGCCCTACCGCTCGCGCTCGGTACAATCTATTTTTCAAACCATGATTTTGAAGTAATTAGGAATCGTATCGATATGTAACTTAGAAGATCTTTATGATTTAGTGATCAAAAATGCAAATCTTCAAGAAAATCTGCTTTCATAGTAAAAATCAATGATAGAGGGCGCTACTTGGAAAAGATCACATAATATGCTTTTAAGTCAAAATTCCTAGATAAAGTGCAAATACCTTTCAATCAATTTATGATGGTACCGTCAGGCTAAAAGTGTCATCATTCTTTGATACAGGAGGCATTTATGATGGTACCGTCAGGCTAAAAGTGTCATCATTCTTTGATACAGGAGGCATTTATGATGGTACCGTCAGGCTAAAAGTGTCATCATTCTTTGATACAGGAGGCATTTATGATGGTACCGTCAGGCTAAAAGTGTCATCATTCTTTGATACAGGAGGCATTTATGATGGTACCGTCAGGCTAAAAGTGTCATCATTCTTTGATACAGGAGGCATTTATGATGGTACCGTCAGGCTAAAAGTGTCATCATTCTTTGATACAGGAGGCATTTATGATGGTACCGTCAGGCTAAAAGTGTCATCATTCTTTGATACAGGAGGCATTTATGATGGTACCGTCAGGCTAAAAGTGTCATCATTCTTTGATACAGGAGGCATTTATGATGGTACCGTCAGGCTAAAAGTGTCATCATTCTTTGATACAGGAGGCATTTATGATGGTACCGTCAGGCTAAAAGTGTCATCATTCTTTGATACAGGAGGCATTTATGATGGTACCGTCAGGCTAAAAGTGTCATCATTCTTTGATACAGGAGGCATTTATGATGGTACCGTCAGGCTAAAAGTGTCATCATTCTTTGATACAGGAGGCATTTATGATGGTACCGTCAGGCTAAAAGTGTCATCATTCTTTGATACAGGAGGCATTTATGATGGTACCGTCAGGCTAAAAGTGTCATCATTCTTTGATACAGGAGGCATTTATGATGGTACCGTCAGGCTAAAAGTGTCATCATTCTTTGATACAGGAGGCATTTATGATGGTACCGTCAGGCTAAAAGTGTCATCATTCTTTGATACAGGAGGCATTTATGATGGTACCGTCAGGCTAAAAGTGTCATCATTCTTTGATACAGGAGGCATTTTAGCGCAATCAACACACATAAATCAAACAAAGGCTTCTGTCTATCTAACGGCTAGATTCGTTTAGGGAGTGTTCATAAATACTTTGGTGGGGGGGGTTGGAAACAATTGAGCCACGGACATCTTTTTTTTTTGGACCCCCCCCCAAATAGGGTGGGGTTTTTTCTTGACCCCCCTTTCAAGAACCTTTTTTTTTTAACCCCCCCCCCCCCCCCCCCCCCCCCGTCTGTTTCAAAATGCTGCTTTGTCAAAAATACCAACCTTTTTTTTCGGAACCCCCCCCCCCCATACAAGCACTTTTTTCCCTGACCCCCCCTTTTAAGAACCTTTTTTTTGGTTGGCCCCCCCCCCCTCATATTTTCCAACCCCCGCCCCACCAAAGTATTTATGAACACTCCCTTAAACTGTCTGATCAAAATGGTTGCAAATCAGAAATATGAAAACGTCTGTCGATCATAATATCAATTCATATCAATCATTACGAGATATTTTATTGAACTTGAATTCTATCCAGTCACATGCAAATAAAAGTCACACCAGGAAAACCAAATCATCCATTTCCTTATGAATAAGCCCATTCCATACGTAAATATTTACCACATTTTTAATTTTTAATTTTACCAAAGGTCCTACATGACTGGTGGTATATGGTGCGTATCATCCCACATTCGATCGATGAGTCTAACGTCTAAAACCAAACCATACATTTTTGTTATGAATATTAAGACTGCTGCACGTTTTCCTTGATGTAAATATTTAAGTTTAATTAGTACCAGCTTTTCAATATATATATAAATTTAACGCAAAGTCCCATACAAAGGACCGTGAAGATTTTATGCTAACGATGCATGACCATTGAACTCATCACATGCACTTTATAGGAACGTAACATTTTATATTGAAATGCTGGTAAATAATTAAACTTAAATAAAGGCCTACGTGCAGATACGAGTTCAGAATAAAAGTTAAGATTAGTCTTTTAAGGGGGGTGGGGGGGGGGGGGGTATTCTTTCGACCGACGTTTTAAACCCTTCTTAAGAAGAATTCATGAACCACGATTTTCATGACATAGGAAATACATGTATGTTATAAATCTCAACTTGGGACAATTTAGCAATAGGCCTATTCCTCATATTAGCCATATTAAAAAGGAGTTCAAGAAACTCTTCTTGAACCATTTGTTTTCATGTTCTTTTTAACTAAGCTTTAGAAGGGTAAAAGGAATCACTGTTTTATAGTCCAAATGAGATTGATGATAACCCACCTTTATAAAAATAGGGCTCAGGCCATGGGAAAATTCGCTCCTACTACTGAAGGGAATTAATCTAGAGAAGTTTCGTCAACGTGTCGGAGTCGGGCAATGCCGCTATTCGAACGACAAAGCAATAACGAGTTATTTATTAGAGCACCCTTTCTTTTAAAAGACGATTATTTCACATATTGTACCGAAACAATGACTAAGCACGTACAAGAGTTCATTGTTAAACAGGACTAGAAAAAAATGAACAAATAAGAGAATAAAACTCAAGCGCATGTATCGTTTCCATTCAGACGTTTTGTGTGTTAGATCACCTTGACATTTTCAGATCAATTGAGATACAGTTGTCTTGATAATTTCTCGCTTTGTCGCGGAAAATTGCACCTATTAAGATCCACTCGACCAAGTCGCCTCTTGAAATTATTTTTAATTAGGATTGTTTTTTTCTCTCTTTGAAGTAACAATTAAATGTCGGAACTATCAATATTATATAGACCTATTATAGGGTATCACTGAATGAGAAATTGCAATAAAACCGGCAATGGTCAAGTGCATGGATAATTCTGTTATTCTGTTGGACAATCCTGTATTGTATTTTAATGTGTATTAAATACGGTTAGTTAGGTATAGGCCTATATAACTTTTTTCTCATGCTTTCTTCATAAATTGGATTGTTGTTTGATTGATAGTGCGGGTTCGATGACGATTTGACACGCGTTAATAAGTATGTAACGAAGTGTTGATTTCATCTGACAAAATGAAAAATTTCCATCCGTTTAAAATACATTTTGATTATTCAATTGGCGGCAATGTCTTGCTAGACGTCCCGTAACTGACGTGCGCATGTTCATAACAATTAAAATGTGTTGTAGGCCTATGTAGTACACGGTTTTTCTCCGTTTGGGACATCTACCAAGATATAGCCCAAATTGGCAGAGTTTCACTATAACATATCTGCTCTTTCTTATCAGTTGCGTAAGTCTAAACAACTGGGGGAGGGGGCACCACTGTTTCCAGCCTGTTATAGGCCCTCAGCCTGTCCCCCATCGCAGTGTTTTGCAGCATCCATGACCACCCACCCCTCGATTGTCATGTTTGTATATAAAATTGTTTCCCCGTGACTGTTGCTCGTCTTCAGTAGATAGCTTCTTCCTCTCACGTTGGCTCCAGTCGGAATACGCATTACTATTTATGTTGAGAATTTAATTAACTAATCATAACTATTTAGACTGGACATAATGATGCATACATTATTTGTGGATGAGGGATGGGGGTTAGCTTGACAACAGTTCAGAAGAACACCATGACGTGTTATTCCACATTACACTGTCAGAAAAAATGGTCCAACTTAGAACCTTTTTTCCTCTATGGAACCCTGATGAACAGAAGCCGCAAATGGGTTGTTAAAAATTGAGGAACCCAAAAGTTCTTTATGACCAAATACGGATCTTTATTACCTTTTTAGAACTATTTTAGGTTCGATGGAGAACCATTGGCCAATTGGAGGTTCCATACAGGAAAGACTCGAACCCTTTTTCTGTAACCAAAGCCACCTACAGACTTGTACTAAAACCAAAAGGGATGCTTTAACTTTACGATGAACATGATGAACTACTTCCTTTGTTTCTTGTCTTACAACTACATTAAGTTTATGATGCGGTTATTTTATATACAAAAATACAAAAATATATATCTCCGTTATAATTGTTAATAACTACATTGTACGCGTCGAACGCATTCGTGAAGCAATATAAACCACGACAAATTGAAGAATATAATATAATTATTAAGAATCATGTGTTTCAAGACTTAACTTTGCCGATTTCTGTCCAATGAGGTGGAATGGGATGGATTCACAAACTGCTATCTACTGAAGATAGCAAATCCATACGGGTCTATAATGCAGGGCGATTGTGGCGTATCGATCTCTGATCAATTAATCAATCAATATCAATAAGTCAATTATTCTTTAACACCAAATCAAAAGACACAGTTTTACGTTACATGTTGGTATATAATGGATTATGCACAATTTTTTCAGGATATACTATTTGTGAGGACACATACCTTATGCATGAGAGATAGGCCTACATTCTGTGACTCACGGAAGCGTAACTATTATCAGACCTAAACATAAATTCTTTTATTGATAAGTCACACTTTGATGAACGCATCAATATCCACCTTCCGTGTTGTGTTATACAATAAGTCACAATATTGTTTTTCATTATTCATACAATTCTACAATCGACTAATTTTTCTTTATCAGTCTTTTCATCTTCCTCAACCGTCCGGAAACGACCAAATCGGTTTATGATCTCAAAATCTGATAATAAAGAGTTCTTGTTTTGATCGTTAAGACAAATTTCGGGGACAAGTTTCACCGCTGCGCCGCCATTTCAAGCTTTGTTTGTTAGTCATTTGGTGTTGCAATTACAAATTATCGTTATAATAAGTCTACTCGTGATATACTAATTTATTCTTACGCTAATTATCTTCGACAAAGTATAAAGAAAAATGATGAATGTGTACTAAGTAAGCCCAAGTGAATTGAAATTCCATATAATGACAATCTTGCTGCTTTTATTTCCTTTTCCATTCATTTCGGGGACAAATTGCACCGCTATTTATAGCTTTTGTTTGTTAGTCATTTTGGTGCTGCAATTACAAATTATCGTTATAAATAGGTCCACTTGTAGTATACATGGTCGGTGGTATTACATAGTGACGTATGCATGGTCGATGGTACTGCATAGTGACGTATGGTCGGTGGTATTACATAGTGACGTATGCATGGTCGATGGTACTGCATAGTGACGTATGGTCGGTGGTATTAAGCGACGTATGGTCGGTGGTTCATAGCGGCGTATAGTCGGTGGTATTACATAATGATGTATGATCGGTGGTATTACATAGTGACGGTATTACATTTCAATACTCCAGCTACTTCAGTATTTTAGAAATATAGAGTTATTTAAATGAAGAAGTTAACATTTGTCATATTAGACCACATTTTGACGATGATAAATGTTTCTGTAAGTAGTTCGTGCTGAATTCAGTGACTTTGTTAAATTTGTTGTTGTTTGGGGAGGATAAGACCGGGAAATCCTATAGGCCATAGCATTTCACGTATAAACATATATTATGTTTTTCTTTACTTTAATTATGCATATTTTCACCCGCATCCAAATGATTTTTGATGCACCCTGTATTAAGCTATTCATAATTGCCATCGTAACAAACATGTATGCATTAAATAGTTCATAATTGCACTGTATAATGTACAATACATTTATACATTGTAGCCTAACTTATTAAAACCCAAACAAAAAAACAAAGGTCAGACTTAGGTCGCGTAAATCCACCATTTATATACATTAACCCAAATCTCGGAAACCTTTTACAATCATAAATTACCATTTATCAGATCTATAAGCTAATATAATACACATATCGAAATTTCCCCGTCATCCCTCTGATTTATAGGTTAACACTTTCCACGCGGCAGGCAGCTGCAGACGACATTCCAAAATGTTACAAAATGTTTCAAAAATATAAAAATTGTTAAATTTCATAACCATATTTGGAGACACCGTGTGAAATGCAATGCAATAAGTACAAACATGCCTAGTATTGGTTCAGTAATCCTTGAGATAGACTTTAAAAATTGCGAAAGGTTTCTGAAAAATCTGTTTTGTATATGGTAAAAATAATAGCCGCGTGGAAAGTGTTAACACTGTTATAATGACAAAACCTATAAGTGTCAAAAATCCTTGGATTAGTATTACTATTTATTAGTGAAAAGCTTACAAAAAAGAAACTTCATTTAAGTATATCGATATGACTGAACCCTGTAACACGGATTTAGGTCATATCGTACATGAGTTGCATGAGTGTAATAAAATTATCGAAAACATTTTCTGTGTATTTTTGAGATGAATTATGTTTCATGAATATAATGTGTTTTATTAAAATGTGTTGTTGTGGGTTTAATTCAGTTTTAAGAACCACATTTCTATGCTTTGTGTAATCCTTTGAATGTATATATATAAAATTTCTATCAAAAGGTCAAAACAATTTCGCAAGATTTAAGCCTAATAGAAAGAAAAATATTATTTTTCTTTCTATTAGGCTTAAATCTTGCGAAATTGTTTTGACCTTTTGATAGAAATTTAAAAAAATCAATCAATCAGAGCTTTTTACACACGTTCAGTTTTCGTTGATTTCTGCACTCTAGCAACTGTTATCATGTCTTCTATAGATAGGCCTTATGGAATCCGCTAGAAGAGAGCCCTCAGAAATGGTTCAAAGGAACATATCATAAGCATTATTTGTTAGAAAAATAATTATGGAGATGAAATTACGTTATTATATATAGAACAAAACACCATAGTCACAAAAATGAATAAAACCTGCCATCACTCAACATGCCATTTTTAAAATTCGCGGCGATCGAAACTCCTGGTGTCGATGACGTCATGGGTATCGGTGCTCAAATTTGCGCATGTGCATTGTATAACTATGACATCATCGACACTGGGACTTTCGTTCGCCGCGAATTTAAAAAGTGCATGTTGAGATATTGCGGTTTTTATTTGTTTTTGTCATATGTGTGGCGTTTTGTTCTATATATTTACAAAAGTTGGACTCGATAGTTATTTCTTAACATATAAATGCACACTTTTATGCTTGCGAGACACCTCCTTTAACATTTTGAGAACCCCCGGGAGAACAGAACCCCAAAATGGTCCTTTACAACAACCCTACCCCAGAACTATTGTTGGTAACCATGAGAGGTTCTACGTAAAGAGGGCAGTTTTAGAGCCATTTAACACTTTCCAGGCGGTAGTCGTCTGTAGACGACAGTTCCAACATTGTAGGCCTACAGAATGGTTGAATTTCATCACCATATATTGAATCATCATGCGAAATGCGGTAAAATAAGTACAAATATGCCTAGTCTTGGATCAGTATTTTTTTAGATAGACTTTGAATGTTGAGAAATGTTTCTGAAAAATCTGTTTTGCATATCATGGTAAAACTAAAAGCCGAGTGGAAAGTGTTAAAGGTAGATGACCCGATCACATTTTCATAACACAGATTTCTCTCAAACATATGGAGATTTTCATATCATATGAAAGATCATATTTTTCTGATTAACATACTGAAATTTGACGGTCCAAATCAGTATGATTACGAAGAAATCGGTGAAATAACATCGAATTACCGCGAAAAGTGGTTAACCACCAATATAGTTTGTGTACAACTCAATGGGCACATTTCACGGCATCTTGTGCGTCTAAAATAAGAACCATTAGAGTAATGCACCTCAAACTTTGGAATACGACTTTTTTGAGGATGACCTTTCATGTCGAATAGAAAACTTCAAGTTGAAAATCGGAACATCTACCTTTAAGAACCATTTTTGCTTCAAGAGAGTGAGTGGTGAAATTTGAACATTGCGTAAAACTTACACTCTCATTATTTGTCATAACACCAAAATAATCTATAAAAACGAGAAAAACAGCTTTGAAAAACAAGAAAAAGCGTCATGCCGACACGTCAATGCTCTCTCTATACAATCTACGCCACAAATCAGGCGGTTCTTTTAATTTGCACTAGGATAACCCCCGTGTTTTGACGACGCCGTCCTCGCGGCAAAACCCTGCAGAATACCTCGCAGTAAACCAAGTGGAAGTTTTCGTCTCACATTTTCGCTCACGATTTCTGTTGTTCTGAATTTTTCTTTAAATTGACGAGCATTTTCTGTAAATAAAGTGCGCGCCAAGTTTATAAAGACTAGGCCCTTTTTTTGAGATGTGAGTTGTGAAATCAGCCACGGTGCCCTGCCATATGATTGCCTTTTTTCGGCAAAAAGGTGTACCCCTACATATGTTTACATAATAACTTACTACCTTTTGTCACAATAGGGGTGGAGATCTTTCTTTTCGAACTCTTTTGTGAAAATGGGCAGAATGTACTTCTCTATTGTTGATAAATAAATAAAACCACAACAAATCTTGCTAAAAATGGAGTATTATTTTTGTATAAGTTTATATGTTTTCCCCACGAGATGGTATTGAAAATATGACCAACATGTTGGTAAAAGGATGTATATACTGGGTAAACTGGATGTAAAATACGCCCTTTTGCCGCGAGAGAGCGGTGAGCAGACGATGAACCAGGCATCCCCCGGCGGGTACGGTAAATATCAAACGAGCGGTGAGTTCCGCCAAAATTGTTGAACTTCTACCATGGTTGAATTGAAGGTTTGAATCAAATTTGAATACAACGCATATTGGTATTGTTATTTGATATTTAACACAACGGGAAATCCCATTGCATTCGGGGATACGTGATCTGATAGAAAAGTTCAAGATCGGATGGTTTTTATCAAAATGTACTTTTACTCGTAATGTTAAGCCACTGAAATGTTCAAATATTGCCAAAACATAACGCTCCGCTAGGACAAGTTTTAGGTCCTGTATATACGGGGTCCTGTAGTTCCCTTATTCATTACGGCATGCATTGTATTGGATGGGTGTAGGCCTATATAGTTTTAGGTCCGTATGCACAAAAGAGTTAGACCGGGTCTAAAGTTAGACCTGGTCTAACTGGATTTTAGTTTTTGTGAAAGCACACCTTTAATTACATTTCCTTCTCAAATAAGCTAACAAATTGTAAAGATTCGGATGCAAAGTTCAAAAATAGCACAAAATATCTCATGAAAATGCAGAGGAAAACAGATTTTTAGGCATGAATAAATTTCACTTAGACCAGGTCTAACTTTAGACCCGGTCTAACTCTGTTGTGCATATACGGACTAGGGTTTAGGGACGAGGATCAAATTGGGGTCATATTTTTGTTCTAAAAGGATGCGCTATAATTTGTTGTTATTTCACTTATGAAATTATTTTGAACTTGCGTGCACCAAAAAAGTTTCAAAAACCACGCGAAAACGTCTAAATATATGTGCTATTTCAACAGCAGGTGTCAAAAAAGGACGTCGCCAAGAATTATAGGCCATGGCGTCTAATAATACATGGAGATGTCAAAGACAATTTGTGTCGTCTTTCGGTAGGCATTGTAACCTCATCCTTTTCTTTCTGAAGAAATTGACCCGAGGTAATCATGCATGGTAACATTTAAGGGGCACCAAGATTCTTTTTATTTTTTTATTCTTTAAACATGGCAACCTAACCTATGGTTGACCTATGCTAAGCTTAGCAGTAATTAGGTCTAAGTTGTCGAAATTAACATTCTTTCTAAAACCACATCACACCACACCATACTATATATCATGGTCGTCATAATTGTACTTAGGACATAATACCGATGATGATACTGGGGTATAATTTTCACCATGAAATATAACAACCTCGAGAAACTGGCTAAACTTACACCTTCCGTTTTTAAAAGCCTCATAAGTCGCTATAGAAAAAGTCCTTGGGGGTTGTGCAGTCGCGCAAAGTTACAGTTTTGGGGCCACATGTCTAACTTCAACCAAATATATTATATATATACCTATTTTTATAACGATTCTTATACAAATGTATAGTCAATTCTACATATAGGCCTATTTTGACATTGTTTGTTATGTTATAGCCTAAAATGTATAAGCATAATGATATTGGGATAATTGCTCTAAACTATGCTGGTCGAAACGATTGTGAACTGGGTGCAAACGTTGTCGATGGTGACCAGTACAAATGATGGTTCAAAGACGCGTGTTCCAGACTGTAATTTCCAGTAATTTTCACTCTTGAGAATGAGTAACATTTTGAATGTTGGAAATGAAAAGGGATGCGTATTGTTAGGCCATAGGGTGAGACTAAGGATTGAATTTCCCCCGTATAGGGTGAGTGCAGTTGTTGCAAATGTCATTGTTAGGCGACTATTGGATATGTTTTTATAGACTATATAATATCCTATAGCCATATAAATACACCTGTATTGTAATCCCGATGCGGGTCTTTGCCAATGTAAAAAGCTAATCAGTCCTAACTTACTGAAACCCAGGCCCGAACCTCATTGGGATGATTGGTCTACTTGCATTGTTAAGAAAATGGCTGAAATCATATGCCAAAACTTAAAGCTGTTTAAAAAAGATAAAGTTGATTAATTTTAGCTTAATTTTCAAATAAAATCCATCATGTTCATGATATTGGTATCCAACCCTATCGCCAAAGTAATTATTGAGAATGATAAAGATCATTCCATGCAGTAGTCCATTACAATTCACATAAATCTAAGGTGATTGAATGCCGGCCATGGGCTAAGGGACGCACCATTAGATACTCAGGGGGGGGCATGGAAGTTTTTAAAATAAAAAAAACTTTGCCCACTTTCCAGGAAAAAAAAAAAAACTTTGCCCACCAACCAGGAAAAAAAAAAAAAGATGACCCACTGCCGAGTAAAAAAAAAAAATTATGACTCACCCGACACATGTACAGAAAAACAGTTACAACCTAAAAAAAAAAACTTTTCCGCCTTCGGCGAAAAAAAAAAAAAAATTTGCCGCCAAAGGCGACCAAAAAAAAAAAATGTTGCCTACTTCGGTGACGAAAAAAAAAAATTCAGCCCGACCCCAACTTCCATGCCCCCCCCTGAAAATCAAATGGTGCGTCCCTAAGTGAACAAAAAACACGCCCTATGCATTCAATCTCAAGTGGGTATAGGCTACACATTCAACAGCGCCTGTCCTATTTTGAAACTTTTCCTATTCGTCTTAATCAACTACTGGCTCCATCCTATAACCTTGGTATATTACAATGAGCTATTTAATTTGAAATCCATACACCCCCTAAAACATTACCTTAATCTTCCCACAAGGAGTGTGAATTTCAAATGGGGATACCTGCTGCATGGATGACTCCACTTGAAATTAACACTCCCTGTGTGGAAGATTAAGGTCATTTCTTTCATAGGGGGTGTATGGATTTCAAATGGGATATGCCCAATGAAGCCAACAGCTAAAAGTATGTTAAATACAATAAATACCTTAATCAGTCAATGTTTTGACACCAAAATGGTGGAGATTTTCAAAAGATTTGGGTGGTCTGTGTGACCCCATTTATGAATTATAACAAACAAAAGTTGGGACAAAATTAAATTGGCCTAATTCTCTTACAAGTATCATAATTTGAAACGTGATAACAATATGAGTTTCAGATGTGGACAGAGTTCATACGGGTTCATTACACAAGGTCTCAATTTTGAAAGAAAGTGGAAATATTAATTTAACACTGTGATAATGTGATTTAACCCAACCCTTTAGTTGATTTTGAGCTTTTAAAGAAATGCCAACCATTGGAATTTGATTAAATTGATATTTTCACAATGCAAACGTAAACTGATACGGGCCTTATTCATGTGTAATTTGCTCTGCTATCTACTGAAGATAACATGCGCAAGTGAGCATAACGTGCGCTTCGACGTAATACTACACTGGTTTTGTTTCTGAGATGTAGAGATGGTTGATCTCAAAGTTAGATCGACTCTTCGAAATTCCTATTTCAATTTCGACTTTTTGGGATGGAAATACAGAAAATCTTGACATTTCTCCCTGAGAAAAGAATATTGACATGAACAACTGTGAGTTCTTGCGTATGAGTCTATAAAGTCATGTAAACAGGCTTAAGAGCACTTTGTGACTGTTTGCGAGGAGAGCATGGGTATAGCCAGAAATGTCCAATTCCAAGAATTGGGAGGGCAAACACTAAAATTGCAAATCCTGAATAACGGTAAAAATTTGATTGTATTAAAAGTTTGATTATATTTCTCATGAAACTCAATATTTTGCAAAACACCTGTATTTCCAATACCATGTTTACGACTTTCCGTCCTCAATTTGACCATGTGCCATTTTGCAGTAGGGCTTTTTGTAGGTCATGATTTGTATACTTGTGGTTAAGATCCCAATTATAAATTTGAATAAAATTGACTTTATGTCAATCTCCATCAATACCCAGCATCAATATTGCGTCAGACTTAGGCCTACACGGCAGGATAAACTTTTGCTATGTATTTTATAGATTTATTTTAAGAGGAAAGATATAAGATCTAAAGAAAACTACGGATCAATCGAGGGATTGTATTGTGTAATTTTCTCATTAATTATATTACACCATGCATTTTGTTATTAAGATTGACAGGACAATGACCCATTTTAAGAACATTTTGCGTTTATTAAACTGTAACTGCGTGACTGCTAATATTGTTTTGTTAATGAAAGAGAATTGTTTTGTTTGTTTGTTGGGGTGTTTGTTGGGGTGTTTATTTACTTGTTTGTTTGTTGGGATGTTGGGGTGTTGTTTTTTGTTTGTTTGTTTGTTGGGGTGTGTGTTTTGGTGTTCGGTTTGTTTAGTGTTTGTTTTAGTGTTTGTTCATTTGTTGGGGTGTTTTGTTTGTTTGGTACTCTGTTTCTGTCTGTCTTGTCTTTCTGTATTTCAGTAGGGGTGTCAGTCTGTGTTTTCTTTCTGTTTTGGTTTCATATATTGCAAAACTGAACAAGACATTAGCTTGGGACTAACTCCATTCGTCTCGCAACCCAGCATGGTGAAGGTTCGCAATTAGGTTAATGTGTCAGATACAACTTAGCACATCATGTTACCACTTCGGCCTAGAATGGCTATATTATAAATATTAGGCCTACACATTTAAAATATGTGTTTCAGTCAAGAAAAGGTTAACAATGTCTCTTCGCATGTGGTATAAATTTCAAAATGTAATTTATCAAGATATAAGTTATAGGTTCACAATGCATATCAAACAGTAATCAAAAACTTATCGACTTAAAGTAATACCGACTATGTAAACATCTTTCACTTGATTTAACTTAGAATATTCGTGTATTAACACTTTCCATGCGGCAGGCGGCTGCAGACGACATTCGAATATTTAACCAAATGTTTCAAAAATGTCAAAATTATTTAATTTCATTACCATATTTGGAATCACTGATAGAAATGCATTGAAATAAGTACAAACATGCCGAGTATTGGTTCACTAATCCTAGAGATAGACCTTGAAAGTTGGGAAAGGTTTCTGAAAATTTTAATTTGTATTGGTAAAACCAATATCCGCGTGGAAAGTGTTAAGGTATATGAATAGGTATATACTATCGTGAAGTAGCCTATCTATTGAATTAATTATACACAACCAGACTATCCAAGGACATTGAATAATTGCCTATATAATTCGCCATTTAGTATCATGATTCAAGTAGCTTACATTAGCTGTGTGATACTGATACCTTTAGAATGTATTCAATATGTAAAACGACTGGAACGAGTCTGAATCACACATGTAGGTCTCTATCTCCATTGTCTATCATGTAAGATAGATCAGTCGTCATGGGTATAAATCCTATGGGAATGACAAATGACAAATATCGAATGTTCCCCTTAGTTGAATACAAAATGACACCTATGTTCAGATTCAGATTTGATAGGCTAGGCTAGGCTAAAACCATACACTCGCAACGCCAACTTTAGGCATAGAGACATTTTTTTAGCCTCGCTTGCGCATTTTGCGTCCCATCAAGACACAAAAAAGCGCGTGCCCGCACGGACCAACAAGTAAGCAAACAAACACACGAACAAACAAACAAACAAATAAACAAAAACAAAAAATACAAACATAACTGAAAATATATCCATTAAAAAATAAAACCATGATCATAAAGTTTAGTATTCAAATTGGGAAGGCTCCTATTATGGCGTTGAGGGAATATCAAGAAAATATCATTGTTCATATAGGCATGCCCTAGCTTTCCAATTCTAGGAACTATTTCTGACATCCCCTTGATGAGATCATGAACATACAACAAAGATTGACATTGTTGTCACCTTTGGTATACAACAAAAATTCAAATCACATGATCACGTTGGCCTTTCACTTCTATTCCGCTCAGCTGAAGGTGTGAGTCAGAAAGATTTACAATCAGTTCAAAGTATAATATGTAAAATAAATAAATAAAAATAACGCAAGACTAAATGTATTACTTATTGCAATAGAGGGAATCATAATCATAAAGGGTAACATAACCCTCCGACTCGTGGTGCTGGATTAAGGCAGATATATAATACGTCTTAAATGGTTATTTTCACTGAACATAAATTGTTTTGCCTTTGTGTTAAAATGGTTATTTCTGAAAATAACGGCTTTCATTCAAGACGACTCTAATATTAAAGTAATAATTGAGGATAGGGTATAAGATAGGTTCCATTAAGAGTAACACAGAAACCGTAATTGCCTGTAAGATGAGCCTTTAAGACAAACTTTATAACTAGACCTATCATCAAGGGGGGGGGGGGGGGGGGGGTCAAATTATAATGTCTATTCTTATGGTAAAGTTCGAGTATAATTCAGCATGCATATAGATTTACAAATCAGGTTAAAAGATCTCTAACCATGTTTCGTTAACCAACTACATACATTACTCGGTGTACAAGGGCTTATTTAAATGCAAGGTTAATTTATCAACAGTTTAATCCATATTATATATATTCTGCCAATGTAAGCCATGTTACGGGAACTTCTGTATCTAACTAAATAGTTGTAAATGGTCTATTATAATTATCAGACCACACCGATCAAGGTATGGTAGACAAATCAGGCAACATATTTTGAAATTTCACACATACATTCATAAAGGGACCTCATTATATTAATCCCTTTAACCTCTGTCACAAAATGTAATGTAAAATTGTTTAATAATCATGGTAATCATGGTAATAGTTAAATATCATCGGATTTAAGATTATAACATACGTGATTTAGTGGATTTTCGCATTATTTGCAGATTATCCTTATACCTATATTTATTATAGTCTCATCACCATTTTGTAACCGTAACGCATGACTTGAGATGATTGGCAGTGACCATTATGCATTTTCAGTATTGGTCATTTTAAATCGATGAATTCGAGGTCACATCATAATTATAATAGTTGGCTGTAGGCCTATTTTGCACCGCAAGATTTTCACTAGAATTGTTTTTAACATTATAAAATTGAATGGTAATCATGCTGCATATTTACAAAACGATAACGCGTCACATTAAGGGTCTCCCCTTTTAGTCTTACAGAAACATTCACTCTTTGCGAGAGTGAAAATGACAAAGTTACTCTAAGTGAGGGAGAATGAGATAGTAACACTTTTTGAAATCGAAATGAGTCAAACTCATGTAGAAGAAGAATACCAGATGAATTTTACATTATAAAAGTTGAGAGGGGAGATGAGTTGGTGAGGGACGGTGGGACCAAATAGACAAGAAGGATCGAGTGCTATTTCACTCTTATTTCCTAGAGTGATTTTCAGTGAATTCTATACCCTTTTCAATCTCATGGAGTGAAAGTTCATCATATATAATTAAGAAGTGGAAAGAATGAACTTCCGGTCCACACTACTCATGCTCTTACATCTTTGAATCTTATAAGAGAAGAACAAGCAGAACATTACCACGTTTTCATTTAGAAAAAGCATATAAAAAAGCCACGTGATTGCTGGTGGGGTTTTTCTCCATGCAATTAACCACAGACATTTTTTTAAATTTTTTAAACCTGTTGAGGGTTGTCACGCACTGGATTGCCTTGATGTTTAATTGCCCATATTTAGGGGTGGGCAACAAGTTGAATTTGAATTGAAATTATCATCGATTCTGACACCCTTGAAGCTAATTTAGGCCAAAGTTATTATAGGCAGATCGGGTAGGTCCATATGGTCTATAACATTGGCGGTGGTAGATAGTGATATAGTCTTATAGAAAATTGAAATTATACATGTATGTAAAGGTATTAAGATAATATGGTCTATATGCTCAGAAATAGTTCTGTGACCTTCATTCAACATTCGTTGTATCCAATCGAAAAATAGATTGATTGTGACAAATGTTTGGCAACCATTTATCGCCACCAAACAAGGATGTCTTGTGTGCAGTGTTGCCACTAGCAAATGTCGATGTAGGTTATTCTTATAACCATGGCAAAAAGTATCTAAATTCACATACAAATGTACCTTTTGTAGTTTTAGCTACTAAAAATGGGTTTGAAATCGCCCGGATGACCTATAACCGAATGTGCATAATGACGTCATAATAGAAACACTTCATCAAAAATGTGTTACTTGGTTGATCTACGTGTCATAGGGTACCGGTATTTCATTATTGGCCTACCTCTGACAAAAATATATACAGTCGATAGTATCAATTGTTGCTATCGGCAGTAGATAACAGTCATGCTTTGTTATCATCAGGAAATAGCAGTCATTTTTGCTATCAGCAGTAGATAGCAGTCAATGTTGCTATCAGCAGTAGATAGCAGTCATTTTTGCTATCAACAGTAGATAGCGGTCATTATTTTGCTATCAGCAGTAGATAGCAGTCACTGGTGTTGCTATCAGCAGTAGATACCATACCAGTAATCTTTTTGTTATTAGCAGTAGATAGCTGTCATTTTTGCTATTAGCAGTTATAGCACTATTTTTTGCTATTAGCAGTGTAGATAGCAGTCATCTTTTGCTATAGCAGTCAATTTTGCTATCAGCAGTAGATAGCAATCATATATGCTATCAGCAGTAGCAGTCATTTTTGCTATCAACAGTAGATAGCCGTCATATTTTTGATATTAGCAGTAGATAGCAGTCATTTTTGCTATCAGCAGATATATCATTCATGTTTGCTATCAGCAGTAGATAGTAGTCATGTTTGCTATCAGTAGTAAATAAGTAGTCACTTTTTGCTATCAACAGTAGATAGCATCAATTGTTGTTATCGGCCGCAGTAGATAAGTCTTTTTTGATATTAGCAATTATAGATAGCAGTCATTTTTGCTATCAACAGTAGATAGCGGTCATTATTTTGCTATCAGCAGTAGATAGCAGTAACTGGTGTTGCTATTACTATAGCAGTCACTGGTGTTGCTATCAGCAGTAGATACCAGTTATATTTTTGTTAGTAGCAGTCCTTTTTGCTATAGCAGTCAATTTTGCTATCAGCAGTACGGATAGCAATCATATATGCTATCAGCAGTAGCAGTTATTTTTGCTATCAACAGTAGATAGCAGTCATATTTTTGTGTTATTAGCAGTAGATAGCAGTCATATTTGCTATAAGCAGTGGATAGCAGTCATTTTTGCTATCAGCAGTAAATAACATCAATTGTTACTATCGGCTGTAGATAACAGTCGTTTTGCTATCAGCAGTTGATAGCAGTCAATGTTGCTATCAGCAGTAGATAGCATCAATTGTTGTTATCAGCCGCAGTAGATAACAGGGTTTTTTATATTAGCAATTATAGATAGCAATCATTTTTGCTATCAACAGTAGATAGCGGTCCTTGTTTTGCTATCAGCAGTAGCAGTCACTGTTGTTGCTATCAGCAGTAGATACCAGTTATCTTTTTGCTATTAGCAGTAGATAGCAATCATATATGCTAACAGCATGTAGTAGCAGTCATTTTGCTATCAACAGTAGATAGCAGTCATATTTTTGTTATTAGCAGTAGATAGCAGTCATATTTTTGTTATTAGCAGTAGATAGCAGTCATATTTTTGTTATTAGCAGTAGATACCAGTCATTTTTGCTATCAGCAGATATATCACTCATTTTTGCTATCAGCAGTAGATAGCAGTCATATTTGCTATCAGCAGTGGATAGCAGTCATTTTTGCTATCAGCAGTAGATAACATCAATTGTTACTATCGGCAGTAGATAACAGTCATTTTGCTATCAGCAGTAGATAGCAGCCATTTTTGCTATCTACTGTCTTAGTCGGCTTGAGGTATTTCATAGTTCTAATGTAATAATGCATGCTACGATATGCAATATTTGTCAGCCAGTCTCCGTCGTCAGAAAACATTCAGTAATCTCAGTAATAGCGCAGTTCTATTTGATTAATATTACAATTATGCATAATTTCAATTTATAGAAAAGGTCTCATTCTCCACAAAACGATCTGTCACTTTTCATTACTGTTATGGTTTGTATCACGATCAAACCTTTTTACACTTTCCACGCGCGCGGCCCAAAATGTCACAAAATGTTTTAGAAATGTCAAAATCATTGAATTTCATTACCATATTTGGAATCACCATGAGAAATGCATTGAAATAAGTACAAACATTCCTAGTATTGGTTCAATAATCCTGGAGATAGTCCTTGAAAATCGGGACAGGTTTCTGAAAAATGTGTTTTGTAAATGGTAAAACTAAAATAGCCGCGTGGAAAGTGTTAAAAGTCTACATCTATAATAGACCTACATCAAACACACTATTTCTTATTAATGGCATGCATTTCGATACATGTCATTTTAATTTCATACCATGGCTAACGAAGTGTGCGACAGCGCTTGTAAATATGCATTATACTGATTATTTACCCACTCATAAACTTGGTTAAACACCAGACTATTTTGGCTTAAAAAACAATAGGATAAAAAAGAATAAGAAAACCGCAGCTTAGATTTCAAACGCTGGGATTTCAGTAGCAAAGTTTAAGAGTTAAACGAGGGGAACGAGCCGTGGTGAACGGCAGTCACGCGAAGGTCACAGGGGTCCAAGTTCGTTGGCAGCCTGTGACTTGTAAGTGAACTAAAAAATAAATAAATTAAGAGTCATATTTAAATGACATTCAGTCAGGTGATAATGTTGACAATAATATTCAGAATTTTGAATTATCGACAATATTTTATTTTCCATCATGGCAACATAGCCAAATACAATTTAGTATACGACGTAAGAGCATTTGACTAAAATGTGGTGGTACCATTGTATAATGTGTAAGAGCGCTATATAAATGCTCATTGTTATGTTATGTTATGTTATGTTTATGTGGTGTTGCACCCTAAACCTTATAAAGCAGGCCTTGTTATAAACGATACAATTTACAAACTAGACAAAAACAGAGTGGAATTTAGGCCTAGACAGAAGTCAATAAGTTACAGATCTGTCCGAGATGGCCGATCCTCTAATGATACTCTGATCTATAGTCTTAGACTCTCCTCTCAAGGAAAAGTTTTCAATCTTTCCTCTTTCTATAGAACCCTCATTGTGTTCTTGAAGGGACCATTAAAATGAATTCTTTAGTACCTTCAAACCAATTACTGCGAATCAGTTGGTTTTTAAGTGAAGAATCAAACATTGGAATGTCATGTTGGGAAATTATAGAGTCTGACCGAGTAAGCGTGCATCTACAATCAAGGAAAAAAAGGTTGGCACACTTTGTCTTAATTACGGAAAAAACCCGCCCCTCTCCCCGGAGGCAATGTTGATCCGAGTCATATTATCAGAAGCCATGGTAGGTCCCCCAACATTGATTGATGCACACAGAAAAATCGCGACCTCGATATGTAAAAAAATAATATGTATAACGATGTTGTGTATATTTTCGACGAGTTTCTACACAACTTCGGTAGAATTGTTGTCCAACCAGTTTACCAGTTGGCATGTAGATATTAAAAAATACACAATTAAACGCAAAGCGGAAATGTTACATAGTTTGTGTATTTTTTTACATATTAAAAAGGTAAAAGTGTCGAATTACATTCTTATAATGTACAAATCTTTCAAAAATACCACTTTGCGATGTAATTTTGCGCGCAAGATCGATCACACTTGAGCAAAATGGCGGACATGGCGGAGGCAGAAGAGCTGAAGCCCAAGTGGATAGAATTAATGAAGGCTTGGGGCCTCCAGTCTTTTGTTGAAGCATTCAAAGGCTATTTGTAAGGAAGTGCACATGCATGTATGATGTAATGTAATACGGCTCGGACCTGGGGAAGCTTCTATGGTTACGCTATCCGTGCATGTATACTGCACTGCACTCCCGGGACTCATTGCGTGATTGCGGCACTGCATTCAGCCATTCAGCATATCAATGTACTATGGTCAGGGGCGTCGATCCTGGGGGGGGGGGGGGGGGGGGGGGGGGGACGAGGGGGACGTGTCCCACCTAATAATCACGTATTTAACTTTTAAGTTATACCTAATATTCATGTATTTAATTTTTAAATTATACCTAATAATCATGTATTTAACTTTTAAATTATACCTAATAATCATGTATTTAACTTACCTAACTGGTGAGGTAAAAGAACTACATAAAAAATTATGTTATTATTTTACCTAATATTTATGTATTTTACTTACCTAACTGCTAGGTATATTTTACATAATTACAAATTCGGTAGAATATACCTATTTGTTCGAGAGTTCGTATTGCACCTAACGTTATGTATTTTTTTTACATAACTTACGTTTTTTTTTTTCTGTGTGTGGGGGATGGGGAAGGATATAAGAAAGGGGGAGACTTTTGCTTTCTATTAAACAGTGCTATGTCCCAAGTCTGATCTCAATTGCGAGCACAGGGATATTTGTAATAAGTTGCGTCAAGTGTGCCAACTATTATTTTCCTTGATTGTAGATCCCGACGTAACTGATCAGCGAGTTGGTTGACTTCTCGGCCACAACATTATTTAATCAAATATGCCTTACATCGGTCAAGTAGTTGACTTCTATAAACCACAAAATGGTTCACGATCCTATACATTTAATACCACAACCGCCAACACCTTTTGAACACCAATGCCAAACCTATCCCGACCCATTGAAACTGTCATGCAATCTTGATTCCGGTTCTAATTATTTCAAAAACTCAATGAAGATGATGAACTATAAAGTTTTCTGGTTTCTCATTGACAGCACCCAAGGGCATGGAAGCGATATAAACTGATGCTTTGTTTCTATTCAAATTGCTGTTGATCGGCTTAGAACTTTACCCTAATAAAATTATCTGTCTATCTTAAAATTGGATACGGTATAATGAGCATCTCATTGTCTATCGCCGAACCGACCGGTCTCTTGGGGAAAATGCCCGGCTTCCGACTGACTGGTAAACGGCCATTGATCCGAAACTGCTTCTTGACAATACAATTTTGCACATTGAATGTGTGTTGTTTGTTAATTTCCGTGTGAAAATCGTTAAAAATCTAACAACTTTTGTTGATTATGATCTAATAAGATCGGCAATATAATTGCGCTAATTTTCTGCTTGATTTCGTGGACATAGATGATGTTTTAGTCATAAAACATCCATCGGTTTGTTGTGGATAACTATTATTGTGGTTTTCACATCAGGTCATGTTGGGGTGAAATGGATTGATTTTATGATGACATATGTTTTAAAAATTACAAATATGAGTATGAAATTTGAAACAAATTAAATGTTCTGACACGAGACCCTTGTGTTCCACGCCTTATACCGTTAGTTTTCATGATACAATTTTGACAATTGATTTTTCAAACTTAGGAATTTAGGAGCAAATCAAAAATAATATAAAGTGGAAAATTAAGCTTAAACACTGTCAGATGTTTAGCCCCCTGAGAACTACCGGCCGGTTGGATAAAAAGATGGATACATCATTTATTGAACCAATGAGAGACATTGTTAGAATAATTGTATCCCTGATAAAGATGGGAGTGAAACATTTTACAAGCTGCATTTGAATTGGCTATTCATATGAGTACATCTTGTAATAAACCAATCAGAACCACTGTAAGAAAGACAGGTAAACCCCAGGGGGTTACATTATTGGTATTACATTTTAATATTTGTGACGCGATCAAGAGGAATGAGTCGGATGTCGGGGAATCCCAAATTGAGATATGGCCCATTCAAAATGGCGGCTTACATAAGTTTTGATGGAAATTCATGTATACAATTTGACATAACTTTGGAACAAAACGTCGTATCGACATGGGGTTTTCAGTTTCTGAAAGCTCTAGGTGTCTTCTTTAAGACTGTATTAAAAACTCATTTTCGACCAGGGTCGACATCCGACTCATTCCTCTTGATCGCGTCACATTTGTGAACATGTCCCAGTTGCTGAATTATGCAACAGTAAACATAGAAAATGCTTAACTCATGATTGAGTTTTAATAACCACATACTGCTCTTTGATCTTTGCCGAAAGATCTTTTGAATTCCACTTATGCAGCGAGTTTGCGATTGTATAATTCGTTAAAAATGCACGCGAGGTTATTCGTTCAACCAAAGTTCACTTACGAATTAAACCGCTAATAAAATAGATGAAGTGTCCAAATTTCTTGTGACATTCTAAAAAGCTAAATGTCGAATCGGATCACAACGACTAATTTGTTCGGTTTACACTTCTAAACCAAACAGGTCTTTATGTCCCTTTGCTACATCGCCTTAACGCACACAAAGTGGTAACGATATTGCATTAATTATAATCGCACTGTCATTTGAAGTAAATAGAAAATACTAACGATGTTGCGAGGAATTTCTTTAGAGACCCATAGAAGTGAAAGGTGTTACTCATTGCAAGCATGAGATTTGAACGATGTTTCACAAACACGCTGGTAGCTTAATCAGATATTACGTCTGCATATTATTCCCCCAACGTCGTATATAAATACGTATAATATACGTACGTCGCAAATATCTGATCCCGTCCGCAACTTATTTCCCAGGATGTGTCCTGCAGGACCACAAGCTCATAATGTGTCCCAGGACCACAAGCTTAACATTAGGGTGAGGGTTAGGGTTGGGTTAGGTTTAGGGATCCGAAATGTATTGTTTAAGATCAGATATATATGCTACGTACGTCGATGAAGCAATAATATTATGGTACGAAACGTCATCAAAACAAGACTGAATATTAACACGTTTCACTTCATCTGTCTATTGAATCTGTAAAAAGAAATTAAATGATGGCTGGAAAGCCAGTTTAAGGTTCCACTGTTTTCCCATTAGGCCTGCTATGTGGTCCATTACCCTGTACATTAACTCTCTAATAATTGTGTTTACCAAACAGTGTGCACAATATGTCTAATCACTATAAATCTATATAAGTTAAATTTGATCTTACTTCGACGCTATTCAGAGTAAAAAATGGAAATTAAATGAAAAATGGATTTATCAACACTTGCGGTTGGATTGTAATTTGTTCCCCTTTTCTTTTTACTTATTTTCTTTTTTAAACCGGGCTTTACTAATTTACCGGGGTCTATCATGTTTGTCGATCGTGTTTACTTGATAATCAGACTTACATTATATTAAGGCAAATCTGTGGCTAATTTGGGCTGACAATCGGTTATGAAAGGTAATAGTTGTACAACAATGTGACGTTAATGGACTCGAGAAGTCAGGTTGTTTAGAACGAAACTGTTTCAATTAACAGTGAACAATGGCCGACAAATCACTCCGTGTTTGGATCAACATACCAATGGCCATTGTAAACTGTAGACTGTATAGTGTTCAGAAGTGCAATGTCATGTCGAATCTGTTTCTGGATTCTTCATTGATTACTGTTGAATTATGATGTGTTTATTTTGCAGGATCTAGCCTTTTATTTAACATATTTAATGGGAGTGAAATTATACATTTCAAACTTGTTGTTAAGGAGGTCCATATCCAAACTAAGCAATCTAGACTTTCTCTTATTACAGGGCTGTTACCTGGCTGTAGCTGCAGGGCATTCTAATTCCTAAAACCCCCTGAGAACTACCGGCCGATTGGTTTAAAAGATGGATACATCATTTATTGCACCAATGGGAGACATTGTTAGAATAATTGTATCCCTGATAAAGATAGCAGAAGATAGCATCTATCTACAGAAGATAGCATCTATCTACAGAAGATATAGCATCTTCAAGTGAAAGTGTGATAACTTCTGTTATTACACCTCATAAATATTCATGAGATAATTGGCATATATCCTGCCATTTCATTGGTCAATTAAGCTGGACACAGTGATAATAAATTGAGCTATTGGCGAAATTGAGCTATTTCCCGTGTGGTAGTTTTGACTATTTCCCTATATCATCATACCCAGAGACACAAGTTCTCTAGGTTAGCGTTCTCACGCATACGGTTGAACTGTGAATGGGTGAACTGTGAAGTTTTGTTGTGAATGCTGTAATTTTGAACTGTTAACCCGTTTGAAAATCTGGGCACCGTACAGAGAGAAGTTGCACCTTTTTATGTCTATTATCTCATAAATATTTATGAGGTGTAATAAAACAAATACTACATGGTATATCGGGGAAATAGTGCAACTATTTTCCCCTCGGTACTGGCTACAGGCCTACCACCCCTCACCCTCCGGGTTCGGGGTGGTAGGCCTGTAGCCAGTACCTCGGGGAAAATATATTGCACTATTTCCCCTCTAACCATGTAGTATTTGTATATTCATGCTGCGTTTGATTTTGTCGTTTAAAGTATGCTGTCTACTGAAGATAGCATTATAGCAACTTTATAGCATCTTTTAAAAAGTTAAATTATATAAACACAAAATATAGCTTCTGACGGTGAACTGGGTTACGAGAGTGTTTAAAACACTTTCCACTCGGCAGTCGTCTGTCTGCAGACGACAGGTCTAAATTTCACAAAATGTTTCACAAATGTCAAAATTATTGAATTACATCACCATATTTGGAATCACCATGAAAATGCATTGACAAAAGTACAAACATGCCTAGTATTGGTTCACTAATCTTTGAGATATGCTTTCAAAGCTGGGAAAGGTTTCTGAAAAATCTGTTTTTAGGCCTAATATAGTAAAACTAATACTAGCCGCGTGGAAGTGTTAATACTTTTGGCAGGGGAAACGTTGGTGAATAATAAAGTGACAATTCATGAAAAGTCCAGGTAATACTGCTCAATCTTATTATTCCATCGCCGTATAGCCTGATATTTTATTGTTTATTGATTTTTGACATCTATTTTTTTTACGTAACAAAAACTCTCCTGGGAAAAGCACGACCACAGAACTTTTGACTAATAGGATAAAGTCCTATTGCATAAAGTATATTTTATTTTGTTTGAAGAATTTTTATATTATGTGCGAATATATTGACTTGCTGATCCTATTTAAGTATTATATTGATTACCACCCAGAAATCACACCTTTTCAGGTTTTCTATGGCCTATATTTATGGCGTTCTTTATTATCAATTGTTTATTTATCTAACTTTTAAACCGAACAATATAATTTGGCGAGTATACATAACCGCTTATGTATGTGGGCCGATTAGACTATGGGCCGTGAGGTCAAAATGTGCTTAGTTATTGATTTTTGTAGTCCCCCTCTGGGCAGAACATGAAATTATTACCAAAAGGTGGCAAATATATCCCTTAACACATATTCACCTGATCCCACGTTCGTAGGTTGCACGTTATGACCATAGACCTCGATTTAGGGTCAAAGGTCACATGTGTTTCAATGGGAAGTCAAAAACTAAATTTAACATGGTAAAAAAACTAGCTATTGACTATATAAAGTATATTTTATTGTTGGGATAAGTGTTTTAAACAAAAAAGTCAATCACAACTTCGATCGTAGATCAATAGTTTTTGAACTGTGACCTTTTGAAAAAGACAAGTTGGCCAAAATAGACCATTTTGGTCATATTTTCGCAAAATTGGCACAAAAATGACATGTTATATCATTAAAAAAATATTTTGACTCATTATGAATTGATAAACCATGTTATAATGTTGGTTTATAGATGAACTTTACATTACAACACATTTCAAAAGTCAATGGTGTCCGCATGCCATGGCAAACAGCTTTAATATCCTTCAAATTCATCGAAAATGGGTAAAATCCGAGTCAAATTTAAAGGATTTGAAGGATATTAAAGCTGTTTGCCATGGCATCAGCATATTGACTTTTGAAATGTGTTGTAATGTAATGTACATCTATATACCAACATTATAACATGGTTTATCAATTCATAATGAGTCAAAATATTTTTTTAATGATGATAAGATGTCATTTTTGTGCCAATTTTGCGAAAATATGACCAAAATAGTCTATTTTGGCCAACTTGTCTTTTTTAAAAGGTCACAGTTCAAAAACTATTGATCTACGATCGAAGTTGTGATTGACTTTTTTGTTTAAAACACTTATCCCAACAATAAAATATACTTTATATAGTCAATAGCTCATTTTTTAGTTTTTTTACCATGTTAAATTTAGTTTTTGACTTCCCATTGAAACACATGTGACCTTTGACCCTAAATCGAGGTCTAATGGTCATAACGTGCAACCTACGAACGTGGGATCAGGTGAATATGTGTTAAGGGATATATTTGCCACCTTTTGGTAATACTTTCATGTTCTCCCCAGAGGGGGACTACAAGAGTGAAAGATACAGACCAACGTCCCATAGTCTAGATGGAGTATCGACTAAAATTGATCTTACTGGTGATGGTGATTTGTGAAAACGGTGGTCCTTCTTACCATGCTTGGGAAATGGATATGTAAAGTGCTGAAATATAGCGGCAATTTTAGGCGCCTTGGCGTTGAACCTTTCTGCAACCATAACGGGATGCATCGCTTTATTCGGTAGAGTTTAGTTTAGTTTATTTATTATAGCGATACCATATTCGTGTACCTCATCTGTCGTACTCGTATGCATCCCGGCCGTTATAGCATGTTATTATATTAGGGGTGAGAAAGAGATCTTCTCTGGTTTAAGTTTAGGTTAGGAACAGGGTTGGTTTAGAGTTTGGGTTTATGTTTATAGGGTTAGGTTACGAAAATAAATCGCATGGTTTGGGGAAATTATTCTACACGGATTTCGTGCTCTGTTGTGTCACATGTCACAATCACATTGATCACAATCTATGCGGTATAATCCAGATGTATAGATTTAAAAATTAGATTTCTTTCTTTTTTCCCCCGTGAAAAAGCCTCTCACAATTCTTCGTGATGCCTGTGGTAAAATAAAAGACCTCAATATGGTACAATATTGGATCGGTCGGTAAGAGTTGCGCAAGCATTCCAAAATGTTGACCCTATAGGTAGAGGTGTTTTATCAGAGACACTTTTTTATAGCCCAAGCGGCTGTTTTTGTCACAGAAATTTGCCATTGCCGAAAATGGGCTACCTCTGTACGCCGTGTGCCATTGAATTGAATGGTAATACATCTTGACTGTTCCTCATATGGGGTTACTTGTGCTGATTATATAGTATTCATTTGGTCAAATTAGGGTCATCTCGGATTCTCGGCACGATTCCCTAAGGGAATAGAGAAGAAGGCTTCTTTTACTAAGGAACTCTTGCGGAAATGATCCTTTAAAGGGATTATGTAGGATTAAGGTGATCAAACCGATATCATGGATAATGAGCCATGACTTTATTTTGCCCGAAGGGAAAAGGAGTTGTAACTCGTGTTTCAGATGTCTGAAAGGTTCTAAAACACTGTAAATGGACGTAAAGAAATCACCTATTATATTTCGCGAGGTAATTTTTTTTCATCTTACCAAATGAAGGGGAATATGTGGTACGAAACACATTTTACAGGTGCATGAGTTTGCCTAGTGGCATAACTAGGGTCTTCAATGGGGATGGGGGGGGGGGGTGGCTGAGGCCCCCTGCCCCTCCACTGTGGAAATTAAATGCTGTTGCCACATTGGGTTGACTAAGGTTTATTCCCATGGCGGTCAAGGTCAAAGGTCACAGATGGGGTTTCCTTTCAAAACAAAAAATGTTGAAAATAAATCTTTTTTTGTGCATGACCTAGATCGGAGAAAACGGATTGTACACTCCAACACCACATTCGACAGCAAAAGCAATTACAATTATTTTTCACCAAGATATGTACAATAAATAGAATCATAAACGGAGAAACTCAATTAGTCATGAAATTAATTACAATACAATATAATTTTAGATTTTAGAAGCTCGGCCAATGCTCTTTAGCCTTTGATCTTTTTATTTCGATATTGGCCCAATATTATTCTTTATGTTTAATTTCCGAAAACGTATAAACGTGCCAAAATATTTCTGCTCCAATGCGCTTGTTTTCAGTTTTCAGTGTCGCAAGCTTAGCTCGGTGTAAAAACCAAGGAGAAAACTCAAAATGTGTCACGTCAGGTCGGATAAAATACCAATTTGCGTTTCAGATACCTATACCGTACGGTATACCAATACCACCGCGTTGGTCCAAAACCGATTCGATGCATTTGCTATATTCTTTTAAAAATATGGTAAATAATATGAATTAAAAACTGCCAGGTGGATCAATCGGAAAATACAAGTGAAAAAATAATACCCGGCGCTAAGAATCGAACCCGGGCCGCCTGCATTGGAATCCAATCAAATATAAAAAGCCGCGTATAGTCGCACTCCTTAAATCCAAGTTTTTCGTCACCATATGCTGTCATGATTGCGCAAACGCAAAAACGCAAACTGCCAACTAAGTTGAGCAGTATTTAGCATTGATGGGTTTAACTTAGGGTTACTTTCCTATACATTTAGTCCTATCCATATCCTATACATTGCTGGCATTGGTCGGGAAATGGCCAAGTTCTGCATTGACTTTTGGATCAACTTTACCACAATATGGACGTCTACGGTTAAATCAAACACTGACATATGGCGTATTAACCCCGTACAAAAACCATATTAACTCGCTTGCTTAGAGATCCTAAGGTAGCGACTATTGGCTATAGGCTCATTATAGATTAACACACGGATGCCTGCCTTGTAGCATTTGTTTGGTGTTCTAGCTAAATGTGTAGATTCATCTCCTTTCCTGATCCCTTAGCTATATATTTTCTGGGGGTTTCCGAGAGATTAAGACCAAACTGTCAGATTAGGAGAGGGGTTTTCGTGCAAGAAACTACAGCGATAGCTGCCGTGTGTGTAAATGAGCCATTATTGTGTAACCTTTTAGATGGTACACATGTTTAAAAACAGCCGGCAGCTAATGATCTTCGGGTATACGCTCTAAATCAGTTCATAATGCCAAAAGCTTTTACCCCCTTTATTCCATCTCGGAACTGGGGGTAACAAAACATCATAATAAATCCCCAGAAGACTTTTCTTTTATTAAAACTACAAAAGAAAACCCCCATTTCCAGGCCGAGTTTTGACGATTTAATTGTGATAACTTTTTGGAAAGTTAAACTAGACAAATGGCCACCTTGACCCCTCCGGTTTTTTGGCGGAATACTACAAAGCAGCGCACAAATTCCATAGCATAACGTATTAAAATCTGAATAGGTGGTTGCAAAATAAAAGTCCACTCTTTCTGTATACATTATTAGGAAGTGTTTTGAATGGCATGAATGAATAAAGCAATGCTAAGCAAAATCATATAAATAACCATATACAAAAGATCAAGTTTTTTTTTCTCTCCGTGGTCGTTTAACTTTTTCGTCAGTGTTTTGGGGTTTAGCTCGCCTGGGGAGTGGTGATAGGTCAAAAGGTTAACATTTTAAATGTGTGGGGGAAATGGGGGATTGTAGGGGTGTGTTTGTGATATTTGTATCAATTCAAGGCAAGGTGTTGAATTTCATTCAACTATGACAAGTATAATATTAAGTCAAGAAACCTTTCCATCAAGTCCGTTTAGAACTTTACAATTGAAACTATATCATAGAACGTTTCGTTAGGTTTTGCACAGTTCATGCTGTCCATGGTGATGTGTATAGGCTTACCTTAACTGAATTAATTACATGTTGATAATCATTATGTTAATTGTCTAATTTTGTATATATGTCTATCATTGAATGACACCACGATGTGACAAGACATCCCTGTGACGTAGGCGTCCTGATGAACGTTGATTATGTCACTTATACTGAAGATATCCCGTGTTCTTATTTGCATGCATGCTATCTACTGAAGACATATGATCGAGCCTTACTATCTACTGAAGATAGCCGCGGTGATGCTTTATACTTTCTACAGAAGATAGCAGTGCTGATGCATAGAATAAAGACATAAATGCAGTCACCGCTTGCTATCTTCTGAAGATAGCAACACACAATATTACTCTTTTCATGTCTATATTTTGGGAGGGATGGAATTCTCTTCCGCGTTCCAGTATGACTCTATAGGCTATTTCTATTATTTCTATTAAAATTAAGCTTTTATTAGGGCTTTTAAATAGGCTTATCTATTAATATTAAAGTCAAAGGGATTTACAGAGTTCAAGCTTATATATGACTTTATTAAACAGGAAACTCCCTCGCAGGGCGTAGGTTTTTGAATGCTACTAATCCAATGATACCGGTCATTGACCTTTCTGTGTCGCAATAAACAATAATTGATCAAAGGTCACGCCTAAATCACTCCTACAAATATCGATAATAGCCTATAACTATGGTTTATAGCGTGATAGACGCACATTATTAGATTGACGTCAATATGTGAATTATTATCATGGTTTTTAGTCCAAGAACAAGAGAGTCAACCACGGAGAACGACTGTAATTTTATGATATGCACATGTGGTGAATAAATAAGAGTTCATATAATTATAGAAGACCAATATGGTATGATCGCGTCAATTGAAACTTATCATTTAAAGTTTTGGGTTCACGACACCATTTTTGCAATAATATGACCGGTTAGAGATATTTCAAGATTCGAGGTCGTCATATTTCCAAATTATTCAAGAAACAACCGACCGGTATATTGAATAGGAATTCGTGTACTACATCTCTTCCATCACTCTAATGGAAAAGACAAGAAATCTATTCTTATTTTTCAGAATGAATTTCCGAGAGTGAGAATAATGAGGGTTGAGTGCCATATTTAAAAGTGGATTTTATGAAAAAACTCTAAATTCATTCCAATTTCACTCATTCGGAGTGAATTTTCATAAAATTACCCAAAGAAAACCTATACATGTATTCATATCAATTCACTCTTAAAACATGCTTAAAGAAGGTGTCCCGCAAGCACAAAAGTGTGCGTTATAATATAGGCCTATGTTAGAAAAATAACTATCAAGCCCAATTTTTTTAATTATATAGAATAAAACAACACACTTATGATAAAAACGAATAACAAGGCGGTTCTCGAACGGCGCGTCTCGCCTGTTCATCAAAAGTGACTTGAAAGAAATGATGATGAAACATATGATACAATGTAGCACTGTCACAGAGGTATGCATTGTAGTTAATGCAAGGGATGTAATATAATACCTTGAAAATTTTAATCAACAAAAAGAACACACCAACCCCCTTCCCTACACCAAATCACATCAAGATAGGCCTTACAGATCTTATTTGACCCCAGATGACCTCTGATGACCTTGAAAATTTAATCAGCAAAAAGAACACACCAACCCCCTTCCCTCCACCAAATCACATCAAGATAGGCCTTACGGATCTTATTTGACCCCAGATGACCTCTGATGACCTCGAAAAATTAATCAACAAAAAGAACACACCATCCCTCTTCCGTCCACCAAATCCAATCAAGATAGGCCTTACGGATCTTATTTGACCCCAGATGACCTTGAATGACCTCCGATGACCTTGAAAATTTAATCAGCAAAAAGAATACACCACCCCCCTTCCCTCCACCAAATCCAATCAAGATAGGCCTTACTGATCTATTTGACCCCATATTTGACCCCCGATGACCCCGAAAAATTAATCAACAAAAAGAACACACCATCCCTCTTCCGTCCACCAAATCCCATCAAGATAGGCCTTACTGATCTATTTGACCCCATATTTGACCCCCGATGACCCCGAAAAATTAATCAACAAAAAGAACACACCACCCCCCTTCCCTCCACCAAATCCCATCAAGATAGGCCTTACTGATCTATTTGACCCCATATTTGACCCCCAATGACCCCGAAAAATTAATCAACAAAAAGAACACACCACCCCCCTTCCCTCCACCAAATCCCATCAAGATAGGCCTTACTGATCTATTTGACCCCATATTTGACCCCCAATGACCCCGAAAAATTAAACAAAAAGAACACACCATCCCTCTTCCGTCCACCAAATCCCATCAAGATAGACCTTACTGATCTATTTGACCCCATATTTGACCCCCGATGACCCCGAAAAATTAATCAACAAAAAGAACACACCCCCCCCCCTTTCCCTCCACCAAATCCCATCAAGATAGGCCTTACTGGTCTATTTGACCCCATATTTGACCCCTGATGACCCCGAAAAATTAAGAACAAAAAGAACACACCATCCCCCTTCCCTCCACCAAATCCAATCAAGATAGGCCTTATGGATCTTATTTGACCCCGATGACCTTGAATGACCTCTGATGACCTTGAAAATTTATTCAGCAAAAAGAACACACCACTCCCCTTCCCTCCACCAAATCTCATCAATATAGGCCTTACTGATCTATTTGACCCCATATTTGACCCCAATGACCTCTGGTGACCTTGAAAATTTAATCAGCAAAAAGAACACACCACCCCCCTTCCCTCCACCAAATCCCATCAAGATAGGCCTTACTGATCTATTTGACCACATATTTGACCCCCGATGACCTTGAATGACCTCCGATGACCTTGAAAATTTAATCAGCAAAAAGAACACACCACCCCCTTCCCTCCACCAAATCCCATCAAGATCGGCCTTACGGATCTTATTTGACCCCATATTTGACCCCGATTACCTTGAATGACCTCCGATGACCTTGAAAATCTAATCAGCAAAAGAACACCCCACCCCCTTCCCTGACATCAAGTCCCATCAAGATAGGCCTTACGGATCTCTAGATATCGCGTCACAACGCGTCTCAAAAGTTTTAAGCATATTTGACCCCGATGACCTTGTATGACCCCCGATGACCTTGAAAAATCAATCAGCAACAGAACGCACCACCCCCCTTCCCTCCACCAAGTCCCATCACGATAGGCCTTACGGATCTCCAGATATCGCGTCACAAAGGTATTTCTTAGCACACGGCTGACGGCGGACGGCATACGCCAGACGCCGGACAGAAATAGTGATAACATAGTCTCTTTCTGATTACATCAGGCGAGACAAAAACCGCCATCTCTCAACATGCAATTTTTAAAATTCGCGGCGATCGAAAGTCCCGGTGTCGATAAAGTCATAGTTATACAATGCACGTGCGCAAATTTGAGCACCGATATCCATGACGTCATCGACACCGGGACTTTTGATCGCCGCGAATGTTACAAATTGCATGTTGAGTGATGGCGGTTTTTATTCGTTTTTGTGACTAGTATGATGTTTAGTTCTATATAATTACGTAATTTCGTCTCGATAATTATTTTTCTAACAAATAATGCTCAATGTTGTGCTTGCGGTATCCCTCCTTGAAAGAGTGGACTAAAAAGTTGTTGTTTTTATCACAGTGTACTATCTTAAATAGTATAGCCTACATAATGTGTAAGGTTACTTGGAATGCTTCATGATTTTAAATACTGTACTCCCACACGTATAGGCCTATGGCCAGAGTTACAAACAACTGTTTGCACTTTTTCTCGGTCATACATGAACGTTAAATTTCGTTAAACGTCATGCTATCATCTGAGCCAATCTTGTGCCCTTTTGATGACAGCATAGATAACAGAACCAACAAAAATGTATAACCAATTAGGACGTTTTAACAAAAGACAGAAAATAAACCGCATTTTTAGTCTAGCCCAATCTTACAATACTCCCAACTTAGTCGCCCAATTGAGCTATTCCATTTTTGAAGAACTGAAAATGTGCTCGGGATATTTTATTCATAAAAAGAATGAAATAGAGAGCAGGTCCAACAAAACTGTATCCAATTTAGAAATGTTGACAGAAGACAGGGACAAAATCGCATTATTGACCAAATGTTACTCAAATGCAATAGATGCTGTGACTAGTGACGTAATGCCCGTCGGTACGCGTGCGCAAGGCAACAGGGAATGTTCTTTGCACACTTGATTGATTGTAGAATAGTGCAGTAAGTCACGGTGCATCCATAGCACAATGAGAGACCAGGTAATAAATATGGTTGACCGGCAGTATGCGTTACGCACCATAAGGGCAGGTGCTTTTAAAATTGGCGCTCAGTGATGAGTATTTTGCCTCTAGCATGTCTTCAGACCAGGCGCTCATCAATTTGTAAACACTACTGTTGTAAACAACGGTCACATCATCTATAGCCCATTTGGGTTGATGGCTATTTGCAATCCGAAAAGGTGATCAAAATGATTTTGAAAGGATGAAATCATATGGAGAGTAAAGGACCAGCAAAAATCTATAACGGTATAGGCCTAAACCAATTAAAGAAATATTAACAAAATGCATGAGAACAAACCGCATTATTGTCCTTAATTGTTACCAAACACGATTGTGTTAATTTGTGTATAGCCCATTTAGGGGGATATTAATTGGCTATTTTTGACTAAAGGTTATAGTTATACTACACATTCTTGTCCTGTCCAATTGAAACCAATGTTGAAGACATTTATCGTGCGATAGGTTATTTATCGTAATATATCCTTCATGGTAACACTGTTCGGACCCCCAGATAATGGAATACCAATATTATTGTATACTTGCACGCGCTATTTGCCTTGCTATCTTCTGAAGATAGCTATAACGCTCTCCGGGACGCTTTCACCCATATCAAATTTCATTGATAGTAGATTTAGGCTTTAGATCATTGTCACGATGTGTTGGGCTATTTAGACGGCTTATATACTTCGGTATAACACTGTTTTGGAACACGCGATAACATATATCACGATTTGAACAGGTTGGAAGACGTACATGTATGTGCGTATATGCGCATCTTCTGAAGATAGCGTGTATACCCCATTTTCAAATTCCAGTGATCATGCGATAGATTTTTCACTGTGAGTTGTGCTAGTTCCTCGGCAACATTGTTTGCAGCAGGAAATAATGGATGACAACGTGTATTACTTAGCAAATGCACGCACTAAACATTTGTAAGTTGTAACTTGCTATCTTCTGAAGATAGCATAGCATCCCTTGTTGCGCTTCACAACTTGTCAGGTACATGTATCAATGATAGCCGGAGAAGCTATAGGTTGAGTAATGTCAACCTAGTTCTGTGTTTTGTTGTTTGTCAAAACGTTATATAATAATATTGATACCAGTCGTCAGGGTAACACAAATGTTTGATTATGGTCAATGAATAGTTTGTATAGTGCTGTGATAAAACAAAAACATCTGGCTGTTTGGATTGATCTAGTATCAGACATAGTTAACACCGCTTGTGTGAACACGCGTGGGTGATGTGTTTTTCGGGCCTATATATATTTTAGTTACAAGGAGGGTTGTTTATGGGGCGGTTCACAGTTAGTCTGGTAGCTGAATTGATTGTTGATGTTATTATAGGCCTATATATATAGTGTATTCGTGGATAAAGTGCTCAAATAGTGGACTTTTAACAAGGGCAAGGACCCGATGATGCTAGAAATGGACGGTTATAAATGTATGCTGTATATGTACACACATAAAGATATGCATAGTTAAAAACGACCCCATTGCAGTTACGTAGTTATAGTTGACCTCATTTAAAAGGTCATCATTGACCAAAAGGTTAATTTCAACCCTTATTAGTCCATTTCGACCCTTTTTAGTCAATTCTAACCCTTATTAGTCAATTTCAACCGGGATTTTAACCCTTTATTGGACAATTTTGACCCTTTAAATGACGGTCAACTACTGTATACACCAACTGCAGTGCGGTCATTTGTTTAAATATAGGCCTTATGTCTTCAATGAACTTAAAAAGAACATATGGTTAGGGAGTAGGAATGATACAATATATTTTAAGTCTTAGCCAAATGAATTTAGGGCACATTTGTTTCCATGTGCTTATGCACTAAAAATCAAGACTGACAACTTGTCAAGTTACATGTCAACCTACATATTTACATTGCATAGCCAGACCTGTAGGAATTTGAGTCATTTTCGAAAAGGGGGAATTAGTTATGTATTGGTTTATTTTAATCTAAATTTAAACTTGATTACAGCAAGTCCACCCAAAAGACCTTTTAATATCCAATGTGGAAGTTTGGTCGAACATTTGATTGACCCTATACATAAAAGCACTGTAGGGCTATCTCTATTCTGAAGATAGTCCAAGTTTGCTAGTATATAGAATACCTTGAATTCGAGCACCATCGCGTTTAATTGTCAATATAACATGATGGTGGCGGATATTTGCCAACACTGACGTGCGAAACAAAAATGTGACACGGTTTTACTATGGGGTTTTATGCCCTCATATTGTCCGTCATGTAGCATTTTAATAGGGCATAAATTCTTCTACGGCGAACACACACTCGAATTGATCAAAATCGTCATGCACCGCAACGATTAATGACGACACAAACTGTCGTTCTTGCTTCCTTGTATTATTCTATGCAATAAATTATAGCCTTTGGAGGCCTACAATGTTATAAGAAAGGGGTTCTACATTCAGTGCAAGGTTTAAGGTTAGAGATTTTCAGCGAATTAGTAATGCACCATGGATAATTGAACAGAATACAGATCACTACAATATTAACAGTTCAGGGTTGAACAACGCCAGTTGTTTAAAAGTTTTAAACAACTGGCGTTGTTCAACCCTGAACTGATAATATGTTTCAGCAGGGTATCGTGAACAAAACAACCCCGGTTGTCTAGAACATTTAAACAACCTTTTTGAATGATCTGTATATAGGACGTCGTATTAACAAATATGACTGAGTTAATAATAGTGAAATATCATGAATATGTGTGCCATGCCGATCCTGAGAATAAAAACTTTATTTATTTTCCCCTTATATATTAAGAGACAGTCACCCCCTTCCCCTTGATACTGCAATTAATCAAACCCCGGGACTCCCCAGTGTTTCAGTATTTTATGCGACATTTATGCAGGGAATATATATAGGTAGACTGTAAATGTAAAGTATACACTCTAAGAACAAATGGTTCAACTTAGAATCTTTTTGTTCTCTATGGAACCCTTAAGAATAGAACCTGCAAAAAAAGATTCTTAAAAATTGAGGAACCCCAAAAGGTTCTTAGAACTTCACCAAATATGAACCAAATAATGGTTATTTATGAACCAAAATGGTTATTTATAACCTTTTTAGAACCCTTTCTGGTTCGAGAGAGAACCAATAGAGGTTCCATAGAAGTAAAGTTTTAGAACTCCTTCAGAACCCCTTTAGAACCTTTTCACTACATAGAGTGTACTAAAAAAATTACGAGAACTGTGTTAGTCTTTGACACATTCCTTTACCATGTTTACCATCGGTGAATACGTGTAGGCACCTACATGTATTCTCTTACCTTAAAAGTAAAAGACCATTATAAGATGCTTGAAATGCGGCGACTGAAAATGTCCTTTTCACTTTTTTAAACCACGGACAAGGTTAGAGAAACTGTCACAAAGGAGTCATCGCAGATTTAGAGAACCCTTGCACTTTCCACGCGGCTATTGGTTTGACCATAGCCTAATACAAAAACAGATTTTTAAGAACCTCTCCAAACATTCAAGGTCTATCTCAAGAATTACTGAATCTATACTACATGTAGGCATGTTCGTAATGAAATTCAATAATTTTTGCATTTTTGAAACATTTTGTGAAATTTTGGAATGTCGTCTGCAGACGCCTGCCGCGTGGAAATTGTTAAACATGTTAAACGCTTATATTATTAGGCCTAATGAACATTTACCTTCATTAAATTGTTATTATAGCCTTATGCATGGGGAATGTCACGAATTTCAAACACATCCAGATTTAACTTTGAACAAACTTGTAAAATCTCGTCTAATTCTTGATACATAAAGGTCTAAACCAACATGCCTGATACAGCATTTAGGCCATTATCAATTCATTATTAGGCCGGCGTCATCCAGTTTCCCAATGAGACGAAATTTTCTTAGATGTGTCATCACCGTGTACTTTATGCTAATAAGGGAGTGTTCATAAATACTTGGGGGCGGGGTGGTTGGATAAAAATTGAGCCATGGACCCCGGCCATGGACATCATTCTGTTTTGATCCCCCAAAATAGGGTGTTTTTTCTTGACCCCCCCTTTTTTAAGAACCTTCTTTTTTATCCCCCAATGGTGTATTTTTCCTATCCCCCCTTTTAAGGACCTTTTTTTTTTTTTTTGATCCCCCTCATTTTTCCAAATCTCTCTTCCCCCCCCCCCCCCCCCCATCAAAGTATGAACACTCCCTAATATCCACCCGCCCCAAAATGAGCAAACAAAATGCAAAGAGGGCAATTACTATTGATGATAATCTCATGTGAAGATGTTCTCGTTCAAATAACACAAGCTTGCAAGTATTTAAGTATAAGAAGACAAATTTACACAACGTATTGAGCTCTATTGATTTATGTCAAAGCGGCTTCAAGAAGTTTCCTGTTTTTTGTCAAAAAGGCAATAAAATTGAACAAAGGTTGCCGGTAAACGATGATATATAGGATCGTTTTAAGGTGAAAGCGATCGCTCGGGCGTTACATCCTTTGCCGAATAGAGCCCTTGAATACGGCTACACGGTCCGCTTGCGACATAAAAAATGCCATGGCTCGTTTTATGATTTGTGAGTAGGCTTACCATAATTATGATACTTTTTGATATGTGTTTAACTACATTAAAAAACAAGAACAAATTGTTTTTAAACGAAAAATAAAGATAGGCCTTCAACCAAAAATAAATATACACGAAAAGTTCAAAATTTCTCATTGCAAAATCAAGACCAAAGATATTTAAATTGTCGTGATTGTAGGTCTTACGTCTATGTTCTGTAAATGTCTTACATAATAACCGTACATCATATAATGAGGTTGTATTTAGGGTTAATTAATAAGTTGAAAGAATCGTGATAACAGTCGATGTGTCTATTTTAAATGTGGAATTGGAAAAGAGACTTAACTTAAGTTATAAGTCAGTCAGTCAGTCAGTGAATATCAGCTTATTTTTGGACGAGACTCAACAGGTTCTTTTGTAATCAAGACTTAGAGTTCTGGATTTGAGTTAAAATTGCCCCCCCCCCCCCACCCCAAGAAAAAAGAACACACAAAAAAACAGACCCTTTTCGGGGGGGGGGGGGGCAAAAGTATTTCGCTTCCTTGTCTCCGCTGGTAAATGGCTTTTACAGAAGGGGTGAGGGTGACCATTCTGCTCGTCTCTCAACCCCGCGCTTTCAACCATGTCAACAGGCCTATAGAATTTTGAAAACAACTATTAAAGGACTCTGTATTAAAGATAAACGAAAGACATTTCATCGAGAAAAAACCCACCTAGGCCCGTAGTCTACTTTTAGTATACTCACCACCACATTGCACCGTATGCCGAAGCCGCTTGTACAAGGGCGCAGACAAACGCAATCCGTGTCCATAAATGTAATTCCATTTTTTGGTATAAATATCCAAATATATTCCTTCAAATTTGGCTAATGACAATAACTAAATCCAACACTCTTTATGCTGGTTTTGTCTTCTCACACCTTTTGCGAATCGAGCGTGAATATCCAAATCTACAAGCACTTTTGAGTAGTTTTAGTGAACAGTTTTATGGAGAAGTATGAAACAGCCGCCGTGATAAGTCAAACTACTCGAAATATATATGTTGGAAATCTTCGTCGCTAGTGGTGTGTTCTATGCTGTCGATATCTGCGGAGGACGAAACATGCCAACATCTATAAATCCGCAAAAAAAAGTTGAGTAGTTTGGAGAAAATGTTTAGGCAGAAGTGGAAAAAACCGTATAATTCGTCGTCGTCGCTTTAGAGTTGGATCTTTGGAGGACGTAAAACATGCGTGTTAACAAAGCACTACTTGACTCCAATCTTACTCGCGTGTATCTGTATAAGTGTTTACCGTATCGCTTACAATTTACACAAGAATCTCACGGGCCGATCTTTTTTGATTCGCATGAGCGAATTTTGCGGTGGTATGGTATCGAGCCGTGCAACTGTTCTATACTTCACAACGCCAGTGTTGCCCAATTAAAAAAGTCTCTTATACGGGCCGGTTTTCATCGCCCTCCGGTCTTGGGATGGTTGGAGGGGGGTGGGGGCGATAAGGAGGGGGAAGGGTCCCCCAATTGTACCATTGTATAAAAAGGTGTAAAATATTCCCTCACAAAACCTGTCGTTTGACTTCATGCATATGGGGCTCCATGGCGTAATTCCATAAATGTTTAACTGTTCTAAGGAGTTATTCGCCTATACTGTTTAAGACACATTTTGTTTCGCAACTTGATGTGAAGTTCGTACGAACCCCCACCCAACTGAGCAAATGAGATTTTTCAGCAATCAGCATGCGGAAACCCATGGGAAACCTTACTAATATTAGTCTCAGACCTTGCCAATCCACCCACTAATAAATCCTCTGGCTAAACATGCGCGCCATGGAGCTAAACATAGCAATGTCCCCACCCACTGGCGGCGCTCAATCACTCTTTCTTCCAAGAATGGTGAAAGGGCCGGTGAAAGTAGCCCCAATTTGTCCCGACATTTGTTTTAAATTTGTTGATTTTTATTCATCAAATTAATGTTTACTATATAAAGTGTGGCAATTCACCGGGTAGTGGTTTTTTTTTGACAACAGAGAGTTTGATTTACAAACGTCGCCCGATTGGGCTATTTGGTATTGTTAACAGCAACACTGCACATCGAATCGAGCGGCATTTCCGATTGGGCATCATCAGGTAATTAGAATATCAATAAGTTTTCAATACCACTTATTCGAGATAGATAGAGACCCGCAAAAGCATGGCGCGTGAAAGCCCAAATGTGAATGCGCTTTTCACTGCCAATGCGTGTGGTATTGATAGATCATAGTTATTGATTATATATTAATATATCGATAACCCTACTTGATTTTGCACTTATGCATAATCACTTATTACCACTAGTACACTAGAATCCATTATTGTATTATAGGTTTTGGTAATTTGAAGAATAAGGCCTACTTTGAACTTCAAAATTTAACCGCCAAAAGGACAGTTAGGTTGAAAATGGTCACTTGCCCTTTGCGACCGACCCAAAAATCTGAAAATCTAGGGTCGATTTTAAAAATCATGTTTTGGGGAAAATGTGTTCCGTTTATGTTTAACCAAGGAGTTCTCATATAACTCACTCCTTGGTTTAACTGCCACACGTTAAACGTATAAAATCGTCAAGTACTTAAAATTATTTGTTGTTAAATATTACAAGTTTAGGAAAGAAGAAATGTGTGTTCTTGTGTAGCGTCTGTTTGTTTCCCTAAATGAAAATCAACCCACCGACCGACCCAGATGTTGGCACTTTAAAATAATAAAAAAATGCGCTCCTAGAGAAGTGTCCGAAAACCTTTGAGCCAAAAAAACCTTTTTTTGGGGTTTTTTTTTTTAAAATAAGCATTTTTAGTGACATTTGATACCAAAAATGGATTCTGCGACTCCTTAGTGTTCCAAAATTGTGTACCTACATCACATTAATAGCTCAAAAGGCCACAGGGGGGGGGGGGGCATTTTCCCCCTAGTTTGCTCCTCCTAAAAATTTCTCACTAAATTAGGTTTAATTATACCAAATGTTGACAATTATAGCGTAAAACAGCTACATTTTGCGCGCAAGCGCGCATTTTCATACCCAATTAGTTAGTATTAGATTAAATTGACCATTTAACCGTTAAAATAGCACACAAAAATTGCGCGCATCATTTTTTTCTTCATGCCCCCCCCCCCTAAAAAAATGTCTTGTCCCAGGGGTTGCCACTGAGCTTGCCGATCGGAAGCCACTTTTAAATTAAAATTTGGTCGGCATAGAACTGGTGGCGCTATACCGATCAGGCGTGATTGTAGCAGACGACACGACGCTGGCCACGCGTCTCTCAGACGACCCAATATGTCAACGGGAGTGCACTATTTTGAATGATTTTTAACAGTCATCGCCCGGTTAACGATGACAAGTCTGCTAAGATGAATTTGTCAAAATGATAAGATTAACATTCGCGATTACGTATTATTCATTACGTATTCAACATTTAGGTTTCGCGTGGCCACCGTCGTCTGTGTAAATCCACAGCGCCCTCAAACCTATGCCGACCAAATATTACGTTAAACCTGGTTAAACATTGTTAAACGCGTTAAACGCCAGTCATCGACACATTCCGATGATTACCATAATTTATGTAAATATGCAAAAGGGACCGTTTTCGCTACGTACGTTAGTATAACACTTTCCTATCCCAAAATTAATAGTATCCCTGTTCCCCCCCCCCCCCCCCCAGTGGCGGATCCAGGATTAAAATTTACGGGGGGCTGACAAAAAAAAAAAATCGTAAAAGGGCCCCAATTTTTTTATGCCGTCAGCTCGTGAAATTCAGCTAAGTGGGGGGTAGGGGATGGGGGGGGGGGGGGGGGGGGGTAGCGATGTGGTTGGTCCCAAAACCGGCAAAAAAAATCGCAGGGTACAAGTGGCAAATGTACCGACGGAACCTACGTATGTCTCTGAAAAAGGTAAAGTGGTACACAAAAAAGGTATATTGTCAAATTTTACGGGGGCGCGTACACAAAAAAAAGGTATATTGTAAAATGTTACGGGGGGCGCCCCCCCCCCCCCCCAAATGATGAGGCTGGTGCCGCCACTGGGTCAAGATGAGACCATAAAAATGCGAACAATTAATTCACCAAGCTCAGTCAAAAGAATTCCAAGCTACAGTTACAATCTGTGAGAATAACATTATATATCCCCCGGATTATGACACTTCCAGCTTTACTTTCGATTAAACATTATAACGATTGATGGTAGGATAACGGGGGCCATGATTTATTAAAAACCAGAAATCCCTAAATTATGTCCGTTTGAAGGGGTGAAAATGGCTTTTAAAAGCTTTGCAAATTGTCTTCTCTATTTTATTTTTTTTAACGGAAAGAAATGTGAATTCAATGCTCAGGGAAATCACGTCCATCACCATCTGGACGGAAATGAGGAAATGAAGAAAAACTAACTTTTTCTAGAGGGCGACAAACAGGGTTTAGTAATCGTCAGGTAGCCTAACTATCATGAGATCCCGGCATGAGATGCTCTAATTTGTCTTTTAAAAAAAAAGAGAAAAAATGTTAACACAATATTGTTTCCTCTACTGCAAGATTCACATCAAATTTAATCGGTCCTTTGATACATAATTGTTCTTATAAAATATAGATTCTAATACCATAGATACAGAATATATGCGTATGTCTTATATACAGTGAGTCAAACAAAGTGTACTCAAAGTAAAATTATTATTGGAACTTATTTATTATCAGAATATGAAGGCAACCAATGTATGCGGCAATAGATGCATTTATTCACTATTATCAGCAAAAAGAATCATTACATTTCATGCTACTGTTTACCAGATATGACTATTTTGGTAAAGTTACTGCATTTTGAAACCGAACACAATGTTGAATAATTTACTCAATAATGCTTGATATATGAACAATTTGTACACAATAGCTAACTAATAAAGACAAATCACACATTCTCAGTTATTTTCTCAAACATTAAATGCGAAATAATGAAAAAACAATGTCCTTATTACACAAATTAAGCAACAACAACAACAAATGTGGCTTTTGTGATAGTCATACTTACTCACTTGAGTGTGGACCGTTTTCAATAGTGGAATTCAATAGATCTTATAAGAGAAAATATCTCAAATCTTGTTCGGTTTATAAAATGTTAACTTTTACGCAAATGAGCATAAAATATGTTTACGACAACCGATTTCCACCAACTAATATTCTTCAGAAACCTAACGGGATAACCCGTCTGCCTCAATAAAAAAAAATCTGTGTTTTTATTCACAGATTTTCAGATATTGTTATTAAATATTACTGGTATCGTTATTGATTCTTATATAGTGGGTGTGGTTTTGGATGTCAACAGTCAATTTGATTGTTTTTTGGCTGATTTTCAGCCGATACACACTACATATTCAAAGATATTCTAATTAAGATAAAGAACATGTTGTATTTAGCCCTGTCATGAAATAACTCAACATCAAGTCATCAATAAATATTCACTCTCGCTCCCGGAACGAATGCATCTATTAGTATCGATCTAAACAATATGCGCAAATGCGCACATTATCCATTGCGCGTGTGGGTTGGAGTTTAGTTCTATAAAAACACCGGTTGGAGACAGACGTTATGTACAATACATCACAAATATAATTATATCAATTGGACATCACATAGGGAATATTTGTGATAATGTTATATTTTGAAATTTAAACATTTACAGTTTCACTGTGGTATATCTTTTATAACGTTAGTTTGTGTCATAACAGCCACTACCAGGGATCATGCTGTTGTCGTAAGAGACTAACAATGCTCATACTAATCGCCACGCTTTTCAAACATGCCAGTCATACAGGTGCTATTGAAACATAATTGATTTTATAAAGGGGGACATCTAACAAAATGCCTTCTTTTTATGATAAAAGAAAAAAATAACCAACAAAATAAAATATAGATCGTAGCTGTTTTGTATAGGCCGCCTGCCGCGACCATACACAACTCCAAATATGGTACAGCCTATATATTATGAGACCAACGTATATAGCAAAACAGCTATGAACTATGTTATTCTCTAAATATGATTGGTATTGGTATGCATTAGGAGCTCAAATGCATTATGAGCTATTTCAGTATAAGCAAGATATTAATTATAGGTCAATAAATGCTTTTGTTCTGAGAGATATTAGACAAATCAATACATGTGTGCTAATGTTGATGTGTGAATAATGGCACGACCCCGAAGGGGGAGTGCTATTGTGAGCATATCAACATTTGCGCAAATGCATTGATTTTTCTAATTTGTTTAGAAACAAAACATACGCAAGTATTGACCTAATTCATACACGACAATCTACAAATCAAAATTCACAATTTTGAGAATACTTTTGATCTTTCTAATAACGAATAAAAACATGTAAATGAGTTTACTAATACCCGCAGTGCATTGATTTTTCTAATTTTTTTAGAAACAAAACATACGCAAGTATTGACCTAATTCATACACGACACTCTACGAATCAAAATTCACAATTTTGAGCATACTTTTGAAGTTTTGATCTTTCTAATAACGAATAAAAACATGTAAACGAGTTTACTAATACCCGCAGTGAAAATCAGCGAATCCCTACTGCATGAACAACAAATCAAATCAAAACAAGGCGCATGATGCATGCATTGTACTGCGCGCACACGGAGTGCAATTAGACACTTTCAATGCACTCCGCATATTTTAGTTTCTTGCTTTCTGATTGGTTCGACACTACTAAGATTGTATGAATTGGTATTATAGAGTCTGTGAGTTACGTTGGTTGATTTTTTGAAGATTTGTATGCATTAAGAAGCCTTAGTCATTTTTATGACTTGCCGGGGTAGAGTGAAGTGAATGTAGTATTATACCATGCTAAAATATATAATTTCTTAAGAGCACTGTTTAACAGTTGGTCCTTTCAATTAACGTAATTGTACAATATAATATTGAAAGAATAATATACATGTTATGCATTTACTAAAATATAGAGATATAATATATAGAGAGAATAATAAATTAAAGTCAAATGGATGAGTTACTTAAGATTTAATCTTAAGTAACTAATCTTAAGATGAGTAAGATTTAATCTTAAGTAACTAATCTTAAGATGAGTAACTTAAGATTAATCTTAAGTAGACCTTCCTGAAATAGGGCCCTGGGCCATAAAAGGAAATCATTTCTTCATGAATAATCGCGATAGCTACGTACCAAGTGCGTACCAATCAAATTAATTGTTAGATGAGAACGCTCACGCCGTCGCAGATTACTATAATAATTGCCCGAAAGTACTGCGCCAAAATGTTCTATTGTTTTGCTCATTGACCGACCAATCAAATTAAAGCCTCACACCCCTAAACTGAATATTCAATATCAATTCAATTCAATATTATGAGGAAACACGATTAAAGCTTATTTCTGGTTGGTTGAATGATAAAAATGTTAATGAGGGGATGACCCGAACTGGACTGTTTCAATAACTAAGACAACATAAGCAGAAAACTAATTAATTATTAGCGCGATTATATCGGTACAAATCAACGATTTGGATAAATATGCATCTTTCTCAGTAATGAATGAGAATAATGGCTGCTTAACAACTGTTTTCGTGAATTTGTTTTGAAATCCTCGGTTGTTGTTCTGGTCATTCGGAATTGTCCCTCAAGGGCGCATCCTCAGACCATAACAAAAACCTCTGATTTTAAAGCAAATTCACGAAAACAGTTGTTACGCAGTCATTATTCTCTAAATCAACCCTGATCCTAACGCGAACCGGTTCTTATTGGGATTAGGGATGTGCCAAAAACATCATTATTTTGTGCTCAAAAGTCAATAGAGCATCACTCTACACTGAAGTTGTCAATGTAACACTTTAGTGATCAGAAGACACATTTGCTTTTTAAAATAGTGGCAATTTTACACATTCAGATTGTGACCTCCCCATGTTCTCAAGCAAGTTGCCGAGCACTGAAAAAAGTGATTGCTACAAATGGGGTATCGTTGGAAAGAGAAACACATCAGCATTTCATAGAGATAAAACACAATATGAATACATTACGAAATATCCGGAAAATTGCTGATTGACAACACTTTCCAAACTTTATTTGAGGAGTTTAGTTGCCAGATATGAGATAACAGGGATGCGCTAAAGGCAGGTCACTGACGAATCATTCACTTTTTATGCACTTATCAATTGCAAGCCTGGCCCCTGGGGACCCGGGGCATGGTGGGGACCATACACGAGTGTACAAAAAATGATGCCCGGCTATGCGGGGGAGTGTACGCAGACGTACAAACTGTGCCCCCGCTAGCCGGGGCGTGTAGCGGGGACGTACGCTAAGGTACACAAATGCACACCCGGGCGCTTGCTATAAATAAGCTAGAGATGCGATGCACTAAAGCCTAATAACATATAGGGAACACATAGAAATGCATTCCATTATGGTTGCAGAAAGAAATAAGCGACCTTGGGACTGTAGCCGTGTGAATACTTTGTCCTGGGAAATGGGTGGCCGGGACTGTACACTTTGTCCCGGCCAAGGGGGGCCGGAACTGTAGCGGGGACGTACAAAAAATGGTGCCCGGCCCTGCGGGGACCATACACGATTGTAGCCGGGACGTCACATGGGCAATTTGTACGTCCTGGCCCTAATCCCTGGGCGGGCCGGGGATGCAATTGATAAGTGCATTATGTCAAACAGTTGGTCCCTTCAATATACATAATCATACAATATAATATTCAAAGAATTATGTATGTTCTAATACATTTACAAAGATATAGAAATATAATATAGAGAGATATAAACCCTCTTTACCCTAATAATAATGATGTATTATTGTCAGCAATAATCATAAAAAGGGATTTTAAGTAAATACATTAGTCCGAAAGTTCAAGAACCATTTCTTGGCAAGCAATTGGTGCGTCTTAGACACAGGTGAAAATCCTAAACTGATCATACAATAAAGGAATCTGAAATGTATTTTTCACAGTTCAAAAACCTTGCGTCTCCATCTGGCCAATCAGCATGTATAGAGTAAAACTTACTATATATATCCTTTGGGCAACCTACTCTAAACATGTTCAAGGGCCAAATAACACATCTAGCAACCCCTTGTAAGGGCTCTTGCCTCTGAACATGTATAAAGCAATACTTCCTATGCATATCCGTTGGGCAGTTTTGCTTTATACATGTTGAAGGGCCAAAAAAACATACAAGGTTTTGACAGAACAGTGATATGTGCAAATCTAGAATTGTATAAACATACAGAAGAGGTCATGAATGTGTCACAGTTTAAGACTGGAGTTCTTTTGGCATGCTGTAAAACACTATGATTTCGCGGATACTAATTGAAAATTACTGCTATTTTAGCGAGCATTTAATTTCGGGAATCCAGAAATGTTACTGTTACTTTCAATGCAAAATTGACAATTTCACGGGTATTTAATTTTGTGAATCCAAATCCCTCGCGAAATTCAATCCCTCGCGACAGTATATATATTGTATAACTAATTCACAGAGATAAACATATTTGTCAATGTTCAAATCTATTTGTTGGCAATAAATCTAAGTTCCTTTGGCTTTACACTAATACATTACGAGAGCATCAAAGATGCTGTAGCTCGCCTAGTTATAGGGATAGTGCGATTGTCCAATTGGTAGTGCAAGTGTGCATTATATGTACATGCATTTGAACTTGGTATGTGACTTTTGACTCATTAACACATGAAGTTTCCATGTAACATCCTTAACCCATGTTTGGTATAAAATTGGATAGATTAAGCCCACTGTATTGGTCAAGCTATTAAAAATATTGGGAGAGACACAGTCGAGCCCAATATTTTAAATCGCATAGCGAGACCAATACACATTGGGTGTAAATCATCCAATTTTATCATTATTATGTTTTGGATGTAATATTATCCACAATTGGACACCTCAAAACATAATAATGGTTCAAATTGGACTTCAACTTTTCAAATGACTTAACTTTAAACTTTAAATATCATAGCCAAATTTTAAGAACCACCCAGACAAGAAACAGTCCAATTTGTATTAATTACCTAAATAATCAAATTCGCTTCCATTTCTTGGCAATCAATCCGAGTTTCTTTGGCTTAAGGTAAATAATTTGTTGAAGTTTAAAAACTTTTCTTAGCTAGCATTTGTACGACATTGGCATTTGTGAAAATCTAGAATGGATTTATCTACATGAATTTGTCAAAGTTCAAAACACTTTCAATTTGGGTTGCTTTGGCTTGAAGTACATAATTAATTGAGGATTGACAACCAGAAAGACTAACTCAAAAAAGGACATTCTGAGAAAAATGAGTTTTAACACTTTCCACGCGGCCATTGGTTTAACCATATACAAAATAGATTTTTCAGAAACCATTCCCAACTTTCGAGGTCTATCTCAAGGATTACTGAACCAATACTAGGCATGTTTGTACTTATGTCAATGCATTTCTCATAGTGATTCCAAATATGATAATGAAATTCAATAATTTTGACATTTTTGAAACATTTTGTGAAATTTTGGAATGTCGTCTGCAGCCGCCTGCCGCATGGAAAGCGTTAATTACCTAAATAATCAAATTCAATTCCATTTCTTGGCAATCAATTCAAGTTTCTTTGGCTTAAGGTAAATAATTTGTTGAAGTTTAAAAACTTTTCTTAGCTAGCATTTAGTATGACTTTGGCATTTGTGCAAATCTAGAATTGTGCACTTACAAACAGATTGATCTACATGAATTTGTTAAAGTTCAAAACACTTTCAATTTGGGTTACTTTGGGTTACCATTCCCAACTTTCGAGGTCTATCTCAAGGATTACTAAACCAATACTAGGCATGTTTGTACTTATGTCAATGCATTTCTCATAGTGATTCCAAATATGATAATGAAATTCAATAATTTTGACATTTTTGAAACATTTTGTGAAATTTTGGAATGTCGTCTGCAGCTGCCTGCCGCATGGAAAGTGTTAATACATAGTGTGTTCCATTGAGTTGTGTGTAAAAATAAACTGTGCTTTAGCTAAAACGGAGCTATTTTTTAGCATTGTTGATAAGTATTTTTGGTACTAAGAATATGTACGACAATGACTTGTTGGTACCAATATCTGAAAATGACAAATAAGTGAGTTTTGCTTTTCTGATTGTCAACCCTTGATTTGTCAACATTATGTTCCCATCCCTTATCACTTTTGGACCGGTGATTTTGACATTTCACCGGTAATAAATCATCTAAGATTTTGTCAACCGCTGACTACAAGTATGTGGTCCATTTTCAAGGTTATGATGGTTATTTTATGGCCTTGGGGCATAACTATGTCCTTTGCAGTCTTTTATTTGAACCACATAGTGGGAAATAGACACATCCTTAGATTATTTATTACTGGCGAAATGTCAAATCACCGGTCCAAAAGTGTTAAGGGACTGGGAACATAATGAAAGTTTAAAACCTTTTCTTGGCAACCATTTTGTACGGTTTTGGCATATGTGCAAATCCAGAGCTCAAGTCCAACGGAAGGAATGATCCTGGTTCTGCGTCCCCAGATGGCTTGGAGAATGTATAGTGTTGAAATAACCAGCAGAACAACAGGAAGGTCTCAGCTTTGGCGAACCCTTCTCCAAGGCACACCCTACGGCCGATTGAGAATGGCAGGAAGCTGTTTGGGTGCTGACGTACTTCGCCTTCTTTGTCCAAGAAATGCTCTGTGATAATTAAATACACATACCGTATTAAATTCTGTGAGGACCTTACATTTGCGAAATTAAATCCCCACAAATTTCCAGAGGACCTTAAAAACCCAAAATCAAACCCCCAGGAAATAAACCATAGTATAATGTTTTAAAATTGTGCAATAAGCTTTTATGACGGGTATTCATAATATAAGTTAAAAGTTTTAACGGGTTCGCCGTCGGACGAGTTTTAATCTGTCAAGCTTTCGTCAGGATTAGCTCTGACTTCTTCAGGACCAAATTATTATAATATTAAACAAAACATAGAGATTGCCACTTCTCTTGTTATCATCATTTGGGCTGCCCCTTGCCCGATGATTTGAGAGTAGGTGCCCTTTCCTACTTGTGAAAGAATTGGTGGCTCTGAAAAGAGCCGTTCAGATGGATTGCCGCTTCCACTGAACACGTAGGTTGCCACTGGCCTACTATATATAAATTTGATTCTAATAGAACCTCCAAAGGACTGCCCTTGACCAATGGAAATAACGTAGAGACTGCCCTTGTCTACTACAGACTACAAAAGTCTAATGCACAGTAGTGCGGTCACTGATCTGTAAAGTATATAATGTTTTGTTATATGCGCTACTTGTTCTCAAATGATTCAAAGCCAGAGCAATCTTTAAATTGATTGACGAAATTCTGTATATCTAGTCCAAGGAAAACCACTTACTTGTGGACGTTTCGGAAACAAGCTGTTTCCTTTATCAACACTTGATGTGGAGTGATGACGATCTGCTGTTTGCAACACGTGATATTGGTTGCTTAGTTGCAGTGATGCTAGATGATTTATCAGCAATCAGTAGATCGTCAAACACGTGACTCAGATTGTACTGCCCCTCGTCTCTGTTCATTGTCTTGCCCTGCTTTCTAATAGCGATTGCCTCTTTGATCCAGCGTTTGTATCGCTTATCCTCTCTGCCTACGATCCCTGCCTCCTCCCAGTCGATGACATGATTTTTGTCCATTACGTGGTTGGTGATGGCCGATTTGTTAATGGCAGATTAAGAGCTCTTACGGGATGCTCTAAATCATCTAGCATCACTGCAACTAAGCAACCAATATCACTTGTTGCAAACAGATCGTCATCACTCCACATCAAGTGCTGATAAAGGAAACAGCTTGTTTCCGAAACGTCCACAAGTAAGTGGTTTTCCTTGGACTAGATATACAGAATTTCATCAATCATCTTATTATAACAGTCCTGATGAACTTTATCAAGAATCTTTAAATTGTTATTTGCATTTTTGAGCATATCTTTTTGATAACTTGTTATCACCCACATGATTTCCGTTCAGTCTAGTTTAAACCTGGTTAAAACCACTTACTAGGTTTAATTACGCTTTCAAACCTGGTTTATAATTACCTAGTTTAAATTACAATGGTTCGCTCATCTCTCTGTAACATCCAATGATTAATCATGATAATGTACCATTAACCTGGTTAAAGTTGGCCTCAAACCTGGTTTTTAAAGTTGGTGTGAAACCTGGTTTAAAACAACTTACCTGGTTTAAATTTCAACGGTTCGTCCCAGTATCGCTCGTCTCTATGTAACGCCCAGTGATTAACCATCACCATTGTGTCTTTAGGAATGGTATATCCACCTGATGAAGGGATCAAATATTAGACATTTTTATTTGAGAGAGACCTGGTTTGTTCCCTTATCACTGCAAATCACTGCAAATCACTACACTCCTATAGTTCGACACAAAGATTTGCACCAGTGAGCACAACTCACACAAGTTAACCTTTAACTCTATAGAAAACCATTGTTTGAGTATTTGCAACACTTGGTTAACAGGTAGAAGGTCACGAAGGTAAGTGATGAAAGGTTTAGGCCTACAACTTGTAAATTTTTCAGAGACACGGTAAACGGTTTGAAGTTTCAATATGCTGCGTTTAACAGATTGACAACGCTCGTTTAGCACAGATAACGGTAATTTTGGCACATTTGATTTGTGACTTTGCGTCACATATGGGTATGATCATAGTTTGACCAGCTCCAAATTGGCGAAGCCTTCTTACAGCAGCAAATGAATCGGGCTTAGAGCCAGAAATGTCTATGTCCAAATATGTTTTCTCAAAAAACCATATTTACAAGTTTGATCGTGTCTAAAGAATAAAGGACATGTTCACTTTTGACTTTCCTTGGGCGCCCTCTATTTTGAAATATTAGACATAGGCACTTCTGGCAGAGAAAGTATATCTAAGTACATTTAATAGTGGACTTAACTCATTTTAGCCCAAATTGGACATAGACAGTTCTGGCTCTAAGCCCTCGAGGACTCAGGCATGCATGAAGGTAACAGGCGCACTGTGCATCATATGCGTGACACGCCGGTGTGGCCAAAACTGTGTGCGTGTGGCCATAATCGCGCACGGATGTACATATGGATTACTTTTGCGCACACAGAGATAAACAAAAATGAATATTTCTCGCCAACTTGGAACTGATTAAACTGTAGGTTCTGGTAGCGCACACTTCCACAGTCTTATCTCGTGGTGCGATCAGACAGACTTTCATAGGCATAGGAAAATTGTAAGATTTTGCAAGCTGAATCGATAGCTCAATTGCATAGGAGCCAAACTGTCCGGTTCAATTCCCGGTGCTGGCGTGACCTGACTTTCCCTCTAATTTGACTCGTTTTTCTCTTCTGATGGTTTTGATCAAAAAAAAGGTAAAACCATTCCAATATAAGGTTTGACCGTACCCATAGAAGGTATGATCATACCCATGTGATGCGATCTGTGAAAACCCGTCGGATGTCCATACAAGATATGGCCATACCCATATGTGTGGTGGCATGGGAAAACCCTTCACATGGTCATTTTCTAGCAACTTAGTTTTTTTTCTTTGGCAGAGAGCTTCATACTCTTCTGAGTATAGGACTTTTTTAATTTTTCAGAAATTCCATCTAGAACTACAGTTATAGTATTTTAAAAACGGCAAGTTTATACGCAACACTAAAAATTGAAACTGACAATTCAAAGGTACACAAAATCTTTTAAATTATTTAATAACTAGCGGCGTACCCTCGCTACGCTCGGGTCCCCCGCTAGATGGTTATGCCACATTACCTACCTCTGAAACCACATAAACCCCCTACAACCCCCCCCCAAAAAACCAGGTTGATTAATAACCATATCCCTCCTAAAGGCATTATAAACCCCCTACAACCCCCTCAATCAGGTTGATTTATATAACCATGGTTATGCCACATTACCTACCTCTGAAACCACATAAACCCCCTACAACCCCCCCCCCCCAAAAAAAAACAACACCCCAGGTTGATTAAAAACCATATCTCCTAAAGGCATTATAAACCCCCTACAACCCCCCTCAATCAGGTTGATTTATATAACCATATCCAGTCCTAAACCATTTACCGTGGCTACTTTATTAATATTAGCCCCTATCTCTCAAACCGCATCAACTCGGTACTTTTAAAACCATATAAACCCTTTACAACCGCCCACCCCCCCCTACTGCAACTACACCAACCAGGTGGATTTATAATCATAACCCTCCTAACCATTTCCGAAACATTTCCCGTGGTTTTACCCTCCCCATACACCACCCAAACCAGGTTGATTTATAATCACAACCCCTCCCTAAACAATTTCCCGTGGCTACTTCATTAACCCTCGGTCCTTTAGATTGTTTGGCATGCCAACTTAAAGTAAAGAAATCAGGTTGCTTCATTAACCCATTTCCCGTGGTTTTACACCCCCCCCCCAACATGACACGGTTTGACACCAAATATCCCTACCAACAGGCCTATAATTCCCGTGTGGCTTCTGTGCCATGTGTAGGAGTGCGTGTGCCGCGGCAGTGAGCCCTTGTGCAAACATGCACGCGACGCGTTACCACGGTAAGACTACGCTGTGTAGTACGCGCAACGCACAATGTTGTTCAATTCAAGTGCCATTTATGAGCCAAATTTGAGAGGTTTTTTGCTGTTTTTGGAGCCAATTGATAACCAATTTCAGTGGAATAAACTTTAACACCCTTCCCGTCATTTCCTCTATCTTTCATGCTAATTAGGCGCCACTTTGATCACAACTAACGGAGAAATAAGGATAACAAATAAACACACACACACACAAACACACACCGTTTCCATATTTATAGTAAGATAATAAAACTACACTGTTATATCACACAGAATAGCTTTTGTGAAAAGGACTTTTGATATGAACCTAGTTTTTTTGCGATATTATTAACAATTGTAAGTTTTTCACTTTCAAAATCTTTACAATGCATTGTCTGAATTCACAAGTGGTTACCATGGGGTTCCAATGACGCACATTTTAGTTCATTCACCTCTGATTTGTTTGCAATAAATTTGATAAACAAGGTTCAGAAAAGTACTAAAATAAACTTAACATCTGGAATTTTGCATAAAAATCTCCTGGAGACTAAAGTTCAAGGTATAATCTCTATCTTGGGACCAAAGTTGGAAAATTGACTTGGAACTCATTTGTTAGGAATATTTTGGTATGACCCAGATATCTCAATAGTAACACTAGCGACTTCCGACAGGTTTTCCCATACCACCACACATATAAGGTATGATCATACCCATATGTGATGCGATCTGTGAAAAACCGTCGGATGTCGCAAAATGTGAGCTATGGGTAAAATGTTTTTTAAAAAAACCAAAAAAACCAACAACAAAAAAAAACAGATTTAAAAAAAAAAAAAAAATTTCAACACTTTGTGTTATCATCTTTGATGTTAAATATAACCAAATATAAACTGTTGATTTCTGCGATCGTGCAATCTTAGCAAAAATATTCTTTTACAAAAAGTGTCACAAATAAATGGCCATTCAAATGAGCTTGCTACGGACCGTAGGCAATAGATAGGAATAATATGGTATATTAATTGATCAGTAAAACTTACATAAAACAACGTCTTCTGTGGTGGCATGCGGGACACCTAGAGGAGCCACGGAACCAAAGCGAAATATCTCGTACAAAGTTGCCTCAGTATACGGGAGCATGCCACGGTCGTCCATAGAGGGCAGCCTATCGCGACCTATGACCCGATCCAATTCCTCGGCTACTTTGGTTTGTATTTCCGGGTATTCACACATGAGGGCAAATGCCCACTGGAATGTCAGTATGGTCGTATCTGTGCCCGCTAAAATGTTAAAGCAAAAAATATACAGGGTGAGTCAAAAAGACTGCAATAGGGGAAAGAAGTCATTTTATTTTCAAAACCAAATCGAAGTTTAGAATTACTTTAACCTTAAAGGTAGATGACCCGATCACATTCCGATTTTCAACTTGAAGTTTTCTATTCTACATGAAAGGTCATCCTTAAAAAAGTCGTGTTCCAAAGTTTGAGTTGCATACCTCTAATGGTTCTTATTTTAGATGCACAAGATGCTGTGAACTGTACCCATTGAGTAGTACAGAAACTATATCGGTGGTTACCACCATTCGCGGTAATTCAACGTTATTTCATCGATTTCTCCGTAATTATACCGATTTAGGCCGTCAAATTTCAGTATGATGATGAGAAAAATACGAGCTTTCATATGAAATGAAAATCTCCGTACATGTATGTTTTAAATAATTCTGTGTTACGAAAATGTGATCGGGTCATCTACCTTTAAATGATTGCTATATTTGTTAGTAACTTTGTGTGAAAAAATGAAGTCAATAGCATTCACCGTTTGTCTTTGGTGACCTTTTTTTAATGAGGCACCCAAATAACATGCTTGTCCACGAGCCATATAAAACATGCATAAAAGCATAATGGTATAACACACAACTGATATGAAACTGATCAAATGTTTACCTTACGCTTTATTGGTATGTTTCTCCTGATGTTTATTGCATTCATGTCTCTCATGTCAATATCATAGTCATAATGTGTCCTTCATTTTTTTTTTTTTACATTTTTTTTTACATTTTTTTTTTAACGTTTCCACAGTGCATTGAGCACTCGTGCTTTTATTTTCTTAATCATAACATATTTATAACATAATATTAAGAATATTCATTTTTGTTATTGTTGATAAGTTACATAATGTGTCCTTCATTGTTCATGGATTCATTGACCTGCTGCTCTGCCCTTCACTTGAGCACCTTGCAATGCAATGCATCTCTCAGCGTATGTAGCTGGCAAGGCTGGTCTTTTGAATATGAAATTCTTGGAAAATGTTTCATCTGTATTTCTTCCTATTTCACAATTGGCAATCATTGAAAAACTGGAAAAATAAACTAATAAACCTAACCTAACCTAACCCAAACAAAACAAAATAAAACAAAACAAAACAAAACAAAACAAAACAAAACAAAGCAAAACCAACCAAATCAAGATAAAAAAAAACCCCTCCAAAACCCAATGAAATAACAATAATAATAACAACAATACAAATACAAAATCTAAAACAAAAAACATACCAGAATAGACCAGTCCAGAACAGAATAAAAGAATGGAATAGAATAGAACAGACAGGAACAGAACAGAAAACAAAACAGATCAAAACAAAAGACACACCCACACAAAGTTGTGACACATACCACCAAATACATCTCCGACGGTTTGCACAAGATGTGTGTCTGTTAAAGAGTCCGCTTTCTGCGATCCTTCATCAATGGCGTCTTGCTGGGCTTTCATTAGACAATCAATAAGATCCCGGATATTTTCTGCAATCAAAACAATATTTGTTCAAGATTAGCATCAAAGTTTATCAGTGTTAGTATGCAATGAGAAGAAAAATACCATGTTGTACGGGCAACGGACCTCTCATGTCGGGTCTATCGTTTGGCTTTTTATTCTTTCCCCTTGAAAATGGCTATAAAAATCAAACAAATTTGTAAACATTTCATATTTCATATATTATTTTATATTTTATATTATATATAATATAATATAAAGCAGTTTACCAACCTATGGTGTTTTACAATTGACAATATAACAACAAATATTAATTTATTCAGTTTCCTCTTGTATCACTTTATGCAATCCCTACCGCGTTTGGCCACTTGTCTTATGTTATTGTGTTATGTGTATTGTAAAACCTTGTCGCTTATTCACTTACCGCTGGTTCAACTTGCCGTTTATCAGCAAGACCGGTGGCTTAAAGGCATATTATGTGATCTTTTCCAGAGAGCGCCCTCTATTCATGATTTTTTTTAGAAAGTAGATTTTCTTGCAGATTTACATTTCCGATCATAAATCATAGATACATTCCAAGTTACAGAGCGATACGATTCCTAATTACCTCAAAATCATGGTTTTAGAGTAAATTTAGAGTGAAAAATATAAACTGTCGGGATTCCGACAGTTTATTTTCACTCTAAAACCATGATTTTGAAGTAATTAAGAATTGTATCGCCCTGTAACTTGGAATGTATGCATGATTTATGATCAGAAATGTAAATCTGCAAGAAAATCTGCTTTCTATTTTTTTTCGATGTTGAGGGCGTTCCCTGGAAAGATCACATAATATACCTTTAATGGTAAAAGTGCCTAGCTAGTGATCAAGAGACCAGGGTTCACTTCCCCGTCGGTAAATGTCCTTGCTTATTTTTTGGTGTTTATTAATATTTTTGTTATAATATTTGTTGTTATAATATTGTGAAACACATTAGGTTGGTGAACTGCTTTATATTATGTTGTATATAATATCAAATAATATACGATTTGAATTATTCAGTTTCCTCTTGTATCACTTTATGCAATCCCTACCGCGTTTGGCCACTTGTCTTATATTATTGTGTTATGTGTGTAGTGTAAAACCCTGTCGCTTATACACTTACCTGTGGCCGGTGGCTTAGTGGTAAAAGCGCCTGTCTAGTGGATCAGGAGACCAGGGTTCAATTCCCCGCCGGTGAATGTTCTTGCTTATTTTTTCGTTAGGAAGTTATCCGGTGTTTGTTAATATTTGTTGTTATATTGTCTATTGTTAACTGCTTTATATTATGTTGTATATAGAGATCCCATGATTAAACCTAATGAACTTTTGATTTGGACACAAATTGACAACATATCTGAAATGTTCTGTCAATCATTTTGCACCGTGACATGATTGCTAAGAATAGTGTCACTCTCAACTGAAATTCAGAGGCACAGCCCACACATACTGTAAAAGTGAAAATGTTCGCGCTACATTTATTTTCGCGATTTTCGCGCTAAAATCAGCACGCGCGCAAATAAAATGACGTTTTTATAACCTATTTATTACGTTGTTGGAACGTCGTGACAACGTTTCACTTTAGTTCTTGGAACGTTATGATTAAACGTTCAAAGAACGTTTATTTGTCAACACATTTTTATGTTGTATGAACGTTTGTCTTGAACGTTTTCACAACGTTTAAAAAACTTTCATCAAATTCGGTTTAGTTACACCATGGCAACCAGGGAATGAATGGTAGTGGTATTATAGAGGAAGGGGGGGGGGGGGGCGGGCTGCAGGGGCATTGACCTTTTCATGTGTATGTTCTTGCACAATGTACATGTACATGGCATTAGTGAACAATAACTTTCCTTTAGCCATACATATGAGAACTTACGTATACATAATCAAAATACTTTCTATGGTGTTAAAAGCTGTTAAATGTATGTATCGACTTAAATTTAAAAAAAAAATAGGTTTAAATAAATAAAAGGTGCAAATTGGCTCATTACCATAATTTAAAGGTTACAAACGAGCACCGGTGCTAATTTTTGTACCATTGAAATTATGCTAATGAGCTATTTCCACAATTTACTCGACTCATGTAAGGCCAGGTAAAATATGCAAATTAGCGATTGCAGCCCAGGTAACATAATTTGGTTGTGTAAACGTTATATGAACGTCGTGATGAAGCCAGATGTGAGTGATTAAAAAAATGATGTAAAACAGTTACATGTTTACGGCGAAAAATTAAGCGCGCGAAAGTGAAAATCGTCTGATAATAAAATTAATAGGCCTAAATAAAAAAATTATTAATAAATAAATAAATAAATAAAAATAAATAAATTGATTTATAATCAATTTCATTTGTACAGGGTGACCCAAAAAAATGTTAACACTCCGGGCACATAAGATAGCTTAAAAGGACAGGAACACACGGGTCTAATCTGGATGTATTATAAAATAGCCGATTTTGCTTCCTCATGTTTGCTGAAGCATATCTCCCGTTCTAAATAACCAATTGGAACGCAATAAAATGCAAATGAAAGCTTATTTACTCAGCTTTTATAATACATCAAGATTAGACCTGTGGGTTCCTGTCCTTTTAAGATATCTCATGTGCCCGGAGTGTTAACATTTTTTTTGGTCACCCTGTATACGCCTAGATTAGTACAAATCAAATTTGTAATGCCAAATTGTTTTGTATTAAAAATTTGATTCGTAATAAACCTTTTCAAATAAAATGTATTTCATTATTTAATTAGTCCATGGAAACGTTAGAAAAACGTTCTCTGAAAGTTGCAGGTAAGTTCTAGTTTGGTTGCACTTAGGTTGTGGTTATAGGCTGTCATTAAAACGTTTCTACAACGTTATTATAACGTTGCGGTTTGGGTGTGATTTGGTTGTTTTACGTTGGTCCAGGGAAACGTGAGCAAAACGTTTTCTGAACGTTGCAGTTAAGTTCTAGTTTGGTTGCACTTAGGTTGTGGTTAGGTTGTCATTAACACGTTTCTACAACGCTATTATAACGTTGCGGTTTGGGTGTGATTTGGTTGTTTTAGGTTGGTCCATGGAAACGTGAGCAAAACGTTCTCTGAACGTTGCAGTTAAGTTCTAGTTTGGTTGCACTTAGGTTGTGGTTAGGTTGTCATTAAAACGTTTCTACAACGTTATTATAACGTTGCGGTTTGGGTGTGATTTGGTTGTTTTAGGTTGGTCCATGGAAACGTGAGCAAAACGTTCTCTGAACGTTGCAGTTAAGTTCTAGTTTGGTTTCACTTAGGTTGTGGTTAGGTTGTCATTAAAACATTTGTACAACGTTATTATAACGTTGCGGTTTGGGTGTGATTTGGTACTTAAAACAAACAACCCGCAACGTTATAATAACGTTGTAAGAACGTTTTTAATGACAACCTAACCAGAACCTTAGTGCAACCAAACTAGAACTTAATTTAAACTACAACGTTCAGGGAACATCTTTTTCACGTTTAAAGGATTAAACTAAAACAACCAACTATTTGAGTGTTACAACGTTGTTAAAACATTATGTAAACGTTTCCGATGATCAACATGCAACGTTCAGAGAACGTTTTAATCACGTTTCCCAGAACCAACCTAAAACAAACAAACCGCAACGTCATAATAACGTTGTAAGAACGTTTATAATGACAATCTAACCACAACCTAAGTGCAACCAAACTAGAACTAAACTGCAACGTTCAGAGAACGTTTTGCTCACGTTTCAACGGACCAACTTAAAACAACCAAATCACAACCAAACCGTAACGTTATAAAAACGTTGTTAAAACGTTTTAAATGACGCAACCTAACTGCAACCTAGGTGCAACGTTGCGGAAACGTTCTGTGTTTGCTGGGATATTGTATGTGCTGATCATCATTTGTATTGCTATATTCCATTAATGCTTAACAGGAATTAAAAACATGTCCTGGCCAGTTCATCCCTCGCTGCTCTAATGGTAGAGAGACATGCTTTGAAATGCAGAGGTCCATGGTTCGATTCCCACTAGGACAACTTTTTCCAACTGATTTATTTCCTTTTGTAAAAGTTAGGGTTAGGAATATATTCTAAATCAAAAAGTTAGGCCACCACAGGTAGACACTTAGACAGTCATGTGGGTATTTCCATCACTGCGTGCCCATATATGCGAGTCTCTTGTTGTTGTTTTTTCATTGTGAAACCTTTTAATTAATTGTACAGCGTACCCAAAAAACTGGGTCCAACGGCTGGAGAGCTTATAAACAATAAATGAAAAATTAGGGAATAGAGCTGCTTCATATTCAGGGATATGAAAGTAAATATATCTGACTTTAATTGGTGAAATTATGAGACCAATCTGATGTCAACTTGTTGAAATACAAAGCTTTGAATAGAGCGTGGTCAGAACATGTTTGTACCAATTTTGCCCATGAACCACCCATACATTGCCTTTGCGCATTGTCCTCACTTCATCAAAGTTTTGCATTTGAATTTATTCTTTAAAAAAACCATATCTTCATCATAAAAAGGGATTTTAAAAAGTGTTAATACCTTACACTGATCCAGTGTAAGCACTCACGTGTACGTTTCAGATACGACTGTATCCTTTGTCAACACTTTTGGTAGTGATGATCTTGACAACTCTGATTTCTATTGCCTCTCGAATCCATCTTTTATATTTGTCTTGTTCACGGGATCAGGAAGAAGGGGACCTCAACAATGAACCGAGACGAGGGGCAATACCACCTCACTCACGTTTTCGAAGATCTCTTATATTCTGGCAAAAAATCCTCAGATGATAAATCAACTGGCAACTCCAAGACTGCAAAAAGCGTCACGAGTTGTCAAGATCATCACTACCAAAAGTGTTGACAAAGGATACAGTCGTATCTGAAACGTACACGTGAGTACTAACACTGGATCAGTATAATGAACCTTCTATATCATATTATAATCAACGATCCTTATGAACCTATTTGGTAACCTATGAAATTGTTTAGAAAAATCAATGTTGGTGCCACTTGTCCCCCTCTCTCTGTCCATAAACATCAACATTGCGGTGGTACTTTAGTCAGCAAAATGTGTTTTTAACCTTCTTCTTATGGATCAGTTATTAAAGATTATGGATGACAAGATAAGATACTGATGTCAGGAAGCGTTTCTTACGGACTTGCCAGGTACCATTGCACAAGATAGGAGCAAAAAAGGGGTTTAAAACTTAAAAACCGAACAGACGATATAGGCTCCATAATCAATAAATTACTTCTGAGACCCTGCCATTCTTTGTAGCAGGCCGAAAACCATTACTTCGGAATTGAAAACCAGCCATTAAGCATTAAGATATTCATCTCATCAGAGGAATCCGAGGCAGAGTATCAAGGCGCTCTAACAGATGCTCTTCTATGATGCAAAGAAGATTTCTTGATGCACCCCAGGATGCTTCACTTAGGAACTCTGACAGATTAAGTATCCCAAGGGTCAACACAATACGATATAGAAAGAGTCCTCTTTTGCATATGGTCAATCTCTGGAATAAAACTCATTAGTGTTTTCAATACTGTTCTTTTAGTGCAATGAACTGGCAACTTGTTGGTATTCAACTTTTATCCTGTGCATATATTTCGTCCTTTTAGCTGTGTATTATATCGTGAGTAGTAAGTTTGGTTTGAATGTATGTGGATGTGGGGGGTGAGTGTTGGGCGTAAGGTGTTTCTGTCTGTGTGGGGTGGGGGTGGGGGGGGGGTAGGGTTGAGTATGTAGGTGCGTGTAGAAGGTATGCCAGGTGGGTGTGGATTGGTTTGTGAGGTGTGTATATGTAATGTATGGTTCATTTATTTGGTTAAATACTATTCTTGATATTACCTTTTAAATAATTATTAATGGGCTTGTGCAATTGTATTTTGATATTTATACATGTTTTTATATTGTAAAAGTGTTGCAATTCAGATGTTATTCTGCTATAACAATTATGTTAATAAATCTTTTATGCATGAATAAATGAAACTTTCATCACATGACCACTGATTTCTGTCACCAGTGTCTACTGGTTCCCATCAACATTACAGTGCAAGGAAATGCTTGTAAAGTTGTTAAACGAGGGTCTTTAAGAAAATCCTGTTGCAAGAACAACCCCCAGAGCTGATCGATTGCTAGGAAACACCCCATCTGCACGATGTAAGGAATGGAAGGATTTCTTTTCCACGCTACTTGGCTCACCACCTATAGCCAGTAATCCAGATGAGGAGATTGAAAACATCTTTGACAACACCTTGCCAATTGAGACTGGAGCCTTCACTAATGAGGAACTGCAGAAAGTACTTCAGAAGATGTCAAATGGAAAAGCTGCAGGGCTTGACGAAATACCAGCTGAGGTATGGAAAACTGGTAGATTCAACAACATCCTACTAGAAATCTGTAATGGTACCCTACTAAGAGGTGAAAAACCATGTGAATGGTCCCTCAGTGGTATTGTCCCAATCCACAAGAAAGGTGACCTGAGCAAAGCTAACAACTATAGAGGTATAAGTTTGACATCCATAGCAGCTAAGATCTTCAATCGCTTGATACTCAACCGCATTCGTCCTCATATGGAACCATTGCTAAGACCAAACCAAAATGGGTTCCGTGCTGAACGCTCAACAACATCACACATCCTGGCCTTAAGAAGACTGATTGAGGGTATTAAGGACAAGCATCTTGAATGTATCATCACCTTCATTGACTTCAAAAAGGCCTTTGACTCAATACACAGAGGGGAAATGCTCAAGATCCTTAGAGCATACGGTATCCCAGACAGCATTGTTAAAGCGATTGACATAACGTACAGCAACACACAAGCGGTAGTTATATCACCAGATGGCGAAACTGATGCATTTGAAATCCTTGCAGGAGTGCTCCAGGGAGACACACTGGCACCATATCTGTTCATAATTGTCCTGGACTATGTCATGAGGATGTCAATTGGTGAAGACAAAGACACGCTGGGCTTTACAGTAACACCCAGACGTAGCCGGAGACACCCTGCTAAAATCCTAACAGACCTAGACTTCGCAGACGACATTGCCTTGCTATCTGACACGCTTCAACAAGCCCAGAACTTACTCTCTCGTGTGGAAAGTGCTGCTGCAACAGTCGGTCCCCAGATGAATGCAACAAAAACCAAATTCATGACCTACAGCATCAAAGGCAATGCTACACTGAACACCATTGATGGGAACCACCTAGATCAGGTCAATGACTTCCAGTACTTGGTTCATGGGTAGACGAATCTGAAAGAGATTTTAAAATCTGCAAGGCCCTTGCCTGGAAGGCTTGCAACAAGATGCGCACCCTCTGGAAATCTAATCTGTCAGCCTCCTTGAAGATCAGCTTCTTCCGTGCTGCTGTAGAAAGCATTCTACTTTATGGCGCAGAAGGGTGGACATTAACAAACAGACTTGAGGCAAGACTTGACGGCTGCTATACCAGACTACTAATGATGGTATTAAACCTCAACTGGAAGGATCATCCCAAAAGAGAGGAAATCTATGCAGGGCTACCAAAAATATCAGAAATTGCTGCCCACTGTGTAAGAAGGCTGAATGAACTAGTGTCTCAACTAGTCTTCTGGACCCCAACTCAAGGCCAACGTACTCAAGGGAGACCAAGGTTGACATACCCCACGCTGCTTAGTAAAGATGCTGGCATCAACCAGCAAGAGCTACGCAATCTAATGCAGGACAGAGTGAACTGGCGAAAATTCATCATGGCTTCCGACCGAGGTCGACGAAAGTAAGTAAAAGTAAGTTGCAAGTAATATGATTGATGTGTCTTTAATACAGTCCTCTCTTGATTTTCTTAAAGACCCTATATTTTTATAAATACAAGTTTTAGTTGGGATTCAACTTCTTTCATATTTGTGGCCAAGTTTACCCTATCTGCACCATGTATTACTATGGTAGAGGTCAGACGACCTCCAGCTGTTAATTACTTTAACACATGTGTGGCACTGTTTGTTTTGGTGATAAGCCCTGCTGGTACTGTAGGGGCGCTAAGCATGATGGGGTACATCAAGAAATCTTCTTTGTCTATGATGTGTATTTCCAAAATTTGACATCCCTAAATATAAAGCAGTTATGTTCCTACTTTTTAAGTTATAAGCTCTCCAAGTTTTTGTTTTTGGACCCAGTTTTTTGGGACATGCTGTAGTATTGAGGAACTCCATCATTTTACCCTAGCCAGGTGTGGGTACATATCTCAGTCATGAATAGGAAGTATACCATTTTACGTGTGAATAGACACCCCCCCCCCCCACACCCCCTAAAACCAAAGCAAAAATGACTTGCCCTACCTGGGTTGTATGACTTCTGATGGTCGTCATACTCTGTCCTGATGGGATTGTAGAACCTATTGAAAAACTCTATCATTCTACCCCGGCCAGGTGTGGGCACATATCTCATGAACGGAAAGTAATCTGCCAATAAACCGTTGCCTAATATCTCGGCTTCCTCCTTGTTGATGTCAAGCCATTCTTGTATGCGAGGATCATCATAGGCATATCTGTAAGTGACAAAAGAGGTCAACAAGGGGGAACATGCCCCCCCCCCCACCCCCAGTCACGATCCTATCCCCAACTTTTCCCAAAGATTTTTGATGCTGGTGCCACCACTGATGCTGTTCCCATATACAATAATGGATGGTGTCCCAAATGTTTCAAGCTTTCTGTGGTAATTCCAGTATAAAACTGAAAACATATGTGACCAGTCACATGAAAATGGGCTATGTCGGCAAAATGCTGTTGAAGATATTGACCAAATTAAGCAAGTAAAACCAAGGATAAAAAAGAATTTATACCTTTTCCCTCAATAAATTCTAAATACTTACTCATGTCCAAAGCACATACTAGCCAATATGTTGTACACTATTAAGCCAATCATATCTGTCGGATCAAAAGATTTCTCACCGAGTTCCTCCAAGGCGTTCACCATTTTGTCTGTCATGCTGAACACCAATTTCTCTAATTTCTTGCCAGAGGCAAAGGTTCTGGGAACAAAAATAAAGAAAACATAAATTCCCATTAGGCCTAAAAAAAAAGGTTTGATTGGCGTAACATGACCAAAACAAATAGGGTATGTCGGTCGGGATTATTTTTTTTATTTTTTTTTTAAAAATCACCTACTTTTGAACACTTAAAAGACAGCAGTACACACAAATGAAGAGACGGCAAAAATTCAACAATATATCATTTCGATTTGGACTTAAAATAGCCGAAAATGAAAGCAAACAGTCAAAAACTTTTTCTTTTTTTTCTTTTTCTTTTTTTTCCCCTCAAAATAATAAAAAATATTCAGGGTCGGCGATGTATTTAGGGTCGGTCGGGTTACGCCAATCAAACTTCTTTTTTTTTAAGGCCTTATAGGCAACATAAAAAACCCTTTTCTACAGACAAACAAACCTCTCAGGTAAAGGTCGGTCGTCGGGCTCATGAACATTATCAACAATTTACTAAATGTCAAAAAAAATCATAAATTATCATTTTTTTAAAAGATATTCCAAAAAATGTCAAAACATTGCAATATTTGTATTTATGTCAAAATGTCCATAAATAAGGGTGTTACCTTCATGTAAAGGAATCAGATTTAGTCTAGGGTAAAGACTTCATTGAGGGATTATACTGAATAAAACTTATAATCAGAGAATGAAGTTTTCACACTAGACTCGTTTTGTGACACCTTACATGAAGGTAGAACTGAAATAAGCTTGATTTTGTCTAAAACTTAAAGGGGCACAGAGAGATTTCTCAAAAAAATGAAATTCAACATTTTTACCTTGTTTAGATAGATGATATACATAGAAATCCTCTCATGTAAAATTTCTTCAAAAAAATCAGTAAAAAATAAAAATAAAGACATTTTCTCAGCTTTTCCCTTTTTTGTGTTTTGGTTAAAAATCACCACCAATTGAATCAGGGAGGTCATGACTATGTATCATGCAACAAGCCATGGGTGGTCTTCAAGGTTATTTTGAATAAACATGAAACAAATAAGTAAGAAGCCATCTGTGGCCTTTTAGATGAATTTGGGTAATTTCGATGTGATGTACATCGAAACCCAACTTCTGAACAAATTGAGGGCTCCCTCCATGAAGGATCTCTTAGTGCCCCTTTAACATCTCAGGCTACTTTAAGCTACTTTAATTGATTTTACAATTCAAGTAAAACATGTTGATAATTAGGGGACAAACTGAGATGGGGCTTGGGTATGCCCAGGGGTATGCTGGTACCCTGGATCCCCGCGCCAACTCATCCATAAGTGCAGGTATAGGCTCAAGGCTCAAGATAACTTTTTTTTTACCGGGAGCTACTTTTTTCAAATGTAGCGCCCGGATCAGTGGGATTTATGAGAACCGGGAACTACTTATAGTCTACCGGGAGCTATAACCTTTTATTAAATCAAATAAGCTTAAGCGAAATTTGCTGTTTTTGGCATGCTTCCCGTGCACTGGATTTGGAAAAAAATTCAGCGCTCGGTTGTTTATTTTTCAGCATTACCAGGCGCTTTGGCAGAAGGACCGAGGGGTAAAAATTGCCCATTGCCCGCTTATCTTGAGGCCTTGTATAGGCTTCTCCATGACCACCTAGAATAGACTCTACACAGACATTATCATTAATGGCCCAAATTTACGTACATATTTAAACATTATTTTCAGCTAAACACACATTTAACTTTGACTTTAAACATATATCGTTTAACTAATCACAATCAGTATAATATATGACCTCATTCATTGTATGAGACATCTTTTGGAAGTCAATCTCCCAGTATCCCTGAAAAATGCTAAAAATTAAGATTTTGCCAGATGGAAATATATTTGCCAAAATGATGGTTAGATATACTTTTCCTTGGCTAATATTTTATATGGAATCTGAATCTGGAGTCAGAAATACAAAAATCCTGACTTAAATTGTTCACCAATTCAATTGTACAGGCAGACATTTTGAAAATTGAAATTATGGATACAGACCACATTTGTGAGATTTTCACTAAAATTGTCATGCCAATCTAATATCAATTTTAAGAATGTTCATTTGTTTGTTCAATCAGTGCAAAATAACTCCTTTTAACCTTTCATAACAACAGATGAAAGGTAATTTACATGTTTGACAGAGTATAATTGTGACAGACGGGACCAACTTTGAGATAAATTTCAGAATAATTATTCATTGAAGGGTATTTTCATTATACTTTCTAGGTAAGATCAACTTGATAAAAGATAGGAATTCAATTTTGAACCAAAAATATCTCTTCATGTAAAAAATACACAACTATATTTGATGTTTTTTTGTGACAGACGGGACATTTGCAACATGATTTATTTTAAAATACCTTACAACACGTATCTTTTTCATCTTTTGGGTTAAATTTCTCTTGTGATGGAAAGGAAAGGTATCATACTTCATATTCAACCAATAATAATTATCTTTCGAACATCAGAACTGTAGCAGAGGGGCGCAGAGGGAAACTCAATGTTCATCACAAAATTTTGGGAAAAACTGTATTTCCCATTTCCGCAAACTTTAACCCTTCATAAAAATAAAATCCAAATGCAGCAGAAGAAAGCTTGATTTCTCTACTTTCACAGAAAAAAAATGTTTCAACGGTAAAGAAATTACTTTCAATATTCATGAATGTGTAATCCTTACGTGGAAATGGCCCAGTGTCTGTCAGCCATTGATGCTTAGGTGACAAAAATAAAACCCAAAACCTTTGTTTTTTGGTTGTTTTAAAAATGTAGGCGAATGTTAACAATATTTGTTTAAAAAATAAAAATAAATTGTTTAAAAAACATTTACAATTTCAAAAAACCTCAAAAACAATTTTGTGAAAAAGAAATTGATAAATTTAATATTTGAAAATACTGCAAGTCACGACTTGCGAATCCCCTAGCTGGGAGATCAACTAAATGAGGTCAAAGGTCACATAGGGGTCATGTTCCCCCGGTGTTCATGTTTCTTTTCTCCAAGTTTGACGTCAATCGGGTAACTTTTACGATTTGACCTCTGGATGACTTTTAACATCAGATGACCTTGGATGACCTCTAATTATTTTTTGACATGTTCCCCCGGTGTTCATTGCACAATTTAACCCCTTGTTGACCTTTGACCTTGGATGAGCTCCCGGTGTTCATGTTTCTTTTCTCAAAGTTTGAAGTCAATCGGGCAACTTTTACGAGTTGACCCCTGGATGACCTTTGACCTCATATGACCTCGGATGACCTCTAATTATTTTGCACGAATTTACCCCTTGTTGACCTTTGACGGCCTCTAATGACCGTTGACCTCGGATGACCTCTAATTCATTTTAGACATGTTCACCCGGTGTTCATGTTTCTTTTCTCCAAGTTTGAAGTCAATCGGGCAACTTTTACGAGTTGACCCCTGGATGACCTTTGACCACCTCGGATGACCTCTAATTAATTTTAGACATGTTCACCCGGTGTTCATGTTTCTTTTCTCCAAGTTTGAAGTCAATCGGGCAACTTTTACGAGTTGACCCCTGGATGACCTTTGACCTCAGATGACCTCTAATTATTTTTTGACATGTTCCCCCGGTGTTCATTGCACGATTTAACCCCTTGTTGACCTTTAACATTCATTGCATTAACCCCTTGTTGACCTTGGATGACCTCGGATAACCTCTAATTAATTTTAGACATGTTCACCCGGTGTTCATTTACTTTTCTCCAAGTTTGAAGTCAATCGGGCAACTTTTACGATTTGACCCCTGGATGACCTTTGACCTCAGATGACCTATGCAAACTAGACCCCCAAAAGAGCAGCCACAGCTTTTGACCATGGCCTACCTATTGCTGAAGGTTTGAAGTCAATCCGTCCACCCATTCAAAAGATACAGCATTCAACTTTTACGATTTGACCCCTGGATGACCTTTGACCTCAGATGACCTATGCAAATTAGGCCCCCAAAAAAGCAGTCACAGCTTTTGACCATGGCCTACCTATTGCTGAAGGTTTGAAGTCAATCCGTCCATCCGTTCAAAAGATACAGCATTCGGGAAAAAGGCTAACCAAAAAGGCACATACGGACATACAGACACACATTGACATGATTACAAATCCCCTTCTGGTTTTAAAACCAGGGGGATAAAAATGAAATGGGTCGGTCGGGCCCATGGAACAGATTGTTTTTCTGACACCTTACCTTAATGCTGCATGCCCAATCTTACGATGGATTTTCCAAGTCTCCGTAAACGGGCTCATTACGATATCTTTATATCCTTCACTAAATATCTCCACTGTGTATAAATAAAAATTGGGTCGAAAATTTGGTAATAATGTGATTTTTTCTTGATATTTTATGGCAAAAAGTGTACAAATTCTCCCTTTCACTGTTTTAATTGCACACAAAAAAGAAAGAAAAAGAGTGTCCCCCAATTTATGGGAAAACCATTTATTTGCTGTTGAGCCTGAGCTTTAGAGAGACTCTAAAAATGCTGGAAATCAATATAACATTTATCCAATCAATGGTATTTGTTATTCTTCTTCTTCTTTGGCCTCCGTCAGATTTGACAATTGGCTGCCATACGATCACATCTCCGGATCATCTTTCTCCAAGCTACTCTGTCTTGTGCCAGACGCTTGGCCTTTATAAGACTCATACCAGTCCATTCCTTGATGTTGTCAAACCATTGTTTCCTTTGACGACCTCTTTTCCTGCTGTCTTCAACTTTCCCTTCTATGATTTAAGGAATAAACCATATGTGCGTTGCATGAAACTGTGCGCTATGTGCAGTATTATTGGTATATGACCAAGATAATTTTATTTACTGCCCAAGTCTTTGAAAAGAATGAATGCAAAGGCAAAACATTGGCGAAATCACAACAATGTGCAATTGCAACACATCGGGGTGTTCCTTGAAAAGTGGGACAAATGGGTTTTGACCACGCTCTATTAAAATCTTTGTATTTCAAAAAGTATATATGCTTACAAACTCTCTATGTTTCCTACTTTTTTAGTTGTAAGCTCGCAAACTTTTGAACCCAGTTTTTTGGGACACGCTGTATATAATTATAAAGAACAAAGTAAAAAATGCATTTGGCCACGAGAAAACCATACCCTGTTCCTTAGTTGCCGACGACACATTTTTTACTTTCAAATTTTTCAATTATAGTTGAAATATTTTAAATGCTTTTGAAATTTTGTGAAAATAGCTGAAAATTAACCAAAATAACAGCGGACTGTTGGTTTTCAAGAGCTTGACTTTTCCAGTTTAGGATATACCATGTCACCCCCCACCTACTTTCAAGAAGTTTCTCAAGTCTCAGGCCCCCCCCCCTCTCTCAAATGTCTGACTCGACAGCAATTTAATTCTTAAAAGTTGACAGCGTGGTAGTAAAAATACAAAAATAATGACCGACCCTACCTGAGAGGTTCGTTTGCCTGTACAGCAATATCCCCCCCCCCCAGCGTAGCCTTAGCATTAGATTTACAAAAACAAAAACTTGTTTTGGAATAATGCACATATAACTCATAACTTACTAGTATATGTATCAGGTCGTCCAGCAAACTGATCTTGTTTACGCAAGAGTGAATCTTTCACAACATCGATACTGTTGAGGACTACCACCCACTTAGTGGCGATCTTGATGGAAAATACATCCCCATATTTTTTGCCCATGTTTTTGAACAATTCAAAAGGTGGTGTATCTCCTCGAAACACTGAAATTTAAAAAAGGAAAGAAAAAATTGTATAAATATAATGGATCTACTTTACAGTAGAAACTTGTTACACCAAAATGCATAGCCTGAAATCCCGCTTAGGCCTAAAAAAAATAAATTGATTGGCGTAACATGACCAAAACAAATAGGGTAGGTCGGTCGGGATTTTTTAACTTTTTTTTATTTGTTATTTTTTAAATCACCTACTTTTGAACACTTAAAAGACAGCAGTACACACAAATGAAGAGACAGCAAAATTCCTTTTTCTTTAAACATTTTTCAACAATATATCATTTCGATGGGGACTTAAAATAGCCGAAAATGAAAGCAAACAGTCAAAAACTTTAATACTTTGTGTGTGTTTTTCCCCCCCCCCCCCCCCCCCTCAAAATAATAAAAAATATTCAGGGTCGGCGATGTATTTAGGGTCGGTCGGGTTACGCCAATCAAACTTCTTTTTTTTTAGGCCTTACTGCCAAGTGTTTTACATAGTCTCGAACAACTGCCTATCTTTTCTGTACAAAAGTTAAGGTTTAAACAAACAAAATAACACAAAATACCGGGTAACACAAAGTAATTGCCATCACTAATCCTTTTGTTTCAGACATTAATAACACAAAATACTTTGATTTTATTATACTTTTTTTTTAATTTCAAAGTTTTTTTCTTCTTCATTCATCGTAGGGCGGGGCCATGATGGTTTTGATTCTTTGCACGTGCGATCCAATTTTGCTTGCAGGTACAAATTTACGGCAATAGCGTTGCATGCCGAACTTTATTATCAGAAATACAATCGGTAGACTCTCACACATATGTCAAGAGCAAAGTGCATTATCACGGTGTTAAAAAGCAAATTGTCGAAAAGATTACAACAACTATCACTTTTGTTTCAATGGTTATGAAGTAATGAAAGGTACGATCGGGAGTCATGCAGAGATAATCACTCTGGATCCTGAAACAATATCTCGGGATCCTGAGATAATATCTCGGGATTCTGAGATAATATCCTGGGATTCTGAGATAATATCTTGGGATTCAAAGATATTATCTTGGGGTTGGACTTGTTTTTTTTAAACAAGTCACTTCCGGGGCTCCGTAGTTATTGTATTATTACTCCTAAGCATTTATGAGACATTCTCTGACAATGAAAATAAAACTCACTCAGTACATTGCCAAGCAACGGCAATCCATCCGGTCCAGGCGGGAATCCAGACGGACGGCTGACGCTTCTATACATCAAATACCCGATGGATGTCACCACAAAGAGGCCCAACCCCGTAGTCAGGTTCACACAGTCAATAACGGCTTCCAACATTGTAAATTCTTATTCTGCAACACACTTGCAGTGATTGTCATCTAGTGTCCACACTCCCTGAGAATGGCGTATAAGGCACTCTAGGAAAGGATGAAATAATATCAATAATTAAATATAAAGTATTGTTAGCAGCATATAAACCAAAAATGATAGATGTATTTGTTTGTTTGTTTGTTTACACGGTTGATCCGTACAGACACGCTTGGGTCCTCATTTATTTTCCGATTGATCTATTTTCTTCCTTGGTTTACTGTCAAATTAGAAAACTACTGTCAAATTAGAAAACAAAACACACAAAACAAAACTTTAAAAAAACCAACTAAATGATCATAAATCGACCCTATCAATATGTCCAATAGTATTGAAAATTATTATTATTTAACTTCTTTAAATAAAGTTATATTTTTATTAAATATATTTTAAAAACATGATTATTATAAGGCCAAACAAAAAAACAAGTTTGTTTCCAGTAGTACACGCGCATTTGACTGAGACGCTAATTCTTGCCAGGGGCCACCAGCACTCCCCGCGCGCATGGAACAATTTTTGAAGCCAGCTCGAAAAACAACTGCGTCTTCCCTGCATCGCGTAATGGTAAATGTGTACGCTCGTGCATTGCTTTCCCTGCGCCGCTGCATGCTTGTGAATCAGTGAATTGCTGAATTCAATGGCGTGCGGGGCTTTAATTTTTTCGCTGAAGCTACATTATACTTTTTTTCTGAGATTTCCAATGGATTTACGAGATGATAGAGTTTTAAAATTTCACAGTCTGAAGGTAACATGGGTAGTAAATGACTTGGGAGTATGTCTGCACGGACCGGACCGACCAATTCAAAGCTTAACTTACTAGGCCTATGCATGTGTCAGTGTTAATTTGTCCATAAGATTTCAATTATTATGATGCTATGCCTATTACAACAGTTCACAGTAGCCATTTTATTTGCTATTTATGGATACCACTCCACTGCGATATTTATTTTACCAGTTTACTGAATATACCATATTGCTTAATTTTGGTAGACATAGTTCCCAATGTCGTTGTTTAGGTTCTCTTGATGTCCATGATCTCCAGAAGATTGTGGTACTCAAATGACCTCCAGATATGTATTTTTTCTTTATATTTTGATGATGTTCTCTATAATATGTTTGGGCTTTTATCTTGGTCTTATGTCACCTTCATTGGCTTTTTTAACCCCTGCCCATTTTGTGTTTCTTGATGAATGTTCTCTGAGTTACATGGACCAAATGATTGGTCCATCAGAGCTCTTTGTAGAGAGTTTTTAATACCAGTTTGATTTCTAATCGCTTAGTTCATTAACCATGTTAATGTATGTTGGGCTATTGTCACATCTGCTCATTATATACAACAAAAAATCAATTTGTTTGCTATCTACTGAAGATAGCAATCTTGAAGTGATTTTAACATTCCAATTAGCTAATGATGTAATTAATTGTTATGCTTTCTACTGAAGATAGCAATCGTTAATCATGCACGTTAACTTTCACATAATGTATAGGGGGAGGGGACATTGTTGTTTTCCTTGTGGGTTTAGGGGTTTGTTTGTTATTTGTTTGTTTGTTGGGGTGTTTGTTTGCTGGGTAGTATGTTTTTTGTTTGTTTGTTTGCTTACCTTTGTGATTGTTGTTAATATTTTTACCGACTGGACACTGTAAGTAAAATAAGTAAAAAACACCCACATTTTTATAACTACCATATACATGTATATAGGCCTATATGACTTTAATAGGTCTATGAAGAACTATGAACATGTTCATAGTTCTCCATATGCACATATTCGAACTGTTCTTCCTTACATTTTGATTTTTCCTTTATAAAAGTGTCAAACCGTTCGTAAATGTTCCAGTTGAATATCACCGTTAACCAAATTTTGCAAACACAAACATTCGCTTTTTCTTAGTGCAAATATCTTCCAAAACATTAATTTGTTCTTTCCTTTCACTTTCTTCCTTTCTTTCTTTCCCCTTCCTTTCCCCTTTCTTTTCCCCTTCTTTTCCTCACTTTCTATCTACTAATTTTAATTAAATATCTCCTTTTATAATTGGGCAATCTTTCATCACGATGCATATATTTACGGTTAAAATAGAGACGGCAAGAGTTTTTAAATAGGAGCACAAAGGAAGATAACCATGGATAACGCTGTTAGGGAGAGGGAACTAAGAAAGGATTTCTTCTAAAACCTTTTGCCCATCATAGAAAATACTTCTAACACGGTTCCCCCAGCCCAAGCCCGTGTTGTTCTCACTTGTATCACAGGCCGGACAGGATAGCTTGATTAGCCTGACAAAAAAACCTGATGCACGGCTGCGCAAGGAACGCGTATAACGACGCCAGTACGCCACACATTACGCTTAATTACGCATCGGTAAACGGTGGCACACACTTTTCACCAAATACAAAGAGATTTGGTGAAAATGCAGCAGACGCGTGGCTTCATTCGAAAAGGGCGAGTCGCCACTCTAGAGAATATGTAACCTCGCTGATTCTTGCGCATTTAAAAAAAATTATAGAAAAAACGGGGACAAATATTGTTAGGTATTGTCAAAATTGTGTCCAACATCAGGGGTAGAATTTCGTAACCAACCGCGCGAATCCGTTAAGATTCTCGCAGATTTATCCATGGATTCTCGCCAATTTTGAGAATCCATGGATTATTGCGAAATTAATGAAAATAAAATGAGGCTAAAAGCTTGCACAACTTCCAAATTCGGCATGTTTGTTGACTAAGGGTCAAATACCAGTCATCTAAGGTCCTGTTTTGGGAAAAAAGTGTTAAAAAAAGTGTAAAAATGTGTTAAATTTTACGCGAATCGATTCGCGCCGAAATTCTACCCCTGAACATGTTTCAAGATGGCGATTGGCCACATACCGCAAACACGAAAGTGAAAATCTGCAGCAAATATCACATTTTAGCGAGCATAAAAGTAACAAAAATGCAAAGATTTGACTAAATAAAAGCATTTCAAGTGAATCTCCACTATAAATTTGAGCAAAAAAATAAAAATATAAAAAACGCATTTCGCATTTGATTTTCAGGCTTGCTGCTGGAAACAAACTTGGTTTTTTTTGGGTCTAATACAATATATAAATACAAATAGTATCCATGTATGTACTACATGTGTGTAGTCAGTCTAAAATAAATAATAATTGAAAATGTTTGGTGCTACAATTTGATTACTTGGACATAAAGCATTTTAAGTGGTAAAACACACCTCAGTTTTCTACTCTTATCAATTGACTATAAAAAGAAAATTCAATACAACATTCTTCTATAATTCAATTGTTCTGAAATTGGCAGTATGAAGTATTATGCACACCAATCACAATCCTGCCCCCACCCACCACAGCAAGGTATAATGGGGACTTCGGTACTTCACTGGGTGTAACTGTTCAATGTCATTTAATTTGAGGGCATCAGGGGGGGGGGGGGGGAGGCTTCTGGCAGGGAAGGGGGGAAATGCCCCCTCTAGTTACGCCACTGGATATAACCAGTTCATGATTTTATATTATTTGCTGATGATACCACTATTCTTTACTCGCATAAGATATTGATACCCAAATAAAAATGGTTGCGAATACTGAACTGAAGGAAGTAAGAAATTGGTTCAAAGCAATTAAATAAGTATCTGTTAACGCAAGCAAAACAAATTATATGACATTGGGTACACCTCAGGACATCTGACAAATTAGAGCAAGATTTAAATGTCATCCTAGACAACACACTTCTAGATACATGTAGAGTGGGGGTCAGTGGTGTAGCTAGGATTTTTTTCAAGGGGGGGGGGGGCAAGATTTCTGAAATTTTCGTAAAAGGTTGCCCCAAATTTTTTTGCAGTCAGTCACCTCGTGAATTTCACGTAAGTGGGGGGGGGGGGGGGGGGGGGGGGGGGGGGGGGGGTGAGGTCAAAAAATTTCGCACGGTAAAAAAAAACCACACACTCAAAAATGTGCACGGTCAAAAAATCGCACAGTACAAAAAACAAAACAGTCAACAAATAATGGCCAATGATCCGGGTTTTAATCAGTTTTCTCTTTAACATTTTTCTTTATTTGATCATTTTTAAGTGGTTAAATGCATATAAGTCCGACATCCGCAGAGTGGTACGGGGGCACAAAGGGGGGGGGGGGGGGGGGCGGGGGCACAACATATTCTGTCAGGGGGGGGGGCAACCTCCCCCTGCCCCTCTTAGCTACGCCACTGGGCGGGGTAACGATAGGTTGTCCACAAAACCGGCCAAAAAAACCTGCATGGTCAAATACGCAAATCTACCGACGGAGGCTCGAGTTTACCGACGGGCTTATTTCAGAGGAGGCACCGGCCCCCCTGGACCTCCCCCTGGGTACGCCACTGGTCTGCACCTCCTAGAGTACTGTGTTCAAGCATGGAATCTGTATCAGATTGGTGAAATCAAAAAGAGCCACGAAACTGGTCAAGAGAGTGAGAAACAAGCCTATGGAGAGAGGTTGAAGATACTTAAGCTCTATCTGTTGGAAGTAAGGAGATAAGGAGGACATCACAGTTTACCCCTGAAATGGACATTAAATCAATTACCTATACAGCGAGTCAATACACAAGGTAATTGACATTTGTCAAGGATGAACGCGCCACCTACACACAGTACATGCAGTCACTGGTATTGTATACAAACTTGGTATATCACTTAAAGGGGTATTAAGAGATATGGTGGAGGCAGCGCCCTCAATTACAAAAATATAAGATCAAAACTGGGATTTGTATATTTTTACAATTGTATTACATGTATGAACTTACATGTTTAAGGATTAAGAAAAATCAGCCCTCTTTGTACAACAAAACGTCGATTCAAAAATGCTGATCTCCGCTAGATCAGCATATTACGTCAGACAGTATCCCCCTGCAGCACGCATGATACATATCGTGAACCATTTTTGCATAGAGGGCGTTTTTCAATAAATAGCAATGGTATTGTTTTAATCAAGTTTTGCTGTGTTTTTGTTAGTAGAAACAACAATAAGTCTAATGAAAGTGCATTGTTAGTTTCCCGTCGCCCGACCGACTCACATTTTGGTCCCCGCGTGAATATTTCATTATTTGGTAAATATTTCATTATTTGTTTGTTTAGAAAAAATAGCCAAGTTTGACTACAATTATATCGTATTTCATCAATAAATAAGTACAAATACGATGTAAATCTAATACTCGACATACCAACCCGTCTATATGACAATATTTTTCATTTTTAGCGATTTCGAAGCACTTTTCAAAGCCATACAACTTGTACAGCAGGCCTATACACACAAAGAAATTTAATTATTGCCTCCGCGATCGCTGATTTCCATCAATCTATTTCTACCGAATCGTGATCGCAACAGAGCCACTAACCACCATACATTTAGAGCGTGCATATAAATATACCGTATCGTTGAAGTAAAATACACTAAATATGATCAGTCACATGAGGGCAACCTAATTTGTTGGCCTTATTTCTTGTAATCGTATCATTATGATTTGAACTTCTGAGTTAGTTATTAAGTTGAACACTTTGTTATTGTGTATCTTGAAAGAGTTTTTTTCCTCAGGGGTGGGTGGTGGGTATGTGTGTGTTATGAAAAATCTTCTGAAAAGCATTAAGAGGAAGACAGATTTAAAATAAACAAGACTTTGCATGCAAATGGTCTGGAATTCATTTATTTATTGTAGTATTGACATATTTATACCCCTATTCACAATTATACACTCTTGGTTCTATAGATGAGGTGACCGTTGTTTACATCAGTAATGTTTACAAATTGATTAGCGCCTGGTCTAAAGACATGCTAGAGGTACTAGTCCATGACTACTGCATACATTACTATATGAAAGCAAAACACACATCACTGAGCGCCAATTTTAAAAGCACATGCCCTTATGGTGCGCACGCAAACCGCCGGGCAACCAGATTTAGTACCTGGTCTCTCATTGTGCTTAGGGATGCATACCATGACTACTGCACTATTACACCGTAAGCATGGTAAGTAATGATCAATCAAGTGTGAATTAAAGCACCGTTCCCTGTAGGTGCGCACGCAAACCGCCGGGCACTACGTCACCGGTCACACCATCTATACGCTACACGTATTTGGGCACATATTATAAAAAAATGAATGTTTCAAAAATAATGAATAATGAATAATGAAATAGTCGCCTCGTCCCTGACCCAAAAAATGTGACGGGAAACTAACAATTCACTTTCATTAGCCTAATGGCAATTTTTAATGTTCATCTTGAATTCTGAAGTAAATAAAAAATAAATAAAAAATGT